>CALSBV010010214.1:3212512-3242088 GCA_943590825.1 Bovichtus diacanthus
AAAAAAAAAAAAAAAACTTTAAAAAACTTTTTAAAAACTTAAAACCAACCTGTTAGTCTCATGATTCACCGTCTCATAGACCTGGACAGAGATTAAAATAATAAATACATTAGAACGCGGTTACATTAGGATGGTTTGAATTTCCGTCAAGTTTGAAAAGTGTAGTCACATTTTAACAGTTTGGCTTTAGATTTGGCCAAACTTTGATTATATATATTTCTATATTTTTTCATTTTCATTTTCCATTTATCATGACAGATGTTTTAAAACGTAAATAAGGCTGTTTTAAAAAAGGAAATTTAGAGTAGAGAGGACAAGTATGGTAAATTAAATACAGGCAGATTTCATTCTAAATTAAAAAAAAATAAAAAATGCAATGATACAATTTCATTATGTATATTGTTCTCTTTTTAAAGCAACTTCAAAGAGTTTACGAAATATGTAAAGTATGGAAGGAAGAGTGGATATTCTTTTATCAAAACGGTACTTGTGAATAAAACATTTAACCCACTAAAACCAAGTGGGGGTAAATTCACTCAAAGTTTAGCATGGCTTCTTTAACAGAAAGCTTTAATTAATATATATATTTTTTTAATAGTGACCGTGCAAAATGGCTCTGCAGAGGTGGCGTTTCAAGAAACACAAACCTTAAAGACAACACATGATAATTCCTTTGACAACACACTTAATCACTTGTATGAACTTACACGTGAGAACAGACATATCTTACCTGCTGTGAGCCCGCTTCAGGCGAGTATTGCCTTTTTCCCTTTACCTTTGCTAGTGTAATGCGCGCTGAAGAGGAGCTGTTGCTCTTGCCTCTCGGGACTTTGACTATTTCTTGCGCTGTTTCCTCATTGAGGCTCCTCGGGTATAAATCAGCTTTCAACGAGAAGACAAGCTGACTTGTTTATGATTTAAGTGTATTCTGATGGTCCATATATTTATTTTTTCCTCCAGCAGCCTTCTTTGCCATATGCTACATTGACTACATCAACCGATTTCTTTCTGCAAAGTTGTTCAAGTGACCAACATTTATTTTAGTATTCAACCATTAGCTACATTTTTTTTAATTGTTGAAAATATATTGAATAAAGCACAACTTTCCCTCCTTAAATTGTCATGAAAGCTACCATTGTACATTTAAATAAATACATATTTGCATTGATTTAAAAAATCTAAATCCTCGTTCACTTGCACATTTTTTAAAATGAACTTGAAATATTTGTGTGTAAATATCTAGCTTCTTAATGTTTTGAAGTCCTTGCTCCACTTCCTTTTTCTCTTATAAATCTTATCTTTTCCCTTTTATTTTTTTATTTGTTAAAATTATATTGTATTATATTATATGTATGTTTTCTCTGCGAGATCTGGTATGATCTTTCATGTGTGCTTAAAACAAAAAAAACAAAAAAACAATAACACTGTGACTATCGCGCGAGCACAAATCTCATGCTCGTTCACGCGACCAGTGCTTCAAAATCAAGATGGCTGCCCACAGTGTCGTGCTCTCGATGTCCAGAATTATTAATCCTTTCTGGGGTGGACGCCTTGGAAATACGGTTAAAGTAAGACAAGACACGTCACGACAGTCACGTCGGTTGTAAACGCTGTTGTTTATGAAGCTCCGCATGTCTTATTCTTTTATTGTCTTCGTGTATTCTGTCTGAACACAAGGTCATATGGTTAAAATCATAACGTTATAGCAGTTTTATTTCACATATTCTTTTAGCAACGCCTAGATGGAGTTAGCTGCATTAAAGTTTTGCTAAAGAACGTGGACCCTCCGATAATAAAATGCATTCACAAACGCGCTCTAAATCATCTCTTTTTTTTATGTATTTCAGGTATTTGGAACGACTCTGACAAGTCACAGGAATAAGAGCTCGCGTTGTGTGAGTGACTGTGTCTGTGGGTTTCAATCTTGTTAGAATGACTAGATGTGATTTTGTACATGTATATATTTAATGGTTCTAGTAATGGCTGTATGGCTTCGGGAGGGTGAGGTACTCTTTGTATATGTTTTAATGTAACCTGGGGGTGCTTTATATACCTGCTTTTCCACCCTCTTTATAATGCCTCTTTACTACCTGGATTCTTTTATGTTGCTATCAAACTAACTCTTGTCCTTCTGCTCTCCATCTTCAACAACAGGGAGACAACATTGTAAGTAACTGAGTCTGGCGTGGTTTGCTAGACCACGATGCATCACTTCACAAACAACACACATGACCTTTTTCGTGCTAGGGCTGTGTGCTGTAGGAAAACACATCTATAATATCTAATAACACAAGACCTACTGTCAATATAGGTGTACATCACAGCATGGAATATCACATGTCAAACAAATAATGGATATATCTGGTTTAGTAATTCCATCATAATGTTAGTTTAATCACAAAATTGTTCTTCACTCACAATATTTAAAAAAAAATCTACAATATGAGGACAATTCTAAACAATAGTGATATATTGCTCAGCCCTAAATAACACAATCAACCCTCACACACTTTCTTTCTTTCTTCCTTGGCTTTGGTGTACTGAACTGGTGACTTTGCATTTTCTCTTCCATTAATTCATGATCCAAGATTCAAGTTCTTTATTATCATATGCACAACAATTACGGAGAAGCAGTCGTTGGCAATGAACTATAAATTATACAGAAATACTAGTTTATTTAACTTAATATTCAAACTATTATTGTTTTATTAATGTACTACACATTTAAATTAGATGTGGACATAATTTGTACTGAAATGTCCTCCTAGTCAAATGTTGCTTCATAAAAAAAGAACCATCTGTTAGCTACTTATGCTAACAGTGCCAATTTCAAATGGCTCTTCTAATATTTGCAATATTCATTCAGACAATATTTAACCTTTATAGATTAAATAGTTCTAAATTTGGACTGTTTTCTTACTTTTTTAGGCTTGTTGACTAGTCTTAAATTTAAACAACGTCAGTGAAGTTAGTCATTAGGAACATCCCTAACATATCAGCAACAACTTCTATGTATACAGGAGATTTGTTGGGTTAAAACTTGCAAAACCACCAGTGTTGTCATAGAGGTTCAGTGCAGTTAATGATGTATAAAATGCCAATGTTTCAGCCCCCTCCTGCAAAGTATGGAGGCAGACACACTGTGACCTTCATACCTGGAGATGGAATCGGCCCAGAGCTGCTGAATCATGTCAGAGAGGTTTTCAGGTTGGTTAGCGTTAAACTATATCCTGTTCAAAGTGTTGTCTACAGACTGCTGATATTGCCTCACCACGTGGTTGTTTAAACTCCTGCTGTAGGTTCAGCTGTGTCCCTGTGGACTTTGAGGTGGTGAATGTCAACTCTGCTCTGGAGACTGAGGATGATATCAATAATGCCATCACTGCCATTCGCCGTAATGGAGTTGGCCTCAAAGGCAAGCAAACCCCTTTGTTTTCAGTGTCACAAGCACAGCTGTGAGAAGCATGCAGTTTATAATAAGATCATGACACTGAAGTTTAACTGTGACATTTCTTAACTCTCCTGATAGGTAACATAGAAACCATACATACCATGGCGCCATCTGTCAAATCCAGAAATAATCTCCTACGGTAAGAGCTTAAATGAACTATTCCCTTGGTATAGGCTCTCTTTTGTCTGATGGCTTATATTTCTTCCATAATTTGGTCCTTTGTGTCTGGTAATGTCAGTTGGCACATTGTTTATTCCTGACACCCTGTGTCTCTCTTGTTATGTGTGTGTCAACAGCACAAGCTTAGACCTGTATGCCAATGTCATGCATTGCCAGTCCCTCCCCGGAGTCCAGACTCGCCACAAGAACATCGACATCATGATCATCAGGGAGAACACGGAGGGCGAGTACAGCAGTCTGGAGCACGAGGTCAGACATAACAGAAACATGATCAGTTCTACAGTCTGCTGAAACACGCTTATACTTCCTTTTTTAAAGACTTCTTTCCTCTCTGTGTCTGTATTTATCCCCACCTTCTTCTCTTTTGAAATTGGAGTGAGGTACTACCCATGCACTATTAAAAGTACAGAATTAGTTTACAAAAGGAAAACCATTGATCCAATATACTTGGCCAGTATTGGTGCAGACCATGACCTTAAACAGACTCATATTGGCCAGACATGACAGATTCACATGTAACGATGTTTCTAAGTTGCCATATTATAAAACTTTAAGAAAGATATATTGCACAAGCCTAAAGTGTATGTTGGTGTGTGGACACTTCTGTGCAGTTACAGCCGGACGTTACCTTTCACACAGAGGAACGAAAGTCTAAAAAGAGAGACTCTAAATAAAATAAAAAAACTTCAATAGTTCTGAAGTGGAGGTTCTTCTGCAGGAAGGTAATGCCTAATGTTATATTTAGTAGCGTCAGTAGTGAATATAAAATAACACAAAAAAGATGAATGGGATGCTATTACTCGTTCAGTGTCCGTGTAGTGTTTGTTAAGTTTAAGACAATAATGCTTTGTAAAATAATTATTAAAAATATAGTATTGTAATTGAAATCCTATATTATAAACTGTAGAATTGAACAAAACGCAATAACTCATTATTTTGCACAAACATGTTGGCATTGAAATAAAGAAAACATGGCTGAATGTCAGAATCATCGTGAGAGCTGCTAATGTGTTTTACGAATGAATTTCTTCTTTAAAACGGTTGGTGAATGATGCCCAATGTTACCACGTTACTAACAGACATTTATCAGACATTCTCCTCTCTTCTTTCAGAGTGTATCAGGGGTGGTGGAGTGTCTTAAGATCATCACCAGGAACAATTCCCTCAGGATCGCCGACTATGCCTTCCGACTGGCCCGGGAGAAAGGTCGTAGCAGGGTCACTGCCGTACACAAGGCGAACATCATGTGAGTTACCCTGAGGCAAATGTATAGTGCCGGAACTGTGGCCACATGAGTCTTGCGTAACATTGCGAGTTTCTTAATGCTGGAAATGTTGAGTTTGGCCTTTCTGCTCCAACAGGAAGCTCGGTGATGGCTTGTTCCTGCAGTGTTGCAGAGAAGTGGCCTCTGGTTACCCAGACATCACATTTGACAGCATGATTGTGGACAACACCACCATGCAGGTGATAGAAGACTTAATGACACACCTCTGAGTTTGGAAAAGTTTGTCCATTTCGCTATATCTAAGTTATTTATCTACCACTTTGTTTTTCTGTGTTTTTAGCTGGTGTCCAAGCCTCAGCAGTTTGATGTGATGGTGATGCCCAATCTGTACGGGAACGTGGTGAGCAACGTGTGTGCAGGCCTGGTGGGAGGGCCTGGCCTCGTGCCCGGGGCAAACTTTGGCCGTGACTATGCCGTCTTTGAAACGGTGAGTGTTTGGCAGTTCATGGTTAATAGATCACTGAATCCTCCCAAATATTTTTCATTCTTCAAAAAAAAACAAAAAACAATCATGTCTGTCTGTATTGTGACACCAAATTTTGTCTTGTCTTATTTTTCTGGTCCTCTCAGGCTACAAGGAACACAGGGAAGAGTATTGCAGGAAGGAACATCGCTAACCCCACCGCCATGCTGCTCGCCGGCTGCATGATGCTGGACCACCTTAAGTAAGCTTCTCCACATAAAACACTTTCAGTACATACACAAGATGTAATGCTGTGACTGCTATACCAGTAAATAAATCATTCTTTCTCCTGTACGTCTCCAGGCTTTATGACTACGCGACTATGATCCGAAATGCAATCCTCAGCACCATGAATGAAACCAGGGTAAGTCTTGCTTCACTGACGGGCCTCTCCCCTCAGAGGCCCTGGTGGCAGGTCTGGCATGCTTCCTAGTCGGCAGCACAATATATTCACACAAAGCAGCATCATGCCCTTTCAATGCCACAAAGCTCGCATGTGCTACACTGTATGGTGTCTGGTTTTACATTGTGTGACATTGGCTATAATTACAGTCCATGAGCTATTTTAAAAAAAAACGCATCTGCTTATCATTCAAGGCAGCAGACCGTTTGCAGCTTTGGCAGGAATTTTGAGACATGATATTTATTCTTTTTTTTTTTTTTTTTTTTTTTTTTTTTACCTCGTGGGAAACCGCTTTCATACAGACTTAAAAAATAAAAAATATTTATGTATATATAAAAAAGCATGCATATAGAATAAGGCTTATTCCAGGATTTAACATTCTCTGGCATTTGGTGCTTTTTAACTTGCTTTATTTTGGACCATGTTTGTGAGTATCCTCTTTTTCTTTTTCTTGCAGTTGCACACGGCTGATATTGGGGGTCAGGGCACCACGTCGGAGGTGGTCCAGTCCATCATGAGGAACATCCAGAGTAAAGGGCCGCTCACAGCTGAGCGTTAAACACACACAGGTGTGATTTTGTCGCTGGTTATCCATGCATGTCTGTTTCCATAGCATCAGGTCTTATCGCTGACATTAGAACAGTTGCTTTTTTATTTGTTCACACGGCTTACTGATCACTGTACAAACAACCTTTTAGACACAGTTGTATGTTTCACATATAATAATGACCTTCATGAGACAGATTTAAAACTGTTTACTTTTGATAAAATGTCAGTATCACAACTATTAGATGATGAATCCTGCTGTAAGGACATTTCCTGAGTTCATCAGGTTCATTCAGTGGAAAATCTGTGTTCTTACAAATTGTTATGAAACATGAAAATACCTCTTTTGTTGTATGTCAGTGGCCCTACATGTTGGGGTCAGAAATATTTAAAATAACCTCTCACATTTGTGCACTCTGCAATTCTTCTAAGTGGATCACTATTTATTTTCAAAATTACAATTGTGATACAGCCTTTTTAGTCAACCAAAATGTGCTATGTTCATTTAACGCCTTACCTTTTCTTTATCGTACTGTAACTTAAATGTCAAGTTGCCTATAATGTACTTTCGTATGTGTTCACATGAGCTCCACTGCACTATAACAATGGTGACGTAGCCATTTCATATTTACTATATCAGATTAGGTGTACATCAAGTAAAGTAAGTTTCAATCATATTTCAAAAATATGCTGTTGTCTTTAAGTCTAACAAGGCAAGAGCTCTTAAAGCCTGATATGAAAAACTGCTTATATCATAATGTATCTGTGGGCGGGCTATAACACGATTATTATCAATAAAGAAATAATCTACTTTATCATGATCTTTTTGGACGGAGGTTTGAATATGACACGTCCAGTGTTGGGGAAGTTACTTTGAAAGCATAGCTCTGCAAGCCACCAATTACTGAACACTGGAAGAAGTTGAACTACAGCAAAGCTACACCCAGGGAGGAATCTAGTTTGGTCAACTAAAGCTACTTTCATACTACTTTCAAAAAACGACCAGTGACAATGTGCATGTGATACAAAATGATGCCAAAACCTAATATAAAGTCACATGCCACTCAATTGAGTTTATTTCAAAAAGTGCCCACTTGTTCAGAGGGCATATATAACCAACAAAATGAAATGCCCCAATAAAAAAAGATTGAACTCGCACCTTTTTAGTCTGTTGTCTTACTTGTTAGTTTTGTAACATCTGACTTGTACATTCTTAACAATTAAAACCGTCTTCAACTTGCAGCTTAAACAGTACGAACAGCTTGAACACTTGTTCGCCTGACGAATACATTGAAAGAAAAAAGGATTGGTCAAAGGGGTTCAATTACAGTAGAGAAGAAATGGTAAAATTGAAAATAAAAATCATTCCTTTCCTTTTATGGCCCAAAATAGTAGTTTGTAGTTTCAGTAGTTAACTACACAAAACTTGGCAAAAAAAAGTTTGAATCAACGCCCCTCTAAAACTGAACATTAAAACCTTCATGAAGGTCGAATTTATTGCAAAACCGTTTTATACTGCATTAGTTTTAGCTAGTGTATATATCCTTTATAAAGTGGGAACCTTTTCTTTGCCTCTGCTTCAAAGACAGAAGCTCTGTTCTGCCCTCCTGCTGGGGATCATTTTCTGCAAATAAGATAAAGCTCACTGATCCTTCCGTTTGTTTTACAATTTCACGCTCCATCCACGCCTTACGAGCAACATTGGATGACAAGTTGCTGTTTCACATTTCATCACTAGGTGGCAACAGCACTTTCTAGAGTTGCCACTAAAGTGCAAAATGCAGAATAAATGAATCACACAATGGCGCACACATGTGCATGTTATTAGACAGTAGTGTGAAAAAAAGCTGCAGGGAAACTTGTAAGAATTTCTGGCAGGCAGATTGTGGCACACAATTGGTAACATTAATACAATTCTTGTTCCTTCCATGTGATTTCTAGGAATAAAGCTCTTGGCTTCAGATTTACAAGTTTCTAAGACAACCGTGAAATATTTTTGGCTTTGTTCTCTGAAATTATCCTCATTTAGCGTGGAACCAAGCCATTTATTATTGTTTTTGTCTTTTTCTTTTTTTTTTTTTTGCAATACTCTGACCACGTGCGCAGTCATATTAAGAAAAGCTGTCCTGAACCTCTGAGCCAGCAGCTGCAGCAGGAGGATGTTATAGTGGTATATCACTCAGCAGTGACCTTCTGCTTACATACATTATACAAATAATCCCAGCTCGCCTCACATTCTCTGATGCGGTCACATCCCATTTTAATGGCACTGTCCAATTTATCATTGTCTTATTCTGTGGGAAAGTTACAAACGAGCAAAGAAATCCTTTATGGTGAGGCTCTTTTTTTTTTTTTTTTTTAATTTAGTTTACCTAGGGAATCAACATTTATACACAATCGTACAGTGTGTATTGTGTGAAATGTGCAGGGAATTACTGTGTACTTTGGACTCTTGACTCTTTTAGTCCCTCTCCATGCATGTCAGTTACTCCCTCTACAGAGATTTAGAATCAATCCATTTTCGTTGGACTTTCTGTAACAGGCTCCCCACTCTGGGCCAGCTTTTTCTCATCGTCTTCTTCCACTCACTTTACCTCACATCACTTCTCATCACTGAACATTGAGCTACACACTGGCTCCCCTGTCACCCTTCACCTCTCGGTCTCTCCCTCCCTCTCCTGCTTCCCCTCTGAGCCTCCGCTGGAGCCGGGCCATGAGGCAGATGGTCAGAGATGAGTGAGATTTTGCAACAAACCACCGGACACTTGACTTTTACAGGCCACCATCCGTTCCTTGTGTAAAGCTGTGTATGGGGGCCAACCTGCTGTGCAGTTTTTGCTGCAAGAGCTTGGGTTGGTTCACCCAACTTACAAAAACAAAAAATCTCGCATACACCAACGTTATCCCGCCATACAGATAGTTTTGGTTTTATATGCTCAGTTTTGGAGGTATCTATCTCTGAGGTTTTGTGCTGCCATTCCGATACAAATTAGGTATATGGAATGTCATTTGTGGTGCTGACAGCATTAAAAAAAATCACATTTGGAAAATTCAATGCCAGCTTTTCTTTCCAGATACTGAAAAGAGCACAAAATAGTTCCAATGAATACTGTTCACAGCCTGTTGTGATTATCCAGAGTAATGGGCACACAAAAAAGTTGCTATTTAATTATTTAAATGTCATTTCTTAATACTTTGAGCACCATAAACAAAGTAGTATTCACCTTCATTGTATTGTGGTGGAGGCTGACACAGACAGATATCTAAAAACTTTGCTGCAAAAATGAAAACAAAACTATCTGCACCTCTAGATGTGAGAATATGTTTTTGTGAAAGTGACGCGTTAAATGTTGCGGCTGCCGCCTCTTTTTTGCTCTGCTCTTTCAACCTACTTCTCCTTCATTATTTTTCTACTTGTGTCTCTTTCAAACACCATGTTTAATGTTTTCCATCCACCTTTCGAAACTGAATGCTAATCTGAAAGGTTGAATCAAACCACGAGACACTGATATTAAAACATGTGGTTTTATGATTGGCTTTAACTCTGCCCTAACTTGATTCTGATCACACACACACACACACACACACACCCACACACACACACACACTATTAGTCCAATGAATTAAGATCAATGAGTCATTTCCGCTTCATATGAACATGTGTCCTCCTCATGTTGCTCAGCTCTGCTACGCTACGCAGTGCATTGCAGGTGATCACAATCCATCAACTTGCCTCAGATCATGCTCTGCAGAGCACAGCTGCATCCAGTCAGTTGGCTCAGCTCTCTGTTAATGGGGCTCCCGCCCCCCACAGCTATGGCTTAGCTACATTGAGCTACGTCAGCGGTCAGCTATTCTCCATTACTTGGGCCTGGCTGTGTGTGTTTGGGGCTCTCTGTGTGTCCTCTTGGCTTCGTCTTTACAGGAACTTCCAGTGTCTTCCTCAGCAGTGACAGCCCCAATCAGAGCAGAATTATGAACGAGATAGTTGGGGGAAGTTAGTGGTGATGGTCGCTTGGCAGAAATTGATGTAGAAAGTAGGTCAAGGGCGGTGGCATGCAGTGGACTGAGGGGAATAGAGAGTTCAGACTTGGAAGGAGGATGAGGGGGAGAGCAGGGGTAACAGGCTAATTAAGGATGGGGAGGTTTTGTTAGGGAGTGGGAGAAAGAACAGAGTGATAAATAGCAGATATACTAGTTTGATAAACGGGGGGTTCACTGGGCAGCTCGCTTTTAACACACTTCTTCATAACCTTATCTTTCAAACTCCTGCCGGCCGCTTTATCAGCAGCTGCACACTGTTATTCTTTTTCACAGGGCTGTTTTTAACACCAGGTGGTTACCACCTATTGGGAGGATAAGGTGCGCATCATCGCAGCTCTGATAAAAGTGAAGTGGTATACTTTATTGATCCCAATCGGATCGGTTTCATTTCTTCTGTTTTGCTTGCTCCACTATTCCCATTTTAGGGCTGATTGCTAGTCCACCTGCAGAGCATGTTTCTTTTCAACTGCTGGTATTACATTACACAATGACACTCCAAGGAGCATGTGCAGGCCAACATGGCGCTTGAACTGCGGTCATGCAGTTAGACTTTCTTTCTTGCTTAACCAACTTGCCCACCGTGATGCCACTCTAAGCCCTAAATAGATACAGGGGGCTCCCCAGTCTGACGTCATAGTTAAGACACAGTTGCTTAGTTGAAAAGAAACACACACGTTGTTTTATGTGACCCAAGCACTTATCTTGCACCTTGTAAAATATATTTTTCCAAAGTGCTTTCTATTTTATCCCCAGGGGAGGAAATCTGTGGCTCGGGGCATAGCTGTGTGTACGTGTATGTACATACCGGTATGTATATGATAATATGCCTGAACGTGTCTCGTATATGTATACACATCTGCATATGCTTTTACTGGAGCCATGCTTTTAGCTCCAGGCGGAGAGACCGATCCCACCTGTGCTATAAACCCTTTACATGGAATTCTTCCCTGTCAGAGGTCCGCTGAGGTGCTTTGCTGCATTGTGTCTAAATACAAACCTGTTTGTCTTGCTCACTTTCTCTTAACTACCTCACGCATATTTATTTTCACCTCTTCCTTATTGGCAAAGCGAGAGTGACGGGAGCCTTTGAGCTATTTCTGTTTGGTTTTCTGTTTATGATAAATTAGTGTTCTTGTGTTGCGCGCAGGGTCTCATGAGAACGTTGATATGTTGTCTCTAATTAGAGATTAGGTCACCGCAGCACTTTGGCCAGATGAGGGAGGAAGAAAGGGAGGGAGGAGAGGTAAAAGCAGTGATTGAGTGGCTATTGATGAGCAATTTGTTCCATCTGAAGCCATTCTTCCATTGCCAATTTTTCCCCTGTTCTCTCTCTCTCTTTTTCGATCTCTCTTTCTCTAATGCTATTATATGCTTAGCCGTCTGTGGCCTTGCTGCGAGTTCAGGTGGCACTGCCAGAGTTACATTAAATCAAGGCAAGCATGCTGCGCTCATGACAACCTGCATTACACTGCCCTGATGTCATCACAACTCTGCTCCCCTGAAATTGGAGCGTCTGTCTTGGCACTTTGACAACTCGGCAACCCCCCACTTTCCAGCTCTGTTAACCGGTTGAAAAACAGTGTATTCTCGTGGTTGCCAAAACAAATCCAGATACACTCATGTAGTATAATCTAATAAATCTCTTGAGTCCCGTCCACGACCAGTGACTCAGCTCTGTCAGCGTTCATCTCCTCGACCTGGCCGGGACCAGCTCCCACCTGCTGCCAGACTGCTCTTTAAGAGAGTAAATATATCATGCTAGAAGACGTGCACAATCCCTCTAAAACTCCCAAAATGACAAATGTGACATTTAAATGTTGTTTTTTTTCCTACTGTACAGTTGGCAAACTTGATTTGATTTGTCCATATCTCGTGCTTAACAGTTTTAATTAAAATACAGCACTGAGCTGTTTCTCTTGTGTCTCTCCCTTTTTTCTGTCTCATATAATATTGCACTATTTCCTGATTTCTGTCTATTTGAACCCCCTCCCTTGTTTTGAATGTCTGCAGTGCCCTCCCCACTCTCCTAGGTTGAAGCATCTCTAAAGAGTTTTGATGAAAACAAGATTTCTGCAAATCCACCAGAAAACACAGCTTTGATTATATATCTCCATTCAGCTCTGCAGGATTCTTGTCTGCGTTGCTCTTCGTAAACGTTGTCTGGTTCCTGAATGAAATCTGAAGTCTGTGCTCATGTTAAGACAGGGATTTATTGAATACGTGCTAATAAAAAAGCGAGTATGCTGACTTTCCACTGTCAGAGGGGTGAATTTGTGGCGTGCTCGATCCTGGTGAACCAACTGGGAGGCTGCAGACAGGAAGCACAGTGCGGAACACCCCTGGCCTCCAGGCATGCTAATCAGTGACATACCTGATGTGACACAGTGCAAAGCCACCTAAGACAAGGCAAATATGAAAACACAGTCTAGAGATGACCTACCTTCCAGCTCCTCTTTTATCTCGCCATCTTTGAATCAACCAGTCAACCCAGTCCATCTAGTAAATCCAGAGGGAATTAAGCAGTAAGCCTGGTCTGTCTCTGACATGACTGTTCTCAACTGATGTACTGCCATTAGGTTTTACCACTCTTAGTTGAATATTAAAACAGTGACAGGATTTTTATTTTATCCTGCTTTTGATGGTATCTTATGGAACAGATGGGGGAATCATGAAGGAATGAAGATGGAATAACGGGCGCAGCGTGGTGGCCCTTGTAAGGGCTTTATAAACTGATGAACAGACTGGCTTTTTGATATATATAATTTCCAACGTTCATACCCTCGAGTTGTTATTGGCTCGGAGGAGAAACGTTCGGGATTCCTACTATTTTGTTTTTCTCACATTCTTTCACTGCTGCTGACCTGATATTTCTTTCAGCAACCCTTCAAGTGCACATACCTGCCTGTCCTCTTCCCTTTTACACACTTCAAAGCTCCACCACCATCTATATCCACCTATTCCTATCACCCCATTGCCTAATCTTCCTAATCTGTCCCTCAGATCCACCTCTGCTGATCTCCTCTCCACCCCCAAGTCCAACCTGCGCAGCTTTGGGGACAGAGCCTTCTCTGTGGCAGCCCCCAGGCTCTGGAACCCCCTCCCCATAGACCTCCGAAATACAGAGTCCCTCACACTGCTCCAGTCCCGCATCAAAACCCATCTCTTCTCCTCCGTCTACTCATAGCCACCCCCCCCCTCTACAATCCATATCTGTTGATCGTCTTGTATGTCCCACTCCTCTACCCCATACCCCTCCCCCTTATATTATTGTATATTGCATATTATGTATATTATTGTACAGCGACTTTGAGTTTGTGAAAAGCTCTATAGAAATTACATTTATTATTAACCTTAGAAAAACAACACAGGGAGCCCAGCTGAATATAGGCTGTGTTCAACATACGGATTAATTTTTCAGATTGTGCTATGACCTCATGCTGTAATTTTCCAACCAATTGCTTTATGTTGCACTTTTTTTGAAAGCGGTAGTGTTAACAGATTATTCTTCGCTCAGGATAAGCACTTGTCTATTCTGCGATATCTCAGTCCCTGCAATAACTTTAGCTGTGCACACTTGGTCTGCATGCTACTTAGTGTGTCCTCGCGTGTCAACACTAAAATATCAATCATTGAATGACTGCACCAAATTGTGGAAAGAATCCTCAGAAGCTGTTTATGCGTTTCCCCTGAAGGTGTCTTTATGATGCTGGTTACGGAGAGGCCCTACATGGGGGTTAAAAAACAGGAGGAAGTCCTTCCATCAGGCAGGTGGAATTAAAGATGCAGGAGAGAAACTGAGTGTTGAGTGTCAGAAGGAGTCAGTACAATCACAAAGCCCAAGCGCTGACATCTTTAGTTCCCTGTCAAGTCCCTACAACCCTGACTCATTTTCCATGGAAATACAATACAGAAATGAGCCTTAATCCCTGCTCTGTTCCACTAAACCAAATGTATCTCTTTCTTTAAACCCTTTTTCACACCCATTCAATGTTATACACTCCCATTAAAAGTGAATCAATTCCTTTTGGTTTTACTTGGACATCGCGCTCTCCCTCAGGATGTCTTCAATCTCGAGAAAAATGTTTAAACACCAACGTCAAATGAGATGTTTTGTATTTATAACTATAGAATTATTCAGGCTAATTGCCTGCATGATGGCTAACAACTGACCCTACGAGCCGGTGTGGGTTGTTTGTGTTACTCTCTAGATGACGTGTTGTACTCAGGACATCTGCTGAAGAACAGGGGCCACACACAGAGAGAGAGCCTCACCTCAGTCCTTAATACTGCATCTGCATCTTCTCCCTTAATATTCTTCAGTTACTTGTGGCATAGTTCGGAGAGATTCACTGCGTTAGTGTCCATCCCAGCCGGGTGGAAGTGGGAGAGCACAGCTGGTCACTGAAAATTGTCATTCAACTTAATTTGGCCAGATGATGCGGCGTCATTACTGCCATACAGGATCCCAGACTGAGCAGTAGCACATGGAGAAAGAGATGGAGCTCGCGCTGCCATGTTGGGTTCCCAGTACACTTGACTTATGCAAGGTCTGTTATGCCGCTCGGCAGGACACAAACACAAAATGTGTTTTTCCAACATCCAACGCTCCTTAGTCGAAGTGACACCTCTGTCCCAGGAGAGGAGCAGAAAACTGTTGGTCAACTACAGTCAATACTACACATTGGCAGCATCAGACTATGGTTAATGTGAACCTTAATCCGTCCTTAATCATATCTTATGTGCAGACCGTTGATCGTGATTTCATTAGCGCAAACAAAATGACCATACATGTCTAGACATGGTCTGACAAAGTGACTGTATCAGATAAGCACCCTCGGTCAGGCTGACACCCTGCACCTGATCAGGTGTTAAGACTCATTTTACACGTGAGAGGCTTCATTAAACAAACAAAAACTGGTGGGCATTCATGCACATGACTCATGACACAGACTCACACCCAAACCCCCCCCCCTGAGTGAGGAGGGCCTCGTGGTGAACGGCACTAACCTGACACCTCACAAACGCACACATGGTGATGGTGACACACTTAATGTTTCATTGGCTGTAACAGGAGATGAACACCGTCTTCCCTCTTTTATGTATGCATGTTTGTTTGTGTATGTCAGTGTGTGAATGTCTGCCTCCCTCCTTGTTGAATCGACTTCATTACTTTTAACAGATTTTCTGCATCCTATTATCATGTCAGATGTTTTCCATTACATAACCAAACAGATTCCTCCTTAAGGCCAAAACAAAACTCCCTTTCTACTGTGATCTCCGTTGTCAGTTTAGCTCTTTCCATCCCCGAGACATTCTAACCCCCCCTTCGCATTCATCCCCCTCTTTGCTTGTTGGATAATGACAACCAGCCCGATTTAACCAGCTCATTAGCAGCTATAAACTCAGGAAACATTCGGATCTGCACTCACGACAAACAGCAGTTGTTCACACGTTATTTGAACCGTGCTTCAAAGCAGAGCGAGTCTGCGGGTGACGGGTCACTTCCTGGTAACACCCTTGTATCAACACGTATGTCTAATTAAGGAGATTGACTATAGTGGACAATTGCCTTGTAAAGGTCAGTGCATTTCAGGAAAACTTGGATTAGGAAAACAAACCCTTTTTTTCCATGAAAATATCTTGGCTGTAAATACAGTTGAGTAATTGTGGAGTTATTACTTGTGGGGACCTTTAATTTCCATTAAGCATATCAGATTTAGTTAATGCTGCTATAAAATACACCTCTACTGGTGTCTCTCAGTCCAAAGCAGCGTCGAGCCAAGCTCACATCTACACTTGCTGCCACATGGAGGAGGTTTATAGGTTTATGCTATGATATATCACAATGGTGGAATAACCAGGAGTAAGCCTATTAATACACTCCCCCTCCTAGCATAAGCCAGACATTACTTACCATGTCCAAAGAGTTACTAAATTAAATTACATCCAGCAACCAACCATTGCACAACACATAATAGACATAACGGTCCTGTTTAAATTATAGCATTGGGGAAGCCCGGTATTTCAGTGTGGAAACCCACTCTGTGACACAAACACACAGATACGATCAATCAGACGAGGAACTACATTGACATGTAAACATACCACAAGAGGCTCTCTCTTTTCTCTCGCTCCCCACACAGAGAACTATTCACCCCTCTTCCCCACTCTCCCTCTTCCTCGCTCCCTCTCTCTTCCTGGCTCTCCGCAGCCCCCGACACTGCACTCATTCAACCCCCCGTCTACCTTTTTCCACCTCCGCAGATAAATAAACACCATCATAATTATCATTAACACTATGACGTCAGCACTCTCATGCACGCAGAACTGCGCATGATAAGTAGGTTTTTTCTGGAAACACGCTCGCTTTTGAGAGTGCATGCACCGCCGCGTACGTACTGAACACTGAAACACACAACTTGGATCTGAACTGTTCCTTTTCAGCAGGGAACACTGGTTTATTGATAAGATGTAAACAAATACTCATTTTGACAGAAAGCACAACACCTTTAAGGGGCCTGAGTGTGTGTTTATGTGTGTGTCCATAGTTGGGCGACAATCCATCTTCCACCTTCAGTCCTCATTAGGGGAGATGATTCCCAACCTGGATTTACTTTGCTAAAGCACTCGAGTGGAAGATTTACTTTTCTCCTCCGGTTTCCTCTTTGTCTCACTTCGTATTTAGTGAAATTGATACATTGATCTGTTGTCAGTGTTTTTTTTTCTCGAAAAAGAGTCGTAACTCTTCATCAATTTCTTTCAGTTTGTGTAACCCTGTATCCCTCAGCCCGAACCCATGTTCCAGGATTCAAGGAGATCTGTCCAAACAAATAGCAGCAGCTCATCTGACGATTATCTGGACTCCACTGCTATTCTTGTCCTCACACACTACTGTTCCTGACTGTAAAAATTATCTGTACTGAATCTAGACGTGCAGGTACACATGGCCAGAGTGATCTGCTATAGGAGGCCTCACTGCAAAATTGAGCTAATGGGCTAATGACCCCATACTACTCCTGCTCTCTGTATATACCCTCCTTTTCTGCATCAGTCAAGTGCAGTGCACACTCCCGACTACACACGGCAGCTTGATTATATTTTGCCTGGAGCACCAGAAGCCAACTATTACTCCTTTACTGGAAAATCACCTGACCCCAGCTCTGTGTTTGTGGTTATGTTACCAAAGACAAATGTATATAAGAATATGCATTATGTAAGAACAATATCGACTAAAAGGTATTTAAAAAGATGCCGCAAGACAGAGTCTTAATATTGGGAAATATAATATGCACACGAATGGAAAATACTGTAGATAAAAAGCAAAAAACACAGACAACCAAAGCATAGAACACAGATTTAATAGAGCATGGGACATGAGTATCCCAAGAAAAGTTCAATTCAATTAAAAGCAAAGGTTTGACATTTTCGGAAATAACCTCATTCGCTCTCTGGTGGAGAGTTAGATAAAAAGATTGACACCACTCTACTGTCCATTAAATACTAAGCTACTGCCAGCAGCCAGCTAACTTATCTTAGCATAGACAGGGGGAAACAGCTGGTCTGGCACTGTCCAAAAGTAACACAATCCACCTATCAGCACCTCTAAAGCTCACTAAATAACATGTTATATCTTGTTTGTTTAATAGTAACAAAACCAAAAGTGTAAAAGCAAACATTTTCGGGTTATGACTGAAAAAGTCTGGCCCATAAACCTCTCGTATATAAACCCATATGTGATGCTGCGCTAACCCTCTGCTGGCTGTAGAGTTATATTAAACGAACACATATGAGAGCGGTATCAATCTTCTATCTATCTAACGCTCTGCCAGAAAGTGAGTTAGCGTCTTTCCCATAATAAAAACACAACTTATGTCCATTGTGGCCGCTATAATAACAACAACACAGGACCAAACCAAATGTTTTTGCCGCCCCTGGGGGCCAGAAAAATAGGCACAGTCCTTCCTACACGTTCAGATGCATACACATACAGAGACACAGATCCAACTTGACCCACGGACGTGCACATGCATAGATAATGCACATAAAAGATAAAATATGTGGTAACTGTATCCTCTGCTGCACACACACACACACACACACACACACACACACACACACTCTCTGCAGGTCGTGAGTCCAGATCCGGTGGGGAGTGCTGGCTGACATTGAGAAAGACGGAGAAATTCAGGGGGCAAAAATGTCTTGACACAGCCAGTTTATCCCAGAGAACCCCGGAGTGCACAGAGTACTATTCACCACATCTGCATCTCCATCTGCATACTCACTTCTCACACTCACGCTACTCTAAACAAACATCCATGTGTATGGAAACATGCTCTGCACTGCGCGGCTCAGTCATGTACACTCTGTGAGCACACGCACGACCACACTGCCTCCCACAACCATCTCGTTGTGCTTACAGTCTGTTTTCTCTGGACGATCACGTTCGAGGCTCCACGGGTCCCACAATGCTCCTGAACCGTGCACTTTATTCCACTGCGACGTCACTAGCGTTGCCGTTTCTTGCTTTCTCTTCACTAAACATTGACAGTTCCCCTCCTCCTCCTCCTCCTCTAATTTACCATGCTCTCTTCCTTTCCACTTAATCCCCCTAATTATTTCTCCTCATGGTGTCTGTTTTTCTTTTTCCAGGATGCAGATATCCACTGCCTTCTATCCATCTTTTACGCTTGAATTAACAGACTATCCTGTTTTTCCTTTTCCCAACCACTTTCTTCGCCACAAAGGAGATGCAGGACATATGGGAGGATGGATTGACGGATAATATGTGCAGAGAGGAAAATACTCCCGGGGCAGAGAGCTTTCAAAGTTTGTTTTTGTTGCAGCGTCCCCTGATTGACGATTCAAATGGCACATCCTTAAACACAACTCTCATTAGTGGATCAAAACAAAACATTTCAAAAGCATCTTCATGCTGTGTCGAAACCTTGAAAACATTGTTGCCCCTCATCGTTTTACCGTCTTGTATTTCCGCTGATTTCTCTTCTTTTTTTTTTCCTCTCTCTATTTGTGCATTTTCTCTACCTGGCTCCTTTTCAGTTGTCTCCTCTTGTCTGTCGATATATTTGCTTTGTTGTTTATACTGTCCTTATCTGAGCCTATTGTATGTTTGCTGTGCACACAGAAAATCCATCATTGCCATCTAGCAGTGAGGCGGCTCTTATAGATTGAGCAGAAAAAAACAGGCCTAAACCAAGTGAGGGGTCACAAAGAGGAGGAGGAACAGATGAGAAAAAAAACAGGTTTGAATTCTTGACTGTTACAACGACCCTACGAAAAATACATTTGTATCCCAGACCCTTGTGCAGGAGAGGCCAATTCTCAGGACCCCTTGGTGGCATGCATACTGTAAATATTGATACTGCACAATTGCTTTAAAATTAGAAATGTCCCGATCCATGTTTTTCCTAAATCCCAGTGGCTCCTGATTTCAGTCCAATATCGTGAAGATTATATTTTTGGCTTTGTTTTAGTTGTGTTATTCATTCGATCTCCCCCAACATGTTACAGCTGCACAATGTGTACTTCTAAATGGTAAAGCAGTTTTACCATCTTTGATTGCTGATTGGCTCCGTATTAAGAAAATATATGGCCTGAATCAAAGCTTTTCTTTCATGGTTTCCTGTATTATTATCTGCTCTACTATTGTATAATATATATTAGGAGAAAGGGTGGAATTCTTTTGGCAGGAAAGTTTTTGACAAAACTGTGACTTCACAAATTATTATTAATTATTAAAAGATATCAAAGCTAAAAGCCAGTTTTTAACCAATAGCAGCACTTGGTCACATGAAAAAGGTTGCTCGCAATAGTTTCAGAAACAGCTTGATTATTTTTTTACCAGGTACAAGATATTTTTACAAGCAGGGTGTGTTTGACAGCTGGTGTGCCCAGAGCAAATAAACAAAGGATAATAAATAGGCGGGGTTCATAAAGACAATATTTATAAATCTATTAGAAATGCTTGGATCTGGGCAGATCCTCTTGAATGGCTCAGAACATGACATTCCACTTGCACACATGTAGCCTCCTTACTTTCTTTCCTGTTGTACCAGTTCTCTTCTCCCACACAGAGATGCATACAAAACATGTCTTAGAACGATCTTAATAATTAATAATCGTTTTCTTGTATCAAATCAACATCCACGTGGGATCCATTTTTATCTGTGCACGCCAGTGGATCCCATATGTCTTCTCTAGCTGCCATTAACATTCAATTTGGCAGTGAGAGTCACAGGCCATTCAGCTTATTCGTCTATGTCTTCTACAGCTATCAGAATGACAAAGCACACAGAGATAATAGCTGTACGCCTCTATGAAAAGGGGTTATGGCTATCATACTGTGACCATATTCAGAGCTTGCTATGATAGGATGAAATAATTCACCACTCCTAACGCTTAATACTTTGAAATTTCATAAACAGATTATGTCATGCACAATCTGTCTTTTGAAGTGAACACCAATTAAACAACACACACTTGTGTCTTGTACCTTTTGCACTCTTGTAACTCTTGTAGATGATAAACTTGATCCCAACAACAGCACTGCTCGCTGCCAAAGTGCCTCATTAATAAAAGTGTTTTTACTTTTTCAGACTCTCAGCGGTGGCTACTTCTTAAAATGGAGTTTAGTATCGTGCAAAACATTTGATTAGCTCAAAAAGGGCTTAATATAACTCCCCAAGACCTGGAAACAGAGTTTGATATGTAAACTTGGAGGTGTTCTGCTAACTGCTAACGTACAGTAACTACTCCACAATACAACTACCACATTCAATACAGTCCTGATACAATGGTTCATCTACATTTTACTTATCTATACTGGTTTTTAGCCATGCAAATAGTTTCAGTTTTATTTGTTTAGCTCTTGTAAGATTTCTGCTGAATTTTTTTTCAATGGTGGGAAACACCACAACCAAAATTCCTTTTCATTTGCTTTGCACTGTGCAGAAGAAGAAAAGGTAGATATGGTAGTTAAAACTTCAAATAAAACTGAAACTATGTAGGATTTAGGTGAAGCAATTCTAAAAAGGAAGTACCATTAAATTGTATTATATTTACAGTTACTTAAATAATAAAATATATATTATTATTACTTTAGCTTTGAGCATTAACTTCAATGCCCAAAATAAAAGGTGGAATGTGTATTTTTAAAAGTTAGCGACAAGTTTGCAAAGGTGAAGCATCTCATGGAAAAGAGCTCTAAACATCATGCCAGTAATAAGGCCTCAGAAATAAAACTACACTTTATTGGCAAATCAACCTCCCACAGTATATTTCCCTGGTTATTATGGAATCACACAAGGTGAATCCCAAATTATTCTCCGGTCTCTGTTATTCATGGGTCGGCTGACAGTTAATGATTCTTTCAGATGCTCCTTAACTCTTCAGGGCCAACTCTGTCAGACCAGGTGTTGTTCTGTGCTCTGTGGACTTTTTAACCTAAGACGTCCAACAGGAAGACAACAAGGCTTTGTTGGACTGTCTGTCCCTCTGAGGGAACCTTTAGTTAAGCCTCATCTCAAAGTGTTGAGCTTTATGGCAGCCGTGTTTGTGATGTCTGACAAGAGTGGGGGATGAATCCAAACACTTTGGACTGAAAAGTGTACTTGATTGAGTGATTGTTTCTGGATTCGGTTCAGTGTATTCCAGGACAGACTCCATCTTTCTCTTCTCCTGGCAGAGGAGGGCCTCTGATTGAACACAGAGCAGATTCAAATAACCTAAAACGTAAGATTTTTTACGATTGTCAACACCTCAGTTCGAATAAAGAGGTCCCTGAGGAGAGTCATTGAAAGGTTTTTGCAGAAGAGACTCCCTCTCAGAGGAAAACAGCTGTCATTTTTACTTCTGGCGCAGTACTATGAACTGGAAATAAGCCTAAACATGTGGGAAAATGTCCAGCCAGACATCTAAGGAAAAGGTCATAGAATGAGATATTTAAAGATCTCACAACATTTATTTTAAACTTTAGTGCTGCTCTCTACCTGATAGCTAATCGTAACATATTATAGGTAGATGTGTTCCCAGATTAAATACTTCATACAGGTTTTCTACAAGATTACTATGATAACCTTAAAAGTCTGAGCAAAACATTCATTATCTCTAGGTCACACATTGAATACAATTGCATTTTACAGCTAATGCCTTCTCTTGCTCATCAGTTGTCAAGTCTTTGTGACAAAACGTCCTGTAAAACTAGTGGAGCCAGGATAATGAAATTAGAGTTATTCTCAGGGAGTTTACAGCCCCACCTCCTCAGCGGCAGGACAGAGTGCTTCGACTGAGGGAGACCTCATGTGAACCTGGCGGCGATGCTGGAAGAAGACCGACAGGTTTTCTGGCTTCATGAGACAATCCAGTCTCTGCTGGCCAAGGATCAATGCTTTGGGCTCGAAAGACAGAGTGCCCCATGGGTAGCGCACGCTTTGAGTGCGTGTGCCTGTGTGCACTGCTGCTGATGCTGGTAGTGGGGGCCACTGAATGAGAATGATATAATACTGGTAAAAATGTCAATGAAGTATGGAAAAAACAAGAGAAAGCTGCAATTAATGTAATGTGTGTCCATCACCAACATTTGCCCGTTTGGTTGGATTGGTTGGTGCGTGCATGAATTTATGAATTCACTCATTGTGTACACCTGTGTGCGCGTGAATGCCAACAGCATTTCCTTCTAATTGCATGTGTGAGGGAGAGCCTTGACATTAAAACTGAAAGAGAGCAATTTATTTTTCTTTGCCCTAACCTTCACTATGTGTGTACACCAAGGGCGTGACCCGCCGCTGGCCCGGCTGACTCAGCCAATCGGCATTCCTGGATAGGTGGAAGTGCACCGGCCCTTGTCCACCAACAACAAAGGAGATGGAAGGCAAGAGAGCGCAAAACATGGGAGACCTTTGAATAATAGCATGAGTGCTGTGTATCAATAACACACATCAGGCATAAATCATTACAATGAGGGGAGGTGCTTCACGGCCATACATATACAAACATCAACTTCAAAACAAGCTTGCACACACATACACCATGTGCAGATAAACCCAGTACTCCGTCCCATTGTCCACCTTCCTCTCTCTCTCACACACACACACACACACTCACTCACACACACACACACACACACACACACACACACACACACACACACACGTCTCATGTTAACATGCACACACACTCCCTCTCTCCCTCTCATACACTTCATAGGTATGAATAACGCCCTCTCTCCACTCCTGGCTCCATGCTCCACCCTCAGTCCTAAAGGACAGGCTGGTTGACCCAGGAGGAGGGGATAGTGGGGGGAGGGAGGGGGAGGTAGGAGCAGACGGAGCTCAGATTCATTTCTGCTGGTGGAGCTGGAGGCACAGCACATTGCAAGAGCATAACGTGACGCACAAGGACCCGAGACACGCATGGCTATCAAATGGATTACTCTGACATATACTTGTGAACTCCAACACAGCGAGGACACTACAAAGGGCTTGCACAAAGCTTGAGGAACTTCTTTGTCACCCAGTACTGACAGAAAATAAAAAACAAACTGGCTTTGATGAAGACACACTCATTCAGGAGCCAGCTGATATCACGCGGAGAAGAGGGACTTTGATTGACAGCACTGAGGATGTGAATGTTTTGGGTAAAATTCGGACAGTTTTTTTTTTTCCCCACACAGCTACTCAAGTGGATCGTAAGTAAGTGTCTTAAATTTACTCTGTGGTGATTGCTTGATTTTAATACCAATACTGATATATATTTATTATTATAATTAAAATGCTGCAATAATTCTCCTCTAGTCACTAAAAAGACTTTGCAGCCCAGGTGTCTGTAGGAATTTAAACGTGTCTGTAGGAACTTAAACTTGTCTGTCGGTACTTAAACTAGTGTGTAGGTACTTAAACTTGTCTGTCGGTACTTAAACTTATTCACATTGAATAGATTTACTGAATCTAGGTCATCTCTTTGTACATCTACAGTATCTGATGTCCGCATGAGACACTAGTATGACGCTCAAACTCTGTATTTTACAAATTATTTTGACTATTATTTTTCACTAACTTTTCATGTTGTCATCATTAATATCATTAATGTTATTCTTCTGATTTCTATAACATTTATACTGTTAACATAACAACGGTAGGTCTTTTCTTTTGAAAAAAAATAATCTTAATAATTAATAACATTGCTGAAGAGGTAAACAAATATTCTTTAAACAACAGTGCTATAACAGTACACCTGTTTTGTAAAGTACACCTGACTGAATGTATGTATTAATTAAACATTAGGTATATTTATAACATTGTCAATAAACTGGCTTGAAAATAATCTTTATGTATGATTTTTACATGAACATTTCCTGAGTGTAGTCAATCTGTTTATTTCCAAAGATTGAATATCACATTAAATTGATTTGACAAAACAATTGACACATTATTTATAAAGCTTTGATGAAGTAATGACACTCACATTATGTATTTACCATGCCTGTCAGCCCTGATTTTATCATATGTAATATATGTTAACATATACAGTACAGGCTGGTGCACTTGATTGGAAATATTTTATGGCGCAGCCTAAGTCAAAATACATGTGGTAATCCAAGTTTTTCCATTGATGAAAAAAGATCAAAGGATCCATTAGGTTGTTCATGTGATTGTAATGTTAATGGCCTGTAGTGTTGACAGCTTTTAATGCTTTGTCCCACAGTCATCAAGACGACAGCGCACAAGGAGGAAAGGACACGCGTGAGAAAGCTTCCCATCCACTGACAAGGTGAGAGGCACATTTACCCTTGGGGTGCTCTTGATTTATGTGTATTTGTGTGTCCTGCCCACATTTTTTTAATCAGAAAGTCTTTAGATGATTAAAAAGGAGATTTGTGGTTGGTCCGCACCTTCAAAGTTAATTGATTTATTACATGACTTGATGTGTTTGCAGAACGACGAATTACAAAATATACAGATAGAAATTAAAATAGTTAAATGAAATAGTCTCGCCGTGAAAGCCTGTCTCTCTTACATCGCAGCAGTTTGTTTTGTCAGTTTCCACGAGTGTAATGGCAATTAAACAATTAGAGAAATCTCTCCAGCTCGTCAGTTGAATAAACAAATCACTGTTTGGCAGAATTTTTTTTGGGTGATTTAGAGCAGGAGGCTTGTATCAACCAAAGTGCTCTAAAAGGTTTTTTTCCCCATTAAATCATACGCGCTCCTTCTTTTTTTTTTTTTTTTTTTTTTTTTGAGGATGGCACAACCTATAATATGCACAAAATTACTTCCCCTATTGTCATCTCCTATCAGGAAAAAACATCATCATGATCATTACTATCATTTTCATGGTCAATTTAGTCTGGTCTCTAACTGAGAATCCTTTCACTGTGTGGCACGGATCTAACCATATAAACTACTAACTTCCAAGCCTGTTTTAGCTGATGTGGTAACACCGCGGCCCAGTTTCCATTCTTCAGGGGGAATACTCTGAATTATACATCAGTTGTGTGACGTGTTTTTTGTTTAGGTCACATGCTTGTTGGCAGTGTGCTGGTTAATGATACATAACAAAAACAACAGTCAGTAGTCTTATGGACAGACTTTATCAGTGCTGATAAGGGGACTTGGACCTTCTTCAACAGCAGAGAGTTCTGTCCGCTGCCCGGTGTGTTATGGAAACAAACTCATGTCCATGTTTGTGAATACAGCACTCAAGAACACAGAAATGAAATGTGGGCAGTAATAACTATATCAGTATGTGCAATGAGGTGTGGCCCCACATGATTAACATTTAATGGGTTGTTTTGGGCAAGACGGCAAAAGAACAAATTGTATAGTCTGATTGCTCACACGGGCTGCAGTCAGAAGTCAAGGGGCTAGAACCCGAGTGAAACACGCTGAAAGAGCGAACTAAATCATGGATACGGAGTTGTGAATTAATGACTGCAGCAGGTGCCCCCACAAAATTGAAACGCATGAATATATACAGAGTATCCACCTGTCATTAATTCGCCTATTCAGATAGGGAATATATGCTGCATGTGAGAGCGCCACTGGGTATAATTTACAGGTACGTGGGCCTTAGGGAAAAAAGCGTGGTCATATCTGCTTTATCATGTAGATGGATTGCCGCACAGCCCAGCGTGTGGCACCACATGACTCACGCAGACCTTTATTGAGTAAGAATCTATTGATCGGTATGTAAATAAAAGTCTTCTACCACCCTGAGAAAAGCAGCAAAGGATACCAAAGCTTGAGTATATCACATGGTGTGATCTAATGCTTGATTCATATGTTCATTTTCAGTCGGTTTACATGCAGATTGGGTCAGGCTCTTTTATTCCTGTTTCCTGCTGCCACTGTCTATTAATGAGGATGATAATATAAACCAAACAGAACTAATAAGCATATCAGAAACACTTTCCTCTGTGATTTCAATCTATAATGATCTATGATGAGATGGTGGATTTGTTAGGGCAAGAGGAGATAAATTGAGTGGGTAGGTGAATGTGAAAAAGAGAAAATAACAGGTGAGGGGAAGAAATAGAAAAGAGGAAGAAGAGCTAATTAGAAGGGGGAAATGAGCTTTTACACCGGGCTTGGTCAAACCTGGTCAAAGAGAACTAATCAAGGGACTGACATGCACACACAAGACAGGCCGGGAGGGGAGGATCTTTTCTCTTTTCTCATTATGTTTGGATTATTACACCCAGGGCTTAAGCACAGTTTGCCTGCCACCGATGCCACCTCCATTTCATGCCAACCAGGTTGAATTCACACTGTCAGAATCTTTAATGAAAGCAAGGTGCTCTGTGCATGACAGAGTAACTTAACTTAAAAGGTTCAATGTGTAACTCCGAGCCAGCTGCTCCAAAGAAATACGGGGCAGTGTTTCACCTCTAAACTGGGTCCATGCAATCTCTAATGTTCCTATTTTAGTGGTAGTAGTTTGGCATATTTCTTTTATTCTAATGTATTCTTTATGTTGTGTATTGCATTTGCTCGTGTGTAATGTCAGTCAGTCAGTGGGCAAGAATACGCAAAATTCAACCAAACTGCTGAAACCCTGAGAGCCGGTCAAAAAACACTGCTGTCTTATAATCTTCACTCTTTAACTCTTAATTTTAAGAATAAAGAATTAATTGAATTAAACTTAACTTTAATTAAGTTTAACTTTTGCCATATCTTACACATTGAACCTGTTAAAAGCAGTGGTTTTGCATCTAATCCCTTATAGTCTACATCACAACTACCTGTTTTGCAAACCTTGCTTCTTTGTCTACCATTGCAGAAATCCATTGTTTTCCATTCATTTTCACACAATATAAAACTATATTAGCAATCTCTGGACACATGATTGTGATGTCAATCTTCACAGTACAGATCAAGTTTGCACTGATTTTTGTCAAAGTAGTGCAGGCTTCAAATCAATCTGCCTTCTCAAAGTATATCATCATGCAACGTTGATATTAATGCAGACCTGATTTTCACTGTGCCGATTATTCAAGTTTCAAGTCTGTGGATTAATTTACATATCATACAAAAAATGTATAATCGTAAAAATGCGGAAATGAGGAAAACAAAATGAAACTCTATAATTGTAGAGTCTGCATTTGTCAATTGTTTACAAGAATAGCAACTATTCACAATGAATAAGACGCACACATACTGTTATTGACCTTTTTTCATACCCTTTTTGTTGCCTCAGTTTTTTGTTCAAAATAGTTTTAGTCACCCGAAACCAGCCACAAACCTATAAATGTATGAGTCCAAGTCACAGGAAATCTTCAGATTATGTGCTTACATCCCACAGATTTATGACCAAAGTATCCTCTAAACTTGGATTTTTTTGAATATTTGTCACTCTGACAAAATAAGTAATTTTGATAAAATAACAGTAGTGAATATCTCATTTTAAAAATGTGTCTCTTAAAGACATTTGCTACTTAAAATACTTCAGGATGGTTAAAGAAAAACTTTGACACAAACAGATAATGTTTGGACCTCGGCATAGCTGCAGCATGACGTAGTTTGTCAAAGGTAATGACCAAAACATGTGTGAACAGTGAGAAAAGAGGACCGAGATGTTGAAAGATGTGAATGCTTGGTAGCTATAATGTTTTCTTGTGCACTTAAATTACCTGTTTCTGTCATCCCTGAGGCACTGTAGTGCTGTGTGCTTCAAAAGCAGTATAGGATGGAGAGGACATAGAAATGGATGGTTGCACACCGGTTTGCCTCTGGAGAGGAAAACAGGAGAGGAATCAACTCCATCATTAATCAAAGTGAAAGCCTTAAAGTAAAGAGAGGAAGTGACTGTACTGCACTAAACTACTAAAAGCAATGTTTACAGTGCGTCCAGCACAGAGAGATGGAATAATTGTGTGGTTTACATTAAGTCAATCAGACAGATGGGAAATCAGTGCTGTGCTTTTGTTATTAGGAGAGAGCAAAGCGGACTCCACTTTAAGAGACAGAGTATGTAGAGGAATACATTACACTGCATCCAGCATAGTTCTGTAGACAACATTTACCCCCTCTATGTACCCTCAGTTTAAGGAATTTACTCTGAGGACAGGAGACATCTGTGCCAGAATTTGAGCTGCGGGTGGGTCTCCTGTAGCGGAGCCATTGAGCAATTTGAAGACAATCCATCTAGATTTCTTGGATGCACAATCCATGCAAATGAGACATGAGAATGAAAAATGAAACTATTTTGTTTCCTTCCAGGAGTTCAGGACAACAGGGGCTCATTCATAATGTATCTGACGTGCTGTGAGGTCAGTAATGGGTCAGGCACTGTGTTATGAAAGCAAATAATACTACAACTGAAAAACGAGATTCAATCGTCCAAGGCTAATAATGCTGCATCATTGAAATGCAACAACAACACACAAAACACAATGAAAACCGTGAAATGACAATGAACACATCCAATGCAAACAAAACGTTTACGACAAGCACAAACAAACAATCACAATCCAAGTCATAGTTACCACAGAAAGCATCTGTGGATTTACAAAGTACTGTAGCTTTGAGCAAAAAGGCATCTAGGAGTACGTTACCGTGGAAACAGGAATACACATAGAACAGCCGTTTCTACGCGCCTCCCTAGCTATTATTATTTTAACTATATATAACTCTATATATATATAACTATATATAACTATATATATATATATGTATATATAACTATCTAT
>CALSBV010010214.1:3250041-3299629 GCA_943590825.1 Bovichtus diacanthus
GTGTGTGTGTGTGTGTGTGTGTGTGTGTGTGTGTGTGTGTGTGTGTGAAAAAGTGGCCTTCACTATCATGATGCTGCTGGCCAGTCTGAACTCGTGCACCAACCCGTGGATCTACACTGCTTTCTCCAGCAGCGTGTCCAGAGAGCTGCAGAACCTGCTGCAGTGTCGGACGCGAACTGGCCGCCGGGGCTCCCTGCCCGACGACTCCACCACCACACACACCTCCACCACTAAGGACAGCCAGTACTGACAAAGACTGTTGAGACAGAAACAGACACACAGACAGATATCTGAAAAGACAGGAACTGGTGCACATGGGTCTGTTGCAAGGATGTGTTGCACACAACGTCGCAGGGCGCACTGACCTCCACCAGATGTTTCCAACAACAACGGACAGCTACTGTCAACAGGACCTCTATCTGTAATCACTGGTCCTCCACCACAGCCGAGAGGAAGGGTCTCATTGAAGACGTCAACACCATTTTATGAGGGCTCTGTGGAATATAAAGTGGCTGTCAGTGACAGCATCTGTAATGCAAAATGGCCTTGAAAGTAAAGAGATGTTTTTTTACCTCAGCTGCTTTTGAGTAGGACCCTGTGTATTGATTTATAGGGGAACAAAACTCTTTCCCTGCTCAAACAGAGCAGAGCAGCAGGAATGCAATGGGTGGATCACTGCATTAATGGCTTTACGGCACGCCTAATGTACAACGCAGCAGACAAAGCTATGGGTGTAAAGAAAACAAAGCAGCAGGCTAAGGGGAAAGAGAGAGAAAAACACATCCAGACAGCAACAGAAAAGGAGACTGCTGTTGGACTGAGAACAGACAGGGGATGACATGGACGTTACAGCTGCAGGAATCTAATAATGTGAACAAACTTTGTTGAATCAAGGAAAGTGGATTAGAGGCGGATGCTTGAGGCTGAATTCATATTCACTCAGAAGAATCTGGTTCCAAAGAACAAGAGTGATTTGTGAGCAACATGGACGGGGATTCACTCATCAGGAGTCAAGACACTGTCCCACGTGGAAATACCGTGGAATACCGTGGATTAATGCAGACAGAAAAACACTCACACTCACACACACACACACACACTCAAAAAATAGAAACAACTGAAATGACAGGGGGAGGATTAAACCTAGAAGAATGCAAATGATCAATCCAGGTTTCTGCAACCAACCGGGACACAAATATGTGATTGTATTAGGTAAACACAGCACATGAGGTAGATAAAATGACTGAAACAAGAACATGAACATTAAGCAGAAGACACAGGAAGGAAATATACAGCATTCCATGCACAATGAACAATGTAAAGTATATTTATTGAAAATGTAAGGCACATTAAATATTATTACATTTTGTGTAAGATAAATGTTGACTCATACAATTTGAAATGGTCGGATATGTGTAGGGGATGTCAAAGAAAAGAGTTTTTGAAGTTTGACTGAAGAATCAATTCAGGTCTTAATAGTTATTACAGAGCTTCAACTGATAAGACATATTAAGTGTAAAGTGAAACTACTGCATGTCAGTTCAAGAAAAACTTCACGTCAACAGTGAAAATACTTCACGTCAAACCAAGTGCCTGTAATGTCAGTAGACATTTTCAGAGGGGCCTCCCTCACTGGATTAATCTCTGAATGATGTCAACCATGTTATTCTTAGACAGAGCTACCACCAGAGCAGGACTCACTGCTTATATCACACCACGAGCCATGTGTTTTATCTTTTTATCTATTGTTGTATAAATTAAAATATACATAGGCTATATATATACAGTATAAATATATATATATATATATATATATATATTTCAGTTACTGGTACTGCCTTACGTTCATGTACAGTTTTTTTTTTTTTTTTTTTCTGTGTAAAGAGTAATGTATTTTGCCCCTCAACTGCATGACAGCCTTAAAATAAAACATTTAAAGACATTTGTTTTATAAAAGTATGATTATATTAGCTGCCGTACATACAGTAGATGTGATATCCTTTTGCGTGCATAAAAAAAGATTAGAAGTCACTGTATGTGGTCAAACTACTCATTTCCGATTAATTAGAAGTTCCTGTAAATAGTGTGTTTTTTAAATGACGTTTGCTCATTTGGAGCCAGTTCAGCACGACCCTCTCTCCTGGGAGAGCAGTGTAATGCGACTCTGCAGGACAACACTTGGATGCTTTAAAGGTGAGCACTCGTCTGCAGGGCGCTACGCAGGGTTTTTACAAATACCGAGGTTTCAAAAAAATATGTCAAACACTAATAAACTGAGAATCAGGGAAAATGTTGCAATGAATGATCCATACAATCTGGACATACAGAGGAGGCTAAAATCATCATGAAACATCTGAAAATTAATTTTGACAATGTTTAACAAAAGTAGAGGGAAGTTCACACTGCAGACACCGTTGAAATCTAATTATGACCAAATATGGGAGCAATACTGTTATACAGCAATAATATTACTAAAGAACATGTATGTATATCTCTGGGGTAATAACATTGTTTGAATTAGATCAGGGATCATAGCACAGGGACTTAATGCTGATCCTATCCTGGGCACAGTGGGCAGTATCTTCTCTACCTCTTATCTCCATCACTCTCATTTTCTTTTTCTCTCAGTCTCCTCATCTTGTCCAGTATGTTTTTCCTGAATTTTTATTGGCAGAGTCTTTTAATTTTTAGCCTGTCACTGTGAAGAAAGTGAACACAGGGTCAATTGATATTTATTATCTCCGCCAGGCGTAAACCTGGAAGGAGATCATGCGTTTGGTTGTGCGTTGTGCGTGTGTGTATCAGTCTCTCATAATTCCTAATTTAAAACAAAACTATTTTTTCTACCGTCATTGCATGCTGACTCCTAACTCCTCTTAACTTAGCTAGAAAGTGATCAACAACTACTTCAGTTTAGAAATCTTTTTTCCACTAGAGACTATGATTTGTTCCTGTCCAGATTTGTGCACCAGAGTAAGACAATTGTGGTTTGTATTGATTCAATCAAACAGCAGCGGCTGTTGCCCACACACACACACACACACACACACACACCTGGCAGAGAGCCACACTTTTTCAAGTATTGTAAAAGTTACTGGCCTCTGCTAGGATGATATAAAAATATATAGGGTTACCTCATTTTAACATTAATTTCAACCCTTTACACAAATTGAATTGAAACAGAAGTGTTTAAACTTTCGTTGAACCATTGATTGATGGAATTAACGTGGTTAGCTAACTTAATAGCTAGCTTAATTCACTCAAGTGAAACTAAATAGCCGGCATTATGATGGATATGGCCACTGTTTAACGTAGCGTGACCGTACTGGAGCAATTTATCAGATTATGTCTGAGGATGAAATAATGGCATTGAAATACAGGGCACCAGTACAATTCTCTAGTTACCTGCATCATGCTTCGCATGGATTCAGCTGCTGGTCAGGTTTTCTCAAGTTGTTGACATAACCAAAGAACCATCGTGTTGAGTAAAAGTTCTGTAGAAACAACAAGATCATCCACCTAAAAATACACATACACACTCAAGCAATGCCTGTGATCAGATGAGCAAGTCAGTATTCACAATATCTTTGCCACACTAAGGTAAAGTTATTTTTAGGCAATTATTTCACAACTTTTATTATGTGCACCTCAGAAACAAATCCTCAGTGGCGGGTAGGTACGCCCCTGCTTGTCTGGGTCGTAGGACATGCCTCACCTTTTCCTCTGTGAGTGTTTGGACTATCAGCACACCACTGTGCATTTGTGCAGCAGGCACAAGCCTCCACTTTGATTCTCTGCCAAAACAAAAGGCCACGGCAACAACATCTCGTGTCTAACTTTGTTATATCAGGACATAGATTAACTTCTCCCAAAACCCTCGGGGTGTTCATGCATTTTTCACTTCCTGCCAGGAAGTTGAAAGGTCAGAGGATGGTTCCTCTCCATTGAAAGGATCAGACTTCAGATCCAACCAGACTTTCAGATTGATGGGAGGGACCACAAGCCTTTCGCTGTGCACTGTACTGTCTGTACAGCCATTATTGAGCATTACAACAGCTAAATAATAGATGTTCTCCAATACATAATGGCACAAACATCCACATAAATTAGACATATCATTGCAGAGAATTTCCCGCCTTGTTTTCTGAAGATAGAAGAGTAGCTACAGTAGCTATTTTCACCCCAACCACCATCATCCCCATTGGTCAGAGCATATGACAGATGGTCTGTAGGGTAGGTCACTGTGTTTTTGTAATCCTGCGGTGTGTGTGTTAGTGAGGGGGTGTTTATGCTGAATGTCCTGATGCTTATGGTTTCCAAGCTGCAAGGTTGATGTCTAAACTCAAGGTCACTTCTTCATTACAGGGGGGCAGAGCTTCCTGCCAGGACTGTGGGGGTATAAAGGAAATAAATGACTCCTCTGTGTGGCTGTCACAAGGGCGGGGAAATAGGTAAACGTCCCTCTTCGAATCAATTTAGGGGGCAGCCAAGGAGTGCGTCCAGTGGCTCTGAAGAGTGACGGAGCTCCCTAACCCTGACCAAAGTCGGAATATATCAGACCTGGAGCCATGTGTCTGCATTGCTTAACTCAAGACCCCTCCACAGACCCGATGAAAGCCAAGGCCGCTAGTGAGCTCATTCCAAGACACCGGGAGGCAAATCTGGCCCCGACCAATTTACACAACCAACTCCAGTGTATGTATGTGTTAGCGGAAAGCACTGGAGCATCATACTTTATAAACAGAGGAGGCAAAAGAAAAACGAGCAAAGTAATTTATCATTCCTTTTCTGAACACAAAATTATTTTCTTAGTTTTACTTTTGTTGTGCACTCTCTTTCAACTGGATTGTTTCGTAAAAATAAACTTTCTGTCTGTCAAAGCAGCTGGGAAATCTATTTTGGGCTAGTTTTTCTCCAAAAAAGTTTTTCTGCATCCAGATATGTCTTTATTTACAGTTTGACTGTAACTGTTTTCATGGTGATTTTTGCCAAATATAGCCACACTTCTGTTTTTACTGGCAACTATAATACGACAGAAACTCTTGCCTCAGAAAATGAAGTATTTATTTATCTTAAAATGGGTTATTCCTCTGCGAGCCAAGGGGATCAAGGTTAGCTTTTATCACTCGCCCACCTTGTTATCATTACTTAAAGGGTGGTTGTGTTTACACCTCATCAAAGACCCTCAAATTTTTTCTTCATAGTAAAAACAGGCACGTGGACAGTGTCTGATAAAATACATTATATGGGAGCTCATTCAATATTCTTTCACAGGATTTCCGCGCAAAGAAACGGTTCTTTGGGATGTGCCTGCTCCTGTTTAACTTACAGTTTTTTACCGCAACCGGCCAGCTATGAGCAGTGCAGGTAAAAAATTTTTTTTTTTAAAAAAAAAGCTCTATCGCAGTGGTTGACCTTTTAGCGTGAAATGTGGAAGGGATGTCTAATATGATTGAGGAAAAGTCATTGAGAGACAGAAAAGGGCATTTCCCCATATATGGTTGGTTCATGACTGGCAACTGCATCAACAGGCAAAGCGGATTAGAGGATGCCCAAACAGGACAGGAAGAGGGGGATAACACAGAGGAAAGCACATAAGCTTGGAACTGACACAGTCAAACGGTTGTGGTTGAAGCAGCTACACACATACGCATCCATGCAATAACCAGAACAATAACTAAGATAAGAGATAAGATAAGATAGAACTTTATTCATCCCGAGGGAAATTGTTGTGCAACAGTCGCAATACACAGCAGGAGACAGTATAACCATTCTAAAATGTACAAATAGTGCAATGAATTTTACAAAATATATATATTTAAAAAAGATGTAGACATAACTGTTATCGTAGTCGTGCAAAGAAGGGTAAGCCAGCGTGAACAGATACAGTCGGTTTTCTTGTTATTGAGTTAGCCCTCAGTTTGTTAACCATGTTCCGCTTTGCAAAAAATGTAAAGCAGAAGCAGCAGAAACACTGATTATGGCAGAGACAGAAAGTGTGACATCATGTGAGAATCGTTTGTGCGACGCCAGTTTCCACATTGCTGAATCTCACTAAGCCCATCAGTGTCTGTCTGCCTCCCAGAGCTGATGTTTTACACACCTCTGTCAAAGCAGCTTCTCTCCGCCTCACAGCACTCACACACATTCCCAGATTCCTCTACAGTAACTCCTATTCCTCAGGAAACAAGTTTTGTCTTGTAATAATGTTGAAATTATGATAAGCTCATGTATGCACAGTACTATCCAAAAAACAAAGTCACGACGTGCATTGGACTGGTGAACCAAGATGAAATTATTAAATAAAAAGGCATGTGATTCAGATTTGATTGTTTGCTTGTAAATTAGAGTCTGAAACAGAAAAAACACTCTACACATAAACAATTCGTCATTGAAGGAATAAATTGTGACTTCCTGCGAGTGCATGCGTTCTGAAACAGCATAAACAATCTCAAACTATTTCATTCTACATCCGCAATCATCCAACCTAAAGTGTGGGATGGAGTTCAATGTCTTTGAACTCCATCACACAACAAAGAGGAGGAAGAGTCTTGTGTCAGCATCTACTCAGAGGCCTTCGTTGACTGTTTGTTTGTTTAATCCATTTATATCCCTCTATCCAGCCATCCCCCACTTCCCACAGCCTAATAGGTGACTCCACGAGGGAGTGCCTGGATTCACTCCAGCTCATGACTTCTCTGAATTACAAACATTGTGATGTCTCTATTGTATCCCTGCAAAGGTGACCGAAGTCAAAAGCTGAGATGTGCTTACACCATGCAGTGCGTTCTTTATATGCAGTGCAATGGTTGGTGCTGACAAAGCAGCAGACATATGAGAAACGTCTTGTGTACTCTGTACACTGTGCAGTGTTTATGTGTGCAGATCGCATTACTCATATACAAAGTTTACATTAGTCTCATGGGTGTCAGTGAGGAGTTGCAGTTGTGCTATTCTTGCAGACGAAAAAGCAGAACTCCATGTGCTGTACAGCGGGTGCAAACCCTGATTCAGGCCAACTACAGAAATAGACATGCTAAGTTTAAATCTCTGCAACAAAGTAGAGCACATAAGCCCAAGAGTACCTAGAAATGTGACAAACTAGAGTGAAGTCCATGTGAAACAAAACAAAGGGCTCCAATTACATTAGGCAATACATTAGCAACAGCTGATAATGAACCAGTAAAGATCATGTGTAATCTGTTCATGAGATATAGCGGGACCCCACTCCGGATCTAACCCAGGTTTTAAAAAGCAGCACAGAGCTGCCACAGTGTGTTCAACTGGTGGCACTGCACTACAGCGGGTCAGATAACAGCAGCTCGAGGGCCTCTTTACTGATCTAACACCTATAACATGTTAACTGCCGGTGTACATTGAAAGAAAATAGAATCAGCTGCTGTGTTCAAACACGTACGCCCATGACTATCTAGGAATGCCAGTAGGACAGTCATGCCTCTCGTCTGCGGACAGAAATAGCCCCCATGTCCACTGAGAGTTTGTCCAAAACCTCCAAGTTGAACATGTTTGCAGCAACAACAGGTTCATTCTTCATGGTGCTGTTGTCTAAATCCTATTAAATGAGTAGATGGGGTGACAGTTTTAAGGTGAGAAGAAAATGTATTCTTATCCAAATCATATATTCTACAGTAGTTGTTTTGCATCAGTACAATACACATAATATTATGGAATTCTAAAACTATTTTTATGTCAGATTTGGAGGGGACACAAACTGTGGCTCTTAGGAATATTTGTATAAACATCACTCATCCCTCTAGCAATTATTCTGTGAAAACTAAATCAGCTTGGAACTATTTAAAAAAAAAAAAATATCTAGATAAGGTCAGAGATTGTTGCATTATCCAGACTTCACCAAAGTACCATTAAAAATGTAAAAAGAATTAACTTTAGTTGGCATGTGTTGCTATGGAACAAGAGGATGAATCTCCCAGTCTGTCTTAGAGGAAAAGGAATTTATAGAAGAGCAAGTCCGTCACTGGACTAAAACATGAAGAAACACATTACACTGGAAGAAAAAGAAGCCATTTATTCTCTTATTATTCACTGAAAGAGACAAAACACCAGACCTGTTCAGGCCAGCCAGTGCTGTCACGTTTTTGACATTTCAGATGCATTGAGGTCGTGACCTCTCTGTTGTTGTTTGGCAAATCTATTCAAGTCCCACTGGGCAGTACATCCACACAGAAGGACAAAGGATAATCTGGTCTGAATGTAGCAACATATTTTAAGCAGGACTGAATACACCACATTATCTATATTTATTTTGTTTATTTATGTGGTCCAGGTTTATTGTTTGGTTTTATCAAAAAATTACAAAATTCCATCCATATTGACAAGACAAACTCGAAGACTGATGGTATACAGACATAGTCTGAATAAAAAAAAATTAAATACAAAGACTGCTGCTCCTGCTCCTCGTCCCAAAGCAGATCAAGTGGCAAAATCCTCTTGGCTTGCCACATCACTGGATGATGGATCGTTGGTCGAGATCCACCAGAATTCAGTCTTTAACGATCCAGTGGTTGTGAATCGTTTATGCTTGGATGGTGCTCTTAGCACTGAAGGCCATGTAGTAGACCAGGATACCCATGAGGGCAGCCACCACCTCAGTAGACACCCATGGGCCGTTCCACGCACCCTGTAGAGAGATTTACATTTTTAGAAAAAGCTCACCACGGGTTCAGACAAAGAGAAGTTAACAAATGATGACCAATTATTCACTCCAGTTTCACCTGGTTCTAGAAATACTCAGCAGCTGAAAGAAACACAGGTGATCGCCCAGATTGGGACTCATATCGCAAAGTACACAGTAGGTTATTCTTAAAGGAGCCATACTACCGGTTTTTTCTTTTTTTATAACAACATATATTATGAGGAAACAGCACTGTATAGGATGCATTTCTTAATGAGCAATATCAAAATAGTTTCCCAAAATGTCAAAACAAGCCTCTCAGGGTAGCTACAACTGAATTACTGAGTGTCTCTGTGAGCTTCAGAAAAATAAGTTTTTCATAAATCTAGGTATTCCAGCTGTATATCAGAAAAATGACCCATTCACAATAAAAATCAGCATGGCTGTTATAGTGTCATAAAAGTTAGTAAAAGTTGATGGATAATGTTTCCCAGATGTCGAATTTTTAACCTTTAGTTGCCGGCTTTATTCTCTGCCCAGAGAATTCACCAGTGTTTTGTTGCTCCTGTTTACATTCTTTTAGATGCAAATTCGAAACTATAATTACTGCCTCGTGGTTGTATGCCTCTGTTTGCATGTCTGCATGCAAAATGTCATCACTTCATCATTTTATCCTATTAGACATTTGTGTGAACTTGTCATGATTAGCATATGAATTCTTGAGTTATGGCCAAAATGGTGTTTTGTTCAAACATCAGTTCATACTTAAATCCAAGTGGACGTTGGTGCCAAATTTGAAGAAATTTTCTCAAGGTGCTCCGGAGGTATCGCGTTCACAAGAATAGGACAGAGAGACCGATAAACAGAAAAGCACTTCAGGAATGCAATACTGTTTTTGTTTTTCTTGTGTAGCATAAAGGGACTACAACTGCATTCTATGTGTTGTACAATGACAATTTGAGATGCACCAGTTGCAATTACTTACATTTTCTCCAAAACTGCACCAAGTTAAAAAGGACTTGCAGAGGTAACAAAATGCAAACTTCTTCACTCAAGCTGAAGCTCTTCCACACCGACGATATGATGCGTGTATGCGGCTGCACGGTGCTGCAGCAGCCACTGTGTGCGCAATTTGCACAATGTGTGTGTGCGGGTGGCTGTGACGTTGCGGTCTGTGCGGCGTAAAATGTAGGTGTGCGGCACATATAAATGAACTGTGTCTGACATATGCCTTAAAGCCATTAAATGTTTAATGTTTTCTCCCAACTCTTAGAGGAATAATACTCTTACTTCTTTCCAAACACTATAATTGTGCATATACACGCGATTAATCTAAGGGTCTATTAGACACTCACCCTGTGGTCAATGTTGACAGAGAAGAGAGGCTGAATGGCATTTACATCTTCGTGGTTTCTCTGGGCCTGGAACAAAAGAAATGCAGGCATATGATTTAAATTAAACAGTCTTTAAACGGTCTTGTAAAAGACAGAACATTGCAAATACAATGGAGCTCACTGGCAGTAAACTATGAGCTTATCAAAACTATACATCCAAGACTAACCTTGCGCAGGGCACTGTAGGACTCCTCATCAAAGAATTTGACCTGATATGTTCCAGAGCTGGCCTGTTTGTGAGGAAGACTCCAGGAAACCTGAGGGAAGAAATGACATGTTGACAAATGCTTCTTTGATAAACTCTAGGTTTTAAGAGATTGTTCCTCTGAAGGAGGCATTTACTCTTTTTAGTTAAAAAAAAAATCATATGTTCAGGCTTTTCTGTCTTTATGGGATAGTACAGCTGAAATTAGACAGGAAGGGGGAGAGAGAGAGGGGACGGCATGGAGCAAATGGAAAGGTTTTTGGATGTAGGTGGATGATTTCAAGATATTGACCCAGGGAAACCTACATTGGACATTTAACCTCGGGTAAATCACTGCTGAGATGCGTCATATTAAGAGGACATTGAGTTGGGTCACATATGACCCTGGGAGCATACTGGGAGCATATGAACATACCTGGTACTTGCCAACATCCTGGCCTCTCGTCACAGGGAACTGTCTTCCATTGACATCAGCATACAGAGTCACACTCTGCAGAGGACAGAAATGATCATCAGTGAGTCAATGCATCAATCACATCAATATATACAATCACACTGCCTGTTCGAAGTGTGGGAGCGTGGACTGTTACCTGTGCTCCGTTGGCACAGGCCAGGCTGAGCTCAACGATGAAGACAGACTCAGAGGAGATGACGGCGTCAGAGGTGGTGTAGGCCGACGGGGTGATCGCTGGGTCCGTGCAGCTCTCTCCTGTCACCACAGAGTGTATAACTGAGGTTAGCTAAACATCATGGACCATCTGTACAGTATTAACAGTTCGTACACATCTCACAAGACTCATATTCCACCTTAACTAAAGGGCAAATGGAAGTGATTTGATGAACTAGCTAACAGCTACAAGCTAAAGTTGGTTAGCATTTCAGGCTTATTAATCCCGGTAAATCTCTCCAACCGGCCCCCCGCTGACTTACCCGAGCAGGCGACCACCAGCAGAGTGAGGAAGACGGCTATCCGAATCATTGTGGTGTCTGGGAGGTTTTCTAGAGGGTTTCGTGTTGCTCGTGAGCTCCAGCTGCTGAACTGCTCTGTTTCTTTCACTGACAGAATGGAAGAAGTCCACCTCAGCTCACCGCTGCGACACCTCTGCGCATGCGCTGCACTGACGTGGACTGTTGCGCCGCAGAGCAGTCTGGGAAATTACTCTGTCGACACGTCATCCGTGTCAAACACAATTATTTACAGAGGAAGAAGGCTTGTTGTATGAAAATAATATTGTATTGATAATAAAATATGAGAATTATCCTTCAAGATTTTAAATCGAATTTACTGTTAAACAAGTGTTGGAAATATTTTAGCTAAATATAGACAGATATGTAAAAACTTAAAAACTTTATAAATAAAATTGATACTAGCATACGGATTAATGTAGGTGTATTAGAAGTGATGTTATATATATTTTGTGTTCTATGGGATAGATTGCAATATTAACTATATTATTCAGCATCTGACCATTCGTGGTAAATCACACAATCACAAATCCAAATGGTCCGACTCCAAACTCAGCTTTCATCGGTTTATTGTTGAACTCAAGCACCTTACTCGAAAATGTGAAGAACGAAAAGCTATGAAGACTGAAAGTAGAAGAAAGTAAATTTTCTTTGAACTCTGAAAAGACTTAAAATTATTAGACTTTGGATTCCTCTGGCATGTACAAAGTTCCTTTTATTACATTACATTTCATTTAGCTGACGGTTTTGTCCAAAGCGACTTACAATAAGTGTTTTGCTCCAAAACAGCAAGAACCTTGCAAGTATATTAGCTTTAAATTGGTATTCTTGCCCACTGACTGATTGGCTTTACACAGGAGTGAATGCAAAACACAATATAAAGAATAAATTAGAATACAATAAATATTCCAAACTTCTACAACTAAAATATAAACAGAGATTGTGTGGACCCAGTTTAGAGGTGAAATACTGCCACATATTTCTTTGGCCGTATTTTTTTTTGGAGCAGGTGGCTCGGAGTTACACATTGAACCTTTAAATACTATACTTAACAGTACCTTCATGCTGGCTCATTTTGAAGGGCTATTGATACACTTAAATGCAATAGAATTGTCATTAAGTGGACGTATTTTGTTACACACCTGTGCAGTTCCTGCTATAGAAGTCAAAATGCCTGATGCAAAAACTTCTCGACTTTCAGTCCCATTTGCTCTTTGTGGTTTTTGTTCCGTTGGTTATTTCTGTTACCGTATTAAAACCATTTCTAAATAAAAAAATTTAAAAAAAAAAAATTTTTTTAAATCTTTGGTTTATTTCATACTATAAAATAAAAATAAAAATCAGAAATCAAGAAATATTTTAAATATATATTTACTATTTTAACTTTATCATAATAACAAAATTGCATAAAGTAAATGAAATGCAAGGTATACATCGAACATTTCCTACTCATATTTATATATACACTTTTTTTTTTTGCAGTCAGAATGGACAAAATATTTATTTGGCATGTAGCCTAGATGTACAGAGAAAATAACAAAGAGTGAAACGAATTACAAATAATGAATATACACATTCCTTACAGCTACAGTATTCACAGTTTTCTTATCAACTTTGTAACTCCACCTTATTTTAGTCAACACAGTTGGTGAAGAATGTATGTGTGCTTTTTTATAGATGTGCGTTTGTAGACTAAAAAGCACTGAGCTTAAACTGGAAACAGTTGAGTATCAATACCTACACAGATATAAAGTCATAATTTGCATAACCATTCAGCTGCACAAACACATCGGTGCATTTCAAGTAATCCACAGTTTCCACATTGTACTGCAGGTCTGCAGTCACAGCAGCTACTGTTTAAAACATGAATTTAAAAAAAAGGGAGTTCTGATTGGGAAGCCACCCTGTGGAAAGAAGCCCAAACCAAAATCACAAGGACCTCAGAAAAGTCACTAAGGGCCAGTGATATTAGTTTTCTAGAACTAGATGTGCTGAAAGCTACTGCCCGAGTACATCACCCAACACCATCCTCTCTCATCTTCTGATGCCAGGCCTCTCAGTCCAGTTGATCTGCTGCTCTGAAGAGCCCTGTTCCTCTCCCCCTGCGCCCATCCTGCTTCCCTTTCCTTTGGGGAGCTTGGGCAGAGGGAGAGGAGGCGGTGGAGGAGGGATCCTGCAGTGCTTGCCGAGAGAGAAGCTCCATGAAGACAGAGTCCATCTGGCGACAGACCTCCTGCGAGATGGAATAAACAATGGTGATGAGGAAAAAGACAAAAAACTCTTTGTTCTCAGCTCTCAGCTCTCCCTGCTGCTCGAAGGCCTCTGATCATATTTGTCATTAAAGCAATTACATACTATGGTCATTAAATCATTAGTATTTTAGTGCTTCTTTCTAACAAGACATTTTATTAAAAAAGAAGGGTTTGCAAGTTATAACTAATGAATATATGAATAAATCCTTTACTTATGCTCTATGGATCAGTTTTAGGCTGTTAATGAACCACTTGTGTTACATGTTGTGAACAATCTTTTTTTAGTGTTATTCTGTTCCAGTGTAAAACTTGATATGGCTTTTTAGTTCATCAAGAAAGACTCCCTAAAAAGTATGGTCCAACCACAAACCATCTAGAAAAGGGCTGCAGAACACCTGGACCAAAATCTAATTATTAGCAACTTGTTAAATTACAACAGCAGATGTAACTGATTTGATGACTTAACACTAAAGACCTGTAGCTGCAGACTTACTGAGAAATGATGAACCATGACATTTTATTGATACAAAGCAGTGGTAAATTTATGTATGAACTTCTATTAAAGCCATTAGTTATACCTTATAAACCCTTAATAAAAAGGATGCCTTATCACATAGTGGAACTATGAAATTTAAAATGAGAAACAAGACAGACCTCGTCTACTTTAACGACAATATCCTCAGAAGACGAGTGCTCCGGTAATCTGTATGCAGAAAAAGAAACGTGGAATATTAAAATTTCTCACTCAAACATAAGTCAGTTGTAATTTGGCAACGTCCGGTGCTACTCACACTCTTTGTACATAGCCAGGGGAGTGGCCTCGGCGTGGCTTGCACTGTGGTCCAATGGGAATCTGGAGCATTAACTTTCCACCTGAAGTGATGCTGCTCCCGGCTTGTCGAGCTTTCAACCTACTTTGGTCAATTGAACTGCTGCTGTTTGCTCGAGGACGTTCGGCTTTTCCCTGTGATGGTGCTGCAGACGAGCTGGTGCTGGTGTCAGCCGAGGATCCTGCTTCCAACTCTGCAGTACATCACATTGACACGTTCTTTTAGTCTATTCAGAGACACCATCACAGCCTTAGAGAAGTGATAAACTAAGATAAGCACAAAACTTACCATATTTGCCACGAGTGTACTCTGCATCCACATCTCCTTCCTCAACGATAGGTTCACTGCGCAAAAAAAAAAAAGCGTCAGATCATCATTCCACCACACATTGTACCCATGTCATGCGTCTGATCATCTTTTCGCTTACCAGTCATCCTGTTCCAGTGTCATGCATTTCTCGTACATCGGTCCTTGTACGTCACTCTGGCTAGGGAAGATGCTCTCGTGCTGGAGGATGATGCTTTTCACCAGGGCGTTGATCTGAGGCTGCAGGGTGACGACGTCATCATCGTGAGCCCCTCTTATCAGGCTGGGGCCAAAACACACAGCCAGGTTGTAAGGCTGCATCATGTTCTCGTCACTGTACTGAGACACACTGGAAGCAGGGAGCAGAGACACACGGAATTATACAATGAAGGAGAGAAGTGGAGGCTAAAGTAAAATATCATCAAAACTTTACCTCAACTCATCTCCTACATTAACCGTTTAGGATTTAAAACTATATTAAATTGGTTTTCATTTAGTTTTGCTACCATATTGTGTCTTGTCTACTTGTCTGTTGTCGCCGTTATCTCTGAAGTCACTATTTAATGTGTCATTTCGCACTCATAAAAATTTGATCCATGTGAAAAATTCTGTATTTATTAATTTTATTTTATTTATTTTTTAAAAACAACATTTATTTAAATCTAAAAGCCACCATTCTAATTTAGCCCAGTTTTGTCATGTAAAAATTGTACTGCTCTAATACAAATGTGAAAAAAAAAAAAAAAAAAAAAAAAAGAAATCAGGATCCATCCGTCACGTAATAAGCCAGATGTATTAAGACATCAGCTAACAGGTTGAAGCATGTTGGCTTCCTGTGAATGATTCTATGTTGATTCATATCCTGAATGGTGATGACTGCGCTGAGTTGCAATACTCACTGATGAAGGAATGCAAAGAGGTATCTCATGACAATGATGACCGGCTCAGGGTAGGAAGAGATGACCATTTTAAACTGAGCTGCCCTCTCGGCCTCATTCTTAATTTCTGAGGAAAGGTGATGAAAGAAAGGTAAGCTCTTGCCACTCTACGCTCTCAGCCACAGTCCTTTGACAGTTCAACACATACACAAACACACTCACGGGCATGCTCCAGGAGTTGGCTGGTGCTGTCGATGGGGAAGAGGGGACTCTCTAGACCTCTGAAGTAGAGCTTCAGCACTCCAGCAACAGAGTCCAGGTCATGTCTCTGCTCAGCCAGAGGGTCCTCTCCTGCAGAAGAAGCCCACAGCACACTGCCCCACATTATTAAAGCTCCACAGTGGGAGGAGCTACTCTATATAAAAGGAGACAGACAGGTCATGCCAACACACACACACACACACAAACACACAGGCCTACCTCGCTCAAATGCATCCCTCAGGTTGTTGACCTCCATCTGAGCCCCCGACACTCTAAATATCCCTTCATGGTGGAGACCTGATGGATAGACAGATGAGAATGAATAAGTGCTCTGAAGATGGCAGAGGATTTTTAGATCCAATACAAAAATATATTTACAGTCAGTGAAAATTGTTATGCCATTAAAGCATCTTTGAAATAAAGTTTTCCTTTGTTGAAAAATGGGTTCTGTGTGTCTGTGTTGCTTTAAGCCCATTCATGTCAGTGCTACCTGGCCAGGTCAGTGGAAGGAGGGGAGGCAATTTTAATATGACCACTGGGGGCGCTAGAGCTGGGGATGTTCAAACTGTACACAGTGGCTTTAACAAACACATTTTTTTGTAATGTCTAAAAATATATTTTTGCATTAGGAGCTGCAGCTCCTGTTTTACGGTTTCCTTCAGTCTTGAATACTCACCATTGAGGTTAATGAAGCAAATGCAACTTTCCACAACAATTGGAATCTGCTGTCCTGATGCCTGAATCGAACAAAGTTAGTGATGAATTTCACAAACTTCAATTCTAATAGGTCAGTGATAACAGATGTGCTGGAAAAGGAAAAATAGATTGAATGTATCAAGAGAGAGAAATGCTGACAGAGAAAATGGTGAGTGTAATTATGATGGCAGCTACCTGTATGAAGGACAGCATGTCTCCACCGAAAAGTTTTTGGTTGTGCAGCAAATTGGCACTTGAGTGATTCCTCCTGACACGCATAGACTTTCCATTGAGTCTGCAGAGCCAGATACCATAATGTGAAGACACAGTAGACTCCATGTTGTTACAACTGTATATTATAATACGTTTTTTAAGTAGACAACTGAGGAACACAATAAATCATAGTATACATTTATATCTTTACCTAGACGGATGTCCATTTGATTCTTCTGCTAGGGGGGGAAAAAAAAAAAAAAAAAAAAAAGAAAAAAAAGTGAATGTTTTAAAAAGTAAAAAAAAAAGAAATGGGGAATAAAATCAGCAAAAAATAAAACTAATACTTTGCTTGTAGGTAAAACTAAAAAAAAGAACAGCAATACTACCATACAATGCACAGACTGTAATCAAATGCAATCAGTTTGCCTTCTGTGTGAAATGCAGAAGTTATACCTTTTTCCACAGCCACTTTCAACTGGTCATGTTTGGCTTGCAGTTTAGACACCAGGGAGCTGCCTACAAGGTACTCTTTTACCCTCTGTAAAACAATCAGATGTGATTTAAAGTCTTTATAAAGCTGTCACCATCATTCACTGTGGTTCTTGTCCTCATCAACTAAACCTTCCTAAAAACAGTGTGCCATTCTGGTTTATTACTTTAAAAACTGACTCACAGTGATGTAGACGTTTTCCATCTCCTGCATGTTGGTCCTGCGGCGGGACACACTGGGCTTGACCGTCAGGTTCTCAGTGCTGCCCTCCTGAGACGACCCACTGCTGGGCTCCAGATCATCATCCCCGATAATCTCCAGCAGGGAAGACTGGGCCGCCAACATGCTCGTACTAGCCTGTAGGACAGTGGCAGGGATTTAAAAAAATAATAATTTTAAATTACAAAAGAATATTATGCTTTGGCAAAACTGCACTCAATTATATGGTCATGTCAATAGACTTAGTACTGAATTTGGATTCTGACAATGCCCTGACCCTGGTACAAATTACCATTATGGGTATACCAAAATATGAGGGTCTGAGGTGAACTGACTGATCAAATTATGTTGCATTTAACTGCTAGTTAGAAAGGCCAGAATTACAATTTTAGCACATGTGAATAATACAAACAAAGAGTAAATATGAGTCTTGACAAGGACCTGAGGTTTAGCTACTTAGACTTGAAATGGTGTCAAAAAGTGTCTTTGCTTTGGCACATTCCTGCCATTTACTGACCTGAAGGCATGCTGGCCAAATTCAGATTTGTTTTAATATTAGATTTTAAAGACAAATTAAGTTGGATACTTTTGTTTTCCTCACATGTTTACAAGCTTGACCTCACACCTTTACCTGAACTCAGGATACTTTCAACATGGTTAACAAAGAAATAATTGAATAACTGGGATCTGGACTCAGGCATGGCGAGTTAAATAACACTGGTGGATACAGTAGACCCACAATAGGGTGATAATGAGGTACTAAAGGCTGTGTGATGTACTCTACCTCCTCCGTTTCCTTGGTGACTGCCTTCAGTCTGGTTTGTATCTGTTTGAATCTGGTCTCCAGCTCACATCTCATCTCACACTCTGCACTCACCTCGGAAACCTGAGAGACATGAGAGTTTAGAGTTGATGCCGAACATCTGAATAATCCACTGAACACGCACATGCATACACTGAACACCCACATGCATACAAAATACAGACCTGGTCTCCATCATGAGGCTGATAGGGGAAGCGAAGGGGCATACAGAAGGCGTTATAGTGATCCTGCAGGAGGAGGTCTCTGTCCCGGCTCTGGTCCAGTCTTGAGACGGTGCCCTGGAGCTGCTGCAGCCCTGTGCCCAGATTCTGCTGGGTCTGCCACCGACTGGCCAGGTAAGTCTGCATCACCCGGCCTAAAGAGAGGTGGTACCCTAAATCTGCACACTGAGGGAAGCAATTCATTTCAGTCAATATCACCTATATAGTATGGGGTGCTTTGAGATCAAGATTACATCCTTAAGGAATACTTTACCTATAAAATGACCATTGGTATATTAAATCACACACCCTGGCAGCCTTGAGTTCTTGAAGAAAAACGTGTTTTTCTTGTATGCCAAAGAATCAAAAAAACAGAAAAGTCACAGGGGGTTGCATTTAACAGAAAAGCTTACCATTTAAAAAACACCACCCAAGCACAAGGTTTTAGCGAAAATGCATGAGTTTGGGATGTAGAGAGCATACGATGGATAAATGAGACATGGATTATCCTACACGAGTTGTGAGAGACTTTATAAAATGGATGTTTTGATATACCGGTAGTTGGCTTTTGTTAAAGCGTAGCCTCCATTTACATGAATTCAGCAAGACTTCTCCATTTTTGGATTCTGGGTTCACCATGGAGGCACGAGAGAAAAACAAGAGTTTTCTTCAAGAATTCACGGTAACTCGGGGGCGAGTAATTGATATACAAAATGATCATTTTGTGGGGGAAGTATTCCTTTAAGCATGACATCTGTTCTAATATCCCACTATGTACCAATGTATTCAAAGTTTTGATTGGCTCAATTGGGCATGCAAGTAAAAAGACAGAAAAATTTTTAAAAAAAAGAAAAAAAACTGATGATTCACTCACATCTATGAGAGTAGAGATGTCTTGGAGGTAGTACTTATTCATTGAGGCATTGGCTGCAGCCAAGTTTAGCAGGTAATCGTTTCGGGCCTTGCTGCACTTCAGGTTGATCTCTTGGACTTTACCTTGTCTCTATATGGAAAATAAGCAATTATCAATAAGATGTGAAATAGACATAATGCACGTCTCATGCATGCATGCAATATTACATAAAAAGGGTATTTACTTTTTCTATTAACCTCTCCAGTTTTTTAGCAGCACTCTGCTTTTGCTTTTCCTCTGCCTCCTTCAGCTTCCCCTCTGCACACAAATAGTCTGAGTGGTACTGGTAGTATGTTCTCCATGCCTGCACACACACACACACACAGCAATGCTTTCCTTTTGTTTGTTTAGGAAACGGAAAATGTTTTGGGTGGTTGGTTTCTCACTTACAGTCTGTAGCTCTGTGGTAACCTTTAAGAGTCCATCTTGAAGCTGAGTACAGATGTCTTTACTCTGGAAACGGAGACAAAAAAAAAAAAAAAAACACAAAGTGAGATGGCACAACATAGAAGGAAGACGGTGAGCCACAACAATACTTTTAAATGTCATAGTTCAAGAGAAATACAGGGAGTTAAAACAGGAAAGTAGTAGCAGAGCAGTCAGGTAAATTGCCTGTACAGGTACAGACTTGTCCCAAATGCCTAATGAAAGACTATTATTGCGTTTGGTTTTGGTGCCAGTGCTCATATCAGTACCTTCTTGGCAAGGCACTGTGTGTACTCCAGGCAATGTGTGAGGGGCTGGATGAGGAAGTTGCTGCAGCGCTCGCTCAGTCCATTGTGGTCCTTACTTTCTTGGCGGGTCTGGGAAAGCAGAGCAAGCCAGACCTGGGACACAGAGTGACTACTGGGCTCCTTCCTGAGCATATGTGAAGAAGGAAAAGACACGAGGACAAACCATTTGTGAGATGCAACCATGAAGGCCTCACAACAACGTTTTCAAACGCACCGCTGGTTCATTTAGTGCAGGATACTGTAGGATTGCCGTTACCTCTTGATCCTAGAAGTGAACCTTTCAGCAAGTTTTTCCAGGGAGCGGGCGTACTCGCTTTCCATCTCACCCCGGCGCCGCAGGTAGTCTGTCAGGTCCTGCAGCTGCTGGCTCTTCTGCTCAAGTTGCAAGTCCAACACCTTCAGTTGGTCCACAAGCTGGCAACGCACCTCTGATAGGGAAATAGAGAGGGTGCGGAAGAATAACAGACAAGGCAAAGAGAAACTTATGAGAGAACATGACGCAATCGAAGTGAAGTGAGAAACGGATGATTTCGAAAGAACACATGTTGATCACAGTGAAGGTGAGGTGTTATAAAGAGGGACCGGTTGTTAGTATGGTGCAAATAAAAGTAAATGTATTACCTTTGATTTGTGTGTCGTAGTCCACCACACCGACCCTCTCCTTCCGGAGTTTCACATGAGAAGTCATTGTTGCTCCAACTGGGTGGAATTCTGGATTAAAGAAAGTGAATATTTTATTATTTTGCCATGTAGTATGAAATATCAGTAGTTCCTTTTTACCTCCCCGACAGATTCATAATGTACTTTATATGTATGCAAGCGATTCTGATCATCTTTGCTTGACGAAGAAGAGAAAAAATTATAAAAATAAAAAAATGAAGGCCTACAACCCACTGCTGCACCCAAGCATGCTTCGCTACAAACTTTCACACCCTTAGTGCTGAAACCCACCCAACCCCTTCCACCACAGATTATGTTAACTTCCTCCTTCCACAGAAAGAGCAAAAACAGCATGTTCATCTTACTGTAACACATCTCTTCACACTGCTCACCCGCTGCAATGCTCTGCTGAACTGCAGGCAATTAGAAAACCAGTTGGCATGTGTTGCCTGCTGCAGCAGTCACGCTGCAGAATTGCATGAGGTGCAAAAATAGCTCTAGCTAACATCTCAGCTGCCCTAAAAATAGTGTGAACCACAAGGCGTACAACTCTGTGGGGATGTTCAATCTCAAGAGTTTACCGATGCACTCGTCGCAGGATTTGCTTTTTTATTCTCAAAAATGCAGGATACACTGCTTTTCGCCTAATATTTTGTTTCCAATTGGATGACTGAGAACCTTTACAGGAATTATATTCCAGTTTAGGCTAAGAAACTGCAAATTCATCAGACTGAGACTAAGCCATAGACAGGATAAACAATAAATAACTGAACATTTATCTGAGGAACTTTGGTTTCGATTTCTTGTCATTTTATTATGTTGTATGACAGAAACTAACAGTGCATGCATGTCATTCAAACAAATGATCATCTTACGGGCCAGTGAAGAATTGATAATCAACCATTCAAGCACTAATTTATTAGGACGACATTTAGAACAAAAACAGAAAGGGGAAGAACGAGTTTCTTGCTGGATCATAACCCTTTGTACAGAACCATCATGTACATTCTCTCTTTTTAACCTTCAACTTCCCTTTTTCCTTTGAGCAAACATCACTCATCAGCACTCTCCACCACTTTCCAACCAAGAAATTTACCAACTGACCTGTTAAAATCAGTCTGCTTCTCTACAGCAAACCCAAAACTCCTTGAAGAAAGGAGTGCGTCTCTTTTCTAGACTATGTCACAAGTTTTCCATTAGCCATTTTCATTCTTTCTCTATGTGATCAGCAATGAATCACCACCTCTGCTTTATGAAAGAGAGTCATAACCTTACAGCAACTGGTTCTTGAGGTGCTATTCTAGTAATTCTGGGTGTTTTACTTTTGGTTCTCACAAGTACCAACACATACATGCTGGTTGAGCTATAACAGACTCTAATGGCCTCAGGGCAACGTCTAACGAACTTTGATAACAGCACTACCTTCGCAGTGCAAACACATGTTTATTAGCGAGAGTTTCGATGAGCGAGGTCGGGCAATGAAGATCAAAAAAAGTTTAATGAGTCTTACCTGACAGGAGAGCAGGCTTGACTTGTCTCTTCTCCAGACTGAGGCAACTAAATAATGCCAGTTAATAGCACAGTAAGCTCTCAACTGTTTCACCTCCCCCTCACATTGGACACGGATGGATGTGGGTGGAACTCATATCTCTCTCTTTTTTTTTTTTCCCTCTCTCTCTCTCTCTCTCTCTCTCTCTCTCTCTCTCTCTCTCTCTCTCTCTCTCTCTCTCTCTCTCTCTCACACACACATCTCACTCACACACATTCAGTATGATGCATCAGTGTGACAAGTGAAAATCTTTTAGTCTTTCAGGCTTCTTCTCTAACTCCACAGCAGGTTTTCAGTCAAATCAAACACCAGCTGTTTTCACTGATTAGTCCCTCTGCACTGGTTATTCACAGGCTACCAGTGAAATCAGCTGCTTTAGTGTTCAGCTGGGGAGAAAAAAACTCCTCAATACTATTCTTAGCTCAAGACTGGTGGCAACTATAATACACAATCTACATACTGTAGGACTACACAGTTTATAATGAGTAATGGGCTTGTGATTTATAAAGTGCCTTTCTAGTCCTTTACATTACCTGCCAACATTTACTCATTCACACACAAGCTGTGTTAAATGGCATGAAGGTGTGAAAGTGAGCCAATCTTAGTAGTGACAAACAAACTTTCTGAAAGGTCAGTGTGCATAACATGCTGTTTTCTGTCCTCTACTTCTCCTACACTTGTTTCCTTCCTCTAACAGACAGGAGAAAATGTAATCGGCTTTAAAAACCTATCACGTTAGCACTTTTAGAACCTTGAAGCACCAGTTATTAACCCCCTATATGCAGCATTATTATCATCACGATGAAGTTTTCATTTGGAGAAAAATGCAAAAACTAAAAAACTGGTGCAGTCTGTTGCTTTGTCTCATTCATTAGTGCCGAAAGGTAACACTGTGCTTTTCCCCCCCATCAATAGGAACCTTTACTATGGATCATATGTACCTCGTGAGGTGTTCAACAGAAGTAATATTTGTGACAGCGTGAAATGTATGGCACTACACTCGTATGTAAACAACTAAACTGCTTCATGATCACTTTCTGGAATAAGTGCGATACGAAAAGTATTATTTGAAAGATTTATTTGCAGTAATTCCTTTAAATAATTAAGAGAACAAATTGAAACTACTTGGAAAGCACAAGTTGTTTTCAATTCTCTAAATCTCACAGAATTTTGGGCCACTTTTGGTAATGACAACAGCAATCCAATAAAAACATTGAGACCAGTTATTCGTGTTAGTTTCATTTAGAGCACATCCCAATTCACGTCATTATCCAAGAATTTCTGTTCATCACTGCAGTGGAAAGCAAGAATTAAGAAAAACCAGTGATGGAAATGTGGGAAAAAGCTATGACATACAGAAAGTCACAGTTTGTAAAGTCAGAGATATTGTCAAATAGAGATAAAAAGAGGAAGTGAGGCATGAATTTAAAAATGTCTAGGACTGCAGCGTCATTGTGAATCAGAAGATGAATCTTTAACGTCCGTGCTTTCTGTTGCCTCGCTGACTTCGCTCAACTCTTTGCTCTCTCCTCCGCTGTCTCTCTCGTTCTCTCGCTCCTGGTCACCAGAACCTGACGGGGCCTCCTGACCCGTAACACGCACTCCAGGCTTTCTCAGCTGTGGGACATATAGACCCAAAAAAAACAAATTCACAATTAGAATCTGCTCATCCGAGTTCAGTGGTGTTATACGGCCCCCGAGGTAACAGGGAGCTGGTGAAAATCATGTCAGGGTAGCGCCAACATGTCCTGCTATAGTGGATCAACTTAGACAATTTAGTTACCTCTTCAGCCATGTGGGCAAGGTCTCTCTTCATGGCGTAAGCATCCTCCCCATCAGCATAGTATTTAGGCTCAACCTCACTAATCCTGTGGAGGACAATATATCACATCACTCAGAATAAATGTCAAAAAGTCAGGGACATAGCTGCCATTGAAGACGCAGAGCTCATGTTCTTTGTATTTTAATGGAAATTTGGGAAATTGAGCAATCTGGGAGGATTTTACAATACATGGGTTGAGTATTTTAGATTATACTGTAATTTCAGTGTTTTTCAGACAGAATGTATTACAATATTAACAGTTTTAGGTCAAATAAATGAATAAAGACATTTTTTGGTTGATTTAGTTTGAGGTTGATGTGCGAGGTGCTGGCAAGAACAACAATTAAGATGTCAGAATCTTGATCATATATTTTTATGGGCTGGTTGAGTATTTACTACAACAAACTATACTGCGATACTAATATTAATTAAGTTAATATCAGACCAATTTATTGGTCTAGCTCGACTCATGAGCATCAGTACATACATTACAATTAAAACACTTATATAATGTTGGCACAGAAATAAACTTACTGGAATTTGAGTGTGTTTGAGTACAGGTGAAGGGCTGCTCGGTTGCTGCAGTGGGAAGAAAAGATTCTCTTGAAAACAGGAGGAGCACTAACACACAGTCATAGCCTGAGCACGTTTGAGAAACAGGGAACCATAAAATAATGTATCCACACAAAACTGAAAGTAAGTCCGCAGCAAGCCAACAGTGCACAGTACCTTTTGCGAACATGGAGTGAGACATATTTAGCATTGAAGTTTTCTATCATGGCCCGGCTGGCCTGGTCCATCAGCTTCTGAGCCAGGCCAAGACGTCTGTGGGAGCGCTTTACAGCCTGGGAGACACAGGAAAGGGTTGGTTGCCCCAGAGAAGCCAGCCAAATAGATATGTACCATAAAGCATGCACTATAAATAATGGTGGAGATGTGCGAGGTGTCTCTCGTTCAGACTCACCAGAGATGTGATGTGTCCATGGGGTACATCATCAGGGTCTTCCTCCCTATTAAGAGTTCACAATAGTTGTATGGAAAACATTATACATCTTCTTTGTGCAAGTTGTGTCGGACATACAATATGGTCACACAGATACTCACATCTTTGCCAGCACATATCCCACAATTTTGCCATTTTCGTCCTCTGCGATGTAGGAGAGCTGAAACGTTAGAAAACACCTAATGAGTGTGAAACATATACAAAGGGTTAGGATGAACCTTATAGGAGCGATGGTGTTAGCAGAAACCGCAGACATAGGAAACTGCCCAGTCAATCACCTGAGGCCAGGACAATCCATGATAGAAATAATACTTCATCTGGTAGTTTTCTGGAAGACACAGCAGGTTGCAGTGCTGCATATTCATAAGGTCCTCCGGCTGAAAGAAAGAAACTGAATGTCAGAAAGATGCCTGACTAAATGCTAACCCCTTAACCGGCGATATTTGGATTGTAGTAACTATGCTAGCTTAGCTAACGTTAGCTTAGTTAACTTAGTAGAAACAGCATGGCTGTCGAGAGGTTTCCAGTACACTTACTCTAGCGTTTCGTATGTTCATTGTGTTAGCTGGCTTGTTATCTGGACTGGAGACAGAAATAAAATATACTACACAGATCAATCAAATCATAATAATTACACTATAAAGTTTTAAAGAGCTTGTCTCGCTAGCTAGCCAAATCGAGTTGCTAGCAAGGAAGGGAAGGGAGGAAGGAGCGTGCCACAATAACGACAGGCACTTCCGGTCACAGTGTGCGCTGGGACTTCAAAGTAAAAGCTGTAACACTTGCATGAGGCACGAAAATATCTCATACATCACTTTTATGTTGAAGAATGCCTTTATGTCGACATACACCCGGATGTTATGTTGGGCATTGTAGTCACACTCTTTATACATTTACAGGTTGTTTCAGGTTGGATTACCCACCAGGCAAAGAGGGTTTCTGCTGTGGGGCCCCGGACCCCCAGATTCATAGTGTGCCAATTAGTTGTTATAACTTTGTACAATATAAACTAAATTGGTCATGTCTTATTACTGTGGCCCTGTGGTGGTCTTGTGTTCAAATAATCTTAGAAGAGTTCTTTATTAATCATTTTTTGACCCAAGTAAAGTGTTAAGCCTTCATTTTGGTCCAATTCTCAAAACTGAAAAAAGAAAAGCAACAGAGACATTTGGGGCCAGAGCAGGACTTTTAAAAATCAAGAGGCATATAAATGTCATATACACAAAGTTATCCAAATAAATGTTGATTCCTCATGACATATGGAAGGAAAGGCTTCAACAAATACAAACAGCACTAGACACAGTTTAATACAGTTCAAAATACTACACTCCACTGTTCCAAAATAAAGTCACACCAAATCTATTCAGGATATTTTTTCTGTATATGACGTCAGGTCCTGTATTTTCGCTATTTTTGCAAAAAGTCATTACTTTTAAACTATTACCAAATATTTTACAAATTTCCCTCAGCTCATCAGAATCTACAGTGAACCCTATTTCTGCACATTTATTATTGCCTCTTTACAGAAAAAAATCAGAGGAAAACATCTGTCACTGGGCAATGTAATACATGCAAATTTCAATCACACACACAATTTAATATAATTTGGCAATCCCTTCTTAGGTACTGTGCGGATTTACATGAAAAAATGCACTTTGTAAAATATTTTTCACTATATTGATTGACTGTCTAGTGGACATTTTTATAACACATATTTTGCCAAAATAAATTAAAAAAGTATTACATTTTCCTTTCCAGAATTGCATTTGTTTTTTGTAAGTGAATCTGTAATTTCAAAGGGCTCCCTTTACGCATTACTTAACCCTACTGATCAGCCCATTGGCTGGTATTATTCTGTAAATAATGTACTGTGACCATATCCAAACCTTCTTTCAAATCAATGATTTGTGTTGCTGTAAAAAATAACCAAATCCCATAAACTCTCACAGTAGCGAATATGCTAATAGTCCAGGTGAAGTACTGACATCCAATCAGCTGTGCAACATGCAAATCGAGCAGGTGTCACCAGGGAGGGAGTGTAGAGGAAACGATTTTTGCTTTAGAATAACACCCGGTTGCCTGGCAGGTGTCGACAACATTCAACAGGATCATGGCCTAAAAGTGTCTTAGAGAAAAAGATCTTCATAATAATTCAGAGGAAGATGAACACGTTCACATGAACGGAGATAAGGACTCTGGTGAGTTGTTGACTGATGGCGAGATCAACTTGGAAGCCGGCTGCTGTTTCTCAGAGATGTAAAGGTTATGGCTGTTAAATGTGATCCAAAAAGTTTTTTTTGACAAACGGGAAAGAGCGACGCTGCGGCTGAAAAGCGCTTTTCCAGATGGAGACAGACCTGAGGCTGGAGTCAACTGTGTGGGTCGGGAATAAAAGATACCGGGCAGTCCTGACAGGCTGGCATTTCAACTGGACCGAGCTAGATAAGAAGAACCGAGACAAGAAAACAAGTAGGTGGATTTCTTTACTCTCCATCTATAGATCTGCACTCTAGAGGCAAGTGGACTTATCTAAATATAATATTTATATGGCATGAACATGATGATGACAAACAAGACAGTATTATTTCTTTAGAAGTAGCTTATAACACCTGACATGTAAATGTGGATGACAACAGGGAGGGTTTAATTAATCCCGTAGTCAGAAAACGCGAAGAGCAAGTTAAACTGCACCAACATGAAATACAACCTAGTGACAACACTGGCTCACCCACCTCCTGGCATATTTTGTCAGCACTAAACAGCCTCCACCCCCACACACACACACACACACACACACGCACACGCAGAGGGAATCTTTTGCCAAAAGGACAAGACATTTGTGCGTCAACACACTTGTGTCCCTTTTTTAAAAACAACACCACAACAGTGTATTTTAACACCATATACAGTGTGTCGTCTTTGATATGTGTTAAAAAAAATCACACGAAAAATATTGACCCAACGAGGACGCAGTGATGTTTTATGCACTTTATTTCAATTATCCTGATCTCTCTTATGGTCAGCAGCTTAAGTGTCCAAACCCGTGGTTAATAGACATTTATTAACGTTATTAGTAACATCTGTGCATTTTCATAAGGTCACATGTCAAAAGGCCTGTAAGAGAGTCCTGGTGTTGGAACAGCCACTACTAATTGTACACCTGTGCTTTGACACATGAAAGTATCTGCTGTGGGGAAGGTCTACATTCTTTCCGGGGGGGTAAAATATTCCTTGTGTGCAAAGAAGCATGTCCACTGATGTTAGTGCTGTGTGTGTTTGTCTGTGTGATTAAAGTTTCAGTGCCTGTGGCAGAGGTGGTTGGAGTGGAGGAGGGTCGGGTGGAGATCCTGCCCCAGAAGTCAGTGGAGGACACAGACAAAGACTTCACAGGTGGGTTCTCTTGGGTATCACCAAAACCCAAGGCCACAGTAAATGCTTAAGGAAATAATGACCCCACACATTCTTTTGCCATTGAGCTTTAAACATGAGCAATTTGCGTACAAGTGCACGACACACGATAATTACAATTTAGTCGAATATGTGTCCCCCACATTGTAACAGGTGATATTGTAGTTTTACAGCATGCTTTTGTTTTCTTTATCTATCATTTACCTACAGTTTTCTACGTGAAGCGCTGCAGCAGTGGGAGCTCTTATGGGTTACTATGGAGACTGGGCCGGACCCAGTTCAGCTGCCCCAGTCGGGTGCTCAGAGACCAGTGGACGAAACACCTAAGAATGGCTCTCAAAACTCACAGTATGGCTGGATAATTAGAACATTCATATGTCAATCCTCCAGAGTTAGCTGGCTCTCAACAACCTGTAACATTCTCAATGTGTCTTTCAGGTCCGATGCGTCCAAACAGGCTGTTGGTGTTTATCAACCCATTTGGAGGGAAGAAGAAAGGAAGAAAGATCTACCATTCTCTGGTTGCCCCTCTGTTTGAGCTCGCTGGCATCAGCTCTCATGTAATAGGTAAGAAACAACAAAGCTTTGTCTCTTAGATTAATTAATTCATTTAAGAAATAATTAATGAAAGTGATTTGCAGTCTTGTGGAACTCACTGCCTCTGGATATTAGAAAGGCAAGCATTCTCTGTACTTTTTAAAGGAAATTAAAGACACATCTTTTTAGTCTGGCTTTTAATTTGGAGTCATTTTATAGCTAGGTCTGTCACGATAACTGCTTTTGTTCGACAATATGTTCTCCCAGAAATAATTGCAATAAAAGATATTATTGTCATTTTAAGACCATTTTATGCTGCTGATATAATTATAATATAATGGCATATTAATGCAAGCACACACTTTCAAACAGCAATTAATTGTTTATTCTTAAGAATATTCAGACATTGGAATTGGACAAAACATAAATAAAACAAAACCACACAACCAAAATAATAAATAAAAAATGACTCTCTGGCTCTGTTAAGAAACATGCGCAATGCCAAAGTCTTATAATGGGAGGGAAAACCCTGCTGTTTACTCTGGCATCATTTTGGCCAAAATGTTGGTGACATTTGTATGTAAACAAACACGCTTGTAAACACGTGAATTATTCAGGTCAGCAAAAAATGCTTGAGGTCACGTCCATATATCGTACGATAAGTCGATAATGCATTCATCATGACAGTTTTTGAGCTTTAATCATTTGTTTTTACGTTACTTTCATCCTTGGTGTTTATGTTATTGTTGTAATATGTATTCTTTCAACATTTTACACATTGTTGTTTTTTTTCTATGTGAAGCACTTTGGGCTGCGTGTTTGTATGAAAGGTGCTACATAACTAAATGAAGTTGTGTGTTGCGTCTCGATGTAATCACAACATTCATTGTTCAGTGACTGAGCGGGCCAACCAGGCCAGAGACCACCTCCTGAAGAAAGACCTGACGGGCTTTGACGGGTAAGACTGCTGTCAGCACCGCAGAGTAAACGCTGTGGCACGAGAGCATTATATCAGCTAAACCCTCTGGGAGGTGCTTTCACAACAGAAACTCTTATGTTTGTTTATACCAGTGTGGTGTGTGTGGGTGGGGATGGCATGTTCAGCGAAACACTCCACGGTTTGATTGGACGGACACAGCAAGAGGCCGGCCTTCGTGAGAACGATCCCACTGTCACTCTACAGCCTTGTTCGCTTCATATCGGCATCATCCCTGCAGGTAATCACGCTGTTATTAAGTGCATGCAATTCATTTTTTTTTTTAAATGACGTTATCTCGAGAATTATTTTGTTAACTCAGGAAAACAAGCTGCGCGACAACACGTCTTCAGGATGAAACAAAAAGTGTGTTTCCTCTTATTACTTATGTTTATCAAAAATCAGGACTGCCATGCCAGCATGCACAGATGGCGTCTTGACAACTGTAACAACTGATTTAAGATGAAAATGTCAGATGAAGGAGTAGGCTACCCATTATCATCAGACTGTACTTTATTTAAGGTCTAATCTAATAAAAGGTCTATTTAAGGGTCTTTCTGTTACAGATAACTCGTTATTTAAGGAGAAGACTAGCCCTAGGTCCAAATTAATTAGTACTTAAAGGCATAAATTACACATTTATGCCTTTAAGTACTGTTCAGTTATAAATCCTCAATCTGTGTAATTCACCATCCCGTGATCTAAAAAAAATCAGCCTTTTGTCTTCTCAAGAATCGACATAGAAGAACCTGTTATTACGAGAAAAAAACAAACAAGCTTTGTTATATTGAGATAGCGAAAATAATGCCAATAAAAAAATGATTGCAAGCATTCTCGGCTTCCTTGAGGTACGGCAGTGACACGCTCATCTTGTACTGTTGTATCTATGTAGGCTCTACAGACTGTGTGTGTTATGCCACAGTGGGAGTGATCGACCCTGTTACTTCAGCTCTGCACATCATTATTGGTGAGGAAGGATTTTCATTAAAATCTCAAATACTGTCAAAATGCTTTTTGTCAAACCCGTATGCCCCCTTCTTAATTCCCACAATACCTTGCAGGAGACTCTCAGCCTTTGGATGTGTGTTCAGTCCACCAGGCGTCTGGTCTGGTGGGCTACTCAGTGTCTCTGTTGGGCTACGGCTTCTACGGTGACGTGCTGGCGGAGAGTGAGAAACACCGCTGGATGGGACCTCTCAGATATGACTATTCAGGTGTGGCCTGATGATTCATTTAGAGAACTGACATGACTGCATGCTGAATTACATACAATGCTTTTAGATTCTCTGTATCTATTTTCAGCTAATCAAGTTCAAAAATAAAGATAATGACTTCATGTGACACACATGCCCTTTTTAAAAACAATTTATGTCACACAACCACATTCTTCTCATATCTGTTCAAGTGTTGTGTATACATCTAGTGCATTTTCAGCGAACCCTATTGCTCTCTTTTGTCTAGGCACAATGGTGTACCTGAGCAACAGAAGCTATGCAGGCATAGTTCAGTATCTACCAGCAGACCCGCTGCTCTCCAGCCCGAGAGACAGAACACGCTGCCTCTCAGGGTAAAACACCAACTACTGAAATTACACAAAGACGGTTGTATACACGGTGCAACTGATAATAAACACAAAACTGACTTTTAAAAAAGAAAAGAAAAGAAAACGATGATCTGTGCACACCAGATTATACTCTAAACATTTGTGATGTGGAGGTGTTTTAACACCTTAAAGCTTTCACACAACTGTGAGCGTGGAAGTGTTATCTATTGTCATGATGTTATTTATCATGAACCTAGTATTTACCGTTTGTATGGGATTTTTTCCGCCACCTTTCCTGTATCAGAGGTGACTTTATTTATAAATTGAGGATCCCGGTTTATTACTTTAGTTTCCAGTGTTATGTGAGTGTGAAACAAACTTTATATAAGCAACACCACCACAATATTGTTTTAGTGCAGTCTCTCCATGAGTCCCAGTTGTCTAACTTTTATAAGTGACTCATCCTGGGTAACAAGAGTAATGACGATGAAGACGTTTGTGTTAGAAGAAATGATGACGCTCAATTTTTTGGGTTACTAATCTTACGCCCAAGTGAGGTGTTTTTTAAAAAAAAATTAAGTCATTTTTTAAAAAATTTAATATTTTCTGGAAGTGATGACATTTTTCGGAAATTAACACATTTTTTAAAAAGGGAGGTAATTTTTCGAAAATGAAGTCATTTTTGACAAGTGAGTAAACCTTAAACCTTAAAGAAAGAGAGAAAGTGTCCCTGGGAGTAGATCACATTATTAAAGCACCAGTGAAATGGTTCAAATTCACTGCTTGAGACCCCGTAACTGCTTCCACCTGCAGCAGGGACTCAGGTGTTGGGTGCACCTTAAGGAGGGTAGACACCATGGCAAGAGGAACTTGATCTCGATGAAAGATGAGCCTCCTGTCAGGGCGCCATGGGCCGGTCTTTGTCGGAGGCAGTTGCCTCTGGGTGTCAGCAAATGTTTCATGATGCTCCTATGAATGGGTGTCAATGTCGAGGAGTTTTTTTATTTCACATACTTACAAGCAGAGTTACAAATATGTGTGTTTGTGTGTTTAGGTGCAGTGTGTGCTCCAGAAGCACAGAAAGACTTTTCCCTCACTCTTCAGATTCAGGCTCTGTGTACTTCAGCCAGTTCAGTAGGGAGTCAGAAGGTAATAACACAGACACACATGAAACTCCTGTGTTTGTATATTTTAGCCCATTTAGCAGGAATCATGTACACTTTAAAGAAGCCTTTTTGGCTTGTGACCCTTTAAAAATGAAGTTAAGTTAAGTTAATTCTGATTGCAACGCCTCAGTGTGAATCTTCCTTCTAAGACTGTTTAATTTGAAACATTTATGGAGGGATGGAGTGGTGGCATTATCCAGTACTTTACAAGAAAAGAAGCAGAGTGTAGAAAAAGTGGAAAAAAAACCAAAAAAAACTTTTGTAATCGAAATATGTTCAGTGACCAAACAGTCACAGTAATGCCAACTCAAACCTACGGAACGGTATTCGTGCCAATCATAAGAAAAAAAAAAAAGATCAGGAGGAATTATTAGAATAATTTTTTTTTGCATTTTGAGAATAAAAAATTAATAATAAATTAATAAATCAAACTACTTGCTTCATCACACATATTGAACAATCAACTTTAATCTCTAAATGCAAAATAAATAAGAAATCTTTCTTCTCTCATTGTTTCCCTGTATGCCTGGCCCAAATACTCTCCTGTACAAACCAGCGGTTGTCTGAAAAAGTAAATCTCGGAAACAAAACAAGTGTTCATGATGGGCTAAAACATGCAAAACAGCAGTATGGTCCTTTAAGAATAATCAGTAATGTAGAGTAGGGATTTCCTTTTTTATTTAATGTAGCATCATGTATCTCTTTCTGTGTCTGTCCAGGCGATTGGGTGAGTGTGGAGGGCAGGTTCAGGTGTGTGTCTCTCACTTGCATGTCCAGCTCGTGTCCCAAGAGTCCTCTGGGCCTCTCTCCCTCTGCTCACCTGGCGGACGGGACAGGGGACCTCATCCTGGTATGGGACACTCACCCGCTGGGATTCCTAAAGTTCCTCTACAGACACACAAGCACAGAGGATCAGGTATGGGCACTTGTTACATTACATTCAAGCTGCACTAGCAAGTTTAAACACTGTCTGACCCGATCTCTGCCACTTTTCTTAGTTTGACCTGCCTTTTGTGGAGGTCCACCGCGTGAAAGCCGTCCGTTTCTCTCTCCCCCCCGGCAAAGAGGAGGAAGCATATGAAGAGATCAGAGGGTCGAGTGGTGGGATGGATGAAATGGAGAGTGGCTATGTTGACACTATAAGTAGGACTGGATCTCAGCAGCACCTGGCAGAGAGAGACACAGGGAGAGAAATGACTGATGAGCAGAAAACAGCGAACTCCTTCCTGTGCGGCCTGTGCTGCAGTAAAGCTCCGGCTGTGTCAGTGTGGAACTGTGACGGAGAGATTCTGCCTTCCACCGAGATCCTCAGCAGGTAAGAGACTACGAGCATCCTCGTGTTCATCCTCCTGATGCATGTCATGTTCGAACTGTAACTCAACTCATTCATATATACCAACAGAAAACAGTGCACAGATGACAAAGGATGATTGTTTCGGAGCAGAACTGTTTAACTGTGTTCACTTCTCTCAGGGTTCATGGCCAGCTGGTGCGTCTGTACGCCAGGGGCATCGAGGACGGAGCAGCCGTGCACAACTACGGCGGAGAAAATGAATGGGGATGCACCATACACAATTAGTCTCACCTACATTTTGGATGATGAAGGGAAAGGTGACAGTGGGAATGTTTTTAAGGCTAGGCTGGTTTGTGAGTTTACTGACACAGCCTTGTAGTCTGCCATGGCCAAAGAGTTCAGAATATTTCAGGTTAAACTTACATGTTTTCTCATTGCAATAATGAAAAATAACTATTTATTCTCAAATGAGTGTGTTTGTTGAATACTGATACATGAAACACTATTAAAAGACTTGCTAAATGATACACTCATCTGTAGTGGCCTTTTTTTTTTGGTAAACAGTGTTTCTGGACCGCAAATGTTATTTACCTTTACTTGAGCTTCCAGAGAATAAAATCATAGGGGATGTCACAGAAGTTAAAAGACACAAAACCTCAACACAATAAACAATAATCCTTTCACGCTTTATTGTTGTCAACAATGGTTCAGCAGTGCAGTGTACATTTGGATTAAAAGCAGAACCAGCTTGTACATAAACAATCGTGCAGTGGGAACTATTTATTCTTGTGTCATCGAAAATATCTTCACTACTTTTAGAGTCAACGTAGCTTCCCATACTGACAGACCATAACATTATTATTGCATACAATACTTGTCCAGTAAAAATCAAATAACACAAGAAGGAACAAATAAAGTATTCCCAGAGGAGAAGTTGTTTCATCACATGTTGATCTTTGCTGCACTCCCACGGCCCCATGGATCACCCCATGGTCTGTTATTGTTCAGAGTGTGTGTGTGTGCGTGTGTGTGTTTGCAGCTAGCCAGCTAGGCCATGCACCTGTTAGAGACAGACATACAGTATGTGACAAGAAATAGCATCAGTCTGCAGCATGCACTTGATAGAAATCTAACGTAATGTTAGAACTCATTCATGCACAGATTAACCTAAAAAGTTTGGATTTGAACTCATCTTATAAGACCTACCTGGAAGTTATTCCTACCTGAAGCAGGCAATTTAAACTTGTCTCCTTAAAGAGTGTCACCTGTTCTTCCTACTTTAAATAGTATGTGATGTTTAGTGTCATCATGGTGTAGTGATGACTGTAATCACAGGCCTGCTGATAGCACAGGACAGGTTTATAATCTTAACATTAAAGTGGCCCGTATGTGTTAATATTGATCCCGTACTCCATCCATGAAATATAGGTCAAACAATCAAGTACAAGTCTCATATGTCTGAGGAGCAGTGTGTAGTATTTAGTTGCATCTAGTGGTGAATTGAATACCCTCTGGGCCTTAAGGCAACGTAAAAAAGCTTCAGCCAGTTTTTGGTTTGTCCGTTCTGAGCTACTGCAGAAACGTAGCAGTGCAACATGGTGGACCCCGTGAAGAGGACACGCTCCCTATGTAGAGATGAAGGCCTCATTCTAAGATCACCAAAACACAACAATTCTTAGTTTCAGGTAATTATACACTAATGAAAACATCGTTATGAATATTACATTCCATTTATGCTAATAGATCCCCCTGAATCCTACACACTGTACCTTTAAGGACATATGTAGGTGTTAGGTGGTCGGTGCTGTTAAAAAAAAAAAAAGAAAAAAAAGGTGCAGGCAGAAGACGGTATGATGATTTATTTCATGGACATTTCAAATTTTCAGGTGCACACTCAAATCAGACTAATGCAGTTATTGTTATTTCCACATTCATTTAGCATGATTAGGGATCAAGGGTAGTGGCATTTTTATTTTTACATGTAAACAAAATCATGCATTGTACAGAAGTGAAATATTGCAGTCAACTTTATAGTTTGTAAACTTGCCTACAACGATGTGTGCGTGTGTTCCTGAATGTGAGTGCACATGTGTGACATAAGGCATCATGTTGCGTGGGGCTGCACCCACTTGTATGTTCCCTTATAGTGGAATCCCACCCTCTTCACGAGATCATCCGCCTCCTTTGGACCACGACTGTGGAGCCAACAAAGAAAAGACAGGAGGAAGAGAAATGATCACTGAAAGGGAAAATGTCCATCATGTATTTACTTCTGTCTCATAAAACAGACGCATCATTTTACCTTCCATATATGTAAGGGATGGGCTGAGTCTTCTCTCTCTCTATTTGGTGGAGGAGGGGGGTGAAGATCCTCCAGGCCTCCTGCAACTCATCACTTGGACAGAAAAAAAAAAGACCATATTAAAATAAAAATACCTAGACAATGAACTACGACAGTAAATGGTAAAACTAACCTGCGGACAAAGTACATCTGATTTCCACAGAAGACATCCAGTATCAGCCTCTCATAAGCATCTGGGAGCTTCACGTTCTAGGAGAAGATGGCAGCTGTTCAAAAACTGTAAATATCTGCTTATTACTTTGATTGAAGAGAATTCTAGAAAAAAAAGTAAAAGTTCTGAACCGTTAACTTTAACCGTTTTTACCATAATCTGTCACTTTTCCATTATACAGTCACTTCACCTCTATATACACTTTACTGTGTAAATATATTCATCACTTCTCATTATGCATATACATTTACTGCAATGTTTTACATGCAGTTCATTCAATTGCAATAGTGTCTACCACACATTTATATTACTTTATTTTATATTTTATTTATGCATGTATTTTAGTCCTATATTTTAACTTCCACTATTTTATGTCTTAGATTCTTATTTTGCTTTTTAATTTATTTCTACGTATTTAATGTATATGCATTTAATGAGCATTGTTGGAGGGAGCTTGAGATCCATGTAATGGTTGTGCATATGATAATAAAAAACTGGAAAGTAACATACTGACAGTTAAAAAAAAATAAAGACAAAAAAAGATTTTAAGACTGGAGTTGGACCTGAATGAAGATGCACAATGGATGCTTTGAGTAAAGTGTAGCACCTTGTATCTGCTCCTGTAGGTGAGGTCCAGCTCAGTCTCCTCTGGGCTGAAGTAAACCCCAGGCCTCTTGGTCATCATTTTCAGGTAAATGGCTTCGTCCGGCTGCACCCGCACCACCAGCTCGTTCCTCTGACAGCATTCGGCAAAGATGTCTCCCGGCACGTCAGTGAACTGCAGACGCACCTCGGCCTTCCTCTCATTCAGAGCTTTACCGCAGCGGAGAATGAAAGGAACGCCTGGTGGAAGAGTGGAAAAAGAAAATCAGAGAGGATGTCACACAATGCAGACTAAGACTAAGTGAGGAAAAAGATCAAGATAAAGATAAAAAATGTTTTGCCTCACCATCCCATCTTTCATTCTGGACATAAAGCACAATGGTGGCAAATGTTGCCGTGCAGGAGCCTTCAGGTACGGTGGGGTCGTCAAGGTAACCCAGGTTGGATTGGCCCGCACCCTCAGGGTCCCCCACGTACTGGCCGAGCACCACATCTGAGCCAGTAACAGGAGCTATACACTTCAACACCTTCACCTACAGCAAATCAATATATACTGGTTGCATTGACATGGACGCTCTGGAATTTTAGACAGAAATTATGCACAAATTATTTCAATAATTTTTTCCTTCCAATCGTTGATGTTACCTTCTCGTCCCTCACGTCATCCGGGCTGGTGGAAGCAGGTTTCTCCATGGCGACCAAACAGAGCATCTGGAGGAGATGGTTCTGCATGACATCTCTACATCGAGAAACAAGAAGTGGACACATCAAATAAAGGCTCCAGTGTAAAGATGAACATCGTATTCAGTGTTTTCACTTTTATATCAATATACCGTCTCTCACCGAATGATACCAAAGTCATCAAAGTATCCTCCGCGGCCCTGAGTGCCGAAAGGCTCCTTGAAGGTGAGGACCACACAGGCCACACTGTTCCTGTTCCATATAGGTCCAAAGATGCGATTTCCAAACCTGGAAATGAGAGACACTTCTAGAAAAAAACCCTTCAATACCAGAAACACAGGAAGGAAGAGATAATGAGTACTCCTGAAATCTCAGCTATCACGTTTAGGGTTACACCAGTGGTAAAGTGCTTGGGAATGTGTGTTCGGAGCTTGTTACCGGAGCACCATGAGGTTCTGGACCATCTCTTTGCCCAGGTAGTGGTCTATGCGGTAGATCTGGCCCTCTGTGAACAGGGAGGACAGGTGGGCTGACAGCTCCTGTGAGCTCTGGAGGTCACGGCCAAAGGGTTTCTCAACAATTACCCTGCTCCAGCCTCTGTTTTACATACATAGCCAATTAGAACAACGTTAACAAATAACAAGTAAACCATCGCTGAGTATAACAGACACTGACCTGCAGCTCATGCAGTGGGATCTGATATTCGTGCTGACATGCTTGTAGACTGTGGGTGGCAGAGCCAGGTAGAAGAGTCTGTTGGCGTCAGCTCCCCCAGGCAGAGAAGACAGATGAGCGTTGAGTTGAGCGAAAGAGGCGTCGTCGTCATACCTGCCGCTCAGGTAGGAGTTCTTACTGAAGAAGGCTGAGAGACACTTACTCTCTTCATCAGCGACCTGAGGGAAATATAGAACAATGATTCCAGGAAAGACACCACAAACAATCAACAATCCTGTCTCAGACAGCCAATAAGGAGTCTCAGATTTACTACCTTCATATAAGGCAGACATGCTGTCTTGATGTCCTCCACGGTCAGCTTAGACCGGGCAAAACCCACAAAGTAGGTGTCATCTGGGAGCAGGCCATCTCTGAATAACCACCTAAAAAGCAGAGATGCATAACAGCGAACAAAGGTCAAACTTCACAATACAAAGTTACCAAACAACTCTAAAGCAAATGTGTACAATTGGTGTTTGAGCAGCAATTCTTCACTCACCATAAAGTTGGATAGATTTTCTTTTTAGCGAGATCCCCCTGTCCAAATAAAAAAAGAGCTCAGATCATGAACTCCTACTGATAATCACTGTGGCTGAAAATAATCAACCAGGAGTACAAAGAGTAGGTCAACTTTAAACATAGGTGGCGATGTAGAGTGGGTGGATCTGTTGAGAAATGGGAGAACTTTGAACGCTCTCTCTCTTTGCAGCACTCCGAGACTTCAGGTAAAATCTAAATAGATTACTGGCTTTGGGAAGGGAAAACAAACATGGTGATAGATTAAAAACAACTAGATTTTGGAACTTGTGCCAAGAACAGTCTGAGAAAAAAGGGTTTTTGCTCCAAAATGATCCCCTACTTTCAATGCTTCACAAAGGAAAAAGTAGAAGCAGCACATTTTAGTCATTCCCTGGCTTTCACTCTATGATTACCACACTGCAGTGAATTGTTCTCCTGCGAGGCTTCATTTCAACCCTGTTGGTTCTGTCACTTTAAAATCTGTCACTTTTTTTCCACTGTTTGTAGTTTGAGAGCATTTCTACACTTTAAAATTTTTTTTTTTATATTTTTAATAGCGGTAAAAGGAAATTGCAAGCGTAGGAGTTTTAATTTTAGAAAATAGGAAACAGTGGTTATTCATGTCATGTTGTAAGAATTTCAGAGGTTGTACTCACAGAGGCTCCCAGGATGATGAATGTGTGTGTGTTGGAATGAGTGGAGCGCTCCTCCCCATAGAGCTCCCTCCTGATCTGTCCAAACACCTCCGAGCGAGTCAAATGCTCAGAGCTCATCTTCTGGCCCATCTGCTCTCAGTCCGTCCTGACTGTGGCCACTCATTTCCCTATGGCTACATGACAGACACACACAGCATGATGAAATTTTAATCGTCATCATTGACTTGCAGAAAAACTCAGCGAGTTTATGCTGCCACCTATTGTTGCAAAGAGATAATGCCTTAATGTGTCTGCCTCCACATGCTGTGTGACGTTGCCGCTGTTGCCCCACGGTTCAGCAGGTTGAGCGTAAAGTCGACTGCACACATGAAATCCATTCAGCACAGTTAGATCCGGTATGGCAACCTGGAAAGATCCTGCCTATTCATTTAAACTCACATTTCAGGTAGGTCAGACAAATAACAATAGTCAGGAATGTTTCTTGTTCCTAAACCACTCCTTGGACAAATGTTGCGTAAACATTAACAGGCGCCTCTGACTGAGAAAGTCTTATGGCTTTGTTGCTGAAATAGTTCTTATCAGCACATAACCTCTGCCATCGTAGGTTTTACTGGACTATAAATTAAGTTATGAATCATGAAGGAACCACAGTAAGTTAATTATTATTTCAGGATATCACCCGGTAAATTAATACAGACCATTTCTCTGCGAAAAAAAAAAAGAAAAAGAAAATGCAAATAAAAGAAAATTCTAATGCTAATATAAGATAAGTACTGACTTATTAATCAGGACAGATGAAAGCTGATTACAACTGAAATATATATTTCAGCTTAACCTTCTGAATGATTTTCTAGATACTTAGGTTAGGTTATTTTTATAAAAAAAAAAAAAATAAATAAAAATAGAAACACAAATTAACATTCATCTGAAACAAAAAATATTCTTTTATTTAAAAAACAGACATCTCTTGCTCTTTAGTAAGACTTGTGAATATTGTCACATTTCAACATTCATTGTCAGACAATTAAAAGTCACTAAATGGTGATTTTCCAAGATTGAGTGTAAATTCACTGAAATAAGATCATTGCTGGTCACAGTCATTGCCCCCAAGCTGACACTCCTGAATGCCAAGTCCACACCTTGGTTTCTGATAATACCCAGCCACCTTTAAATGTCTTTCTTGAGTTTCCATCATAAATAAATTTAAAACAAGTTAAGGCCAACCCGAGCGTCTTCAACAGATGTGACTCCTTTGTCCTCCATCTTTAAATGTCCACCCAGTATGGCCAAATGCCCAAAGCTCCACAGCATGAAGTCCTTCTGGATCAATATAGTGTTGGCTCCTCGGGGCCGTGTCTGAGGAAGGGGGCACAAGGTGCCAGAGGTCACCTGATGGGCTGACAGGGGGTTCAGCTGAAGGTCCAGTGCTGGTAGAGGTCAGCAGTATCACATTGGTCCATATGCAGCTGGTTACCTTTCAGCTGTAAACATTTCCCACTACTGGGATTCTTCAAGAGATTTTCCTGGAAATTGGCATCAAAGAAAAGGTCAATCAATACAGAAACCTGAATAAATATCAATGTATAACACTTAAATAATTTAATGCTGAATAAATACAACATTTTGGGATAATACGCTTATTCACCTTCTTGCAGAGTTAGATAAGAAGATTAATACCACCATCAAGACTGTCCGTTAAATATGAAGCTACAGCCAGCAGTCTGTTAGCTTAGCTTAGCATAAAGACTGGAAGCAGGGAGATAATAGCAGTGACAAGGGAAGCTAACCGTTTCCCTTGTTTCCAGTGTTTATGCTAAGCTAGGCTAACCACCAGCCAGCTGTAGCCCTTTATTTAGCAGACAGATATGATCATGGTATCAATCTTCTCATCCAACTCTAGCGAATAAGCGTATTTCCCAAAATGTTCAACTTTTTCTTTAAGTCTGGCCCCGAGTGCTCGTCACCTCTGTAAAGACCCACTCCTCTTGTGGTGCCACACTGGTGCCCTTCCCCTTCAGGTGGCAGACCTCCATCTTCACCGGCTCTGCCGTGGGAGTGGCATGAAGACACAGCTGCTTTCCAATATTATGACGCAGCTCCTTATGAGATGAGTATTCAAAGTACTAGAAGAGACAATCACTCAATCAGAGACATAACTGCAGAAGAGCACATCAATCATCATCATCTAGGGTGCACAGCTTCTTTAAAACTATGCTCCAAAATGATTAAAATACCCTACCAAGAGCTAAAAAAATAAATAAATAAATAAAATAAATAAATAAATGTGGGCTCTGTGAACATTATTAAACAAAAGCTGAAAACCTATTTATTTAATTTGGCCTATAAGTAATGTCATTTTTTTAAAGTTTTCTTTACCAATTCTCTAATTTTTATTATTCTTAAATGGTGTTGTTTTGTATTTTTACTAATACATTTTATCATCTACTGTCTTTTTATTGTCTAATTTTATTGTCCATTTGCTCTTGTTTAAATATGTTGCATTTCTTTTTTAAAAGCACTTTAAGCTACATCTTTATTTTACATTATTATTATCATCATCATCATCTTCAAATCTTAATTTAACATGTAAATCAGAGTAATTGTACCTGGTTGCCTCCCATGTTGTGACAGGTGTACATGATCACAGGTTTATCTCCAATGTTATTCTCTCCAACATCCAGACAGTTTTTAGATCCTAAATTTCTAATCTGGTGCAAACACAGACACAAAAAAACAGTAAGATACAGGCATGGTTATGTAACATGTAACATGTAACATGCAACGCGTTATATAGTTGATATGCACATAGAGACAAAAGGAAAATGTGACTCACTGCTCCAAACTGTTGTGGGGTTAAGTCTGGAATGAAGGCCTCTGGGTAGATTGTGTTTAAGTACCAGGTGAAGTTTTTGCACTGAAGCTTCGCTCTCAGATTCAAACGATCAGAGATGTCCCCAAACTTATTCTATAAACATATAAAGAAGGGTGTATTTAAAACTGAGAAACACAAGTCACATTATCACATCAACTTGTGATGTAAGCATAGACTGTTTATAAAAGGAGTAGACGTAGTTCCCCATTTGTGGACTACTGTTTTGAGGCCTCAAATTTGGCATTTTGGTCGTCGTCATCTTGATTTTTGGAACCAGAAGTGACACGAGAAGGTGGAGCAACCAATAAAGCCAAGCGCTAAACAAGACCTTTTTAGGCGACTAAAATGTTACAACACAGTGCGAAAGGGTTAAAGTTCTAATATGAAAACACAAATAACACCGTAGTAGCGACCTGTCAATCACAAGGCAGCCACGCTCTTTAAGCATACCCTGCTTTATCGCCTATTTTAGTCTAAATGGGACCATATTTACTAAATGAACATCATGCTGTATTGAAGAAGACTTGAAACTAGCGATTGAGACCATAAACTCATTAGGAAAAGGTTTACTGAGGTAATAAATTAAGTGAGAAGCAGTTTAATATTCTTATAGACTTCTATAGAGTCGGACTTCAACTCCTGCTGGCAGGTTTAAGGCCCTTCCTCATTTTCAGACCAGGAGGTTGGCACATGGGTGGAGGAAGGGTGATAAATGCCATTGCATCCACGGTGCATATAACATTACGTTACTTCTATAAGCAGGTTACACTGACCTCACTGGCCATAACTGCAGCATTTTTGTTGCGCCGATAGAAGATGTTCTTGTAGTCGTCCATCCAGACCTCAGCCAGGCGCACTTGGTTGCGAGTGATGACCTCTGTGCCCTTGGGGAAGGTGTGAGGGCTCTTGTTGCGGAAGACATGGCCCACCACAGAACAAGGGATAATCTCTAGCTGACCCCCACACTGCCACACCTGTGAATCACATTTGACCCAGTTAGGAATTCCGACTAACTTGACAATGACAGGGAGACTTATTAAATAATGTGTGGAACTGTGCGAGTATAGATAAAGAGGCTAACCCTGAACGACATCTCCACATTTTCACCGCCCCAGATCTCCATCTTGTCATCGTATGTTCCAATGTGTTCAAAGTACTCCTTCGAGATTGAGAAGAGACCTCCGGCAAAAGTAGGTGTTCTGAAATTTTCAGAGGCAGACACAAAAGCTTTAGACACTTAAATGATTCAGGATGTTCTGAGTGAAACCAACATGATCCATCTTACTTTACAGGGTAGGTTTCATCCTTGCGCAGCTTCCTCGCGGCCTCTGGGATCGTCTCCCAGCCAAAGGTCAGGCTCCAGTCAAAGTTACCTCGGTTGAAAGCGTGGCTGGAGGCCACAGGCTTATTGAACTGAAAGGTGTTGAGGTCAATGGTGGTGATCTCTGGGCTAACCACAGCAGTGGGTTCTTCAACAATGCGGGCCAACAGGGGCTCCAGCCAACCATGGAAACACTCACCTAGACAAGAAGCAAGGACAGCGATCACTAAACTACTTCTTAACCTCAGTCTCTTAAACAATGTGTTAAATACGAATCAGAGTAGAGTAAGAGAGTAATGATGGGGCAAAGCATGGCTTCAGGAACATGCTACTATTACATTACATATAGTGGACGCTTGTGTCAAAAGTGACAATTATTTGGTAAATGTTTGATAGCTGAAGACTGAGGCAGCACCAAGTGAATGCTTTGGGCCTCAAATCAGACAGCAGAATTGGAACAAAAGATGGATAAATAACGGAGGGATAAACCTTAATATTCGGCAAACGCTCATGGTCATAATTTTATCCAATATTTTGCCATAATACGGCACAAACAAACTAGAGAATTATAGTATATACACTTTCTTGCAATATTGTAAGTATATACATTTTTAGCAAAGATGGATAACAACACATTAACCTTGGTAGTGCCCCAACGAGCTACACACTGCTGCCTAAAAATGGACATAGTGGCTTGTGTATTGTTGTTGTGTGTGCGTTTTCTCACAGTGTGCGTCGAGAAAGGTAAGCACTTCTCCCTGAGCGACACTGGCGCCCAGCAGCCTGGCCGTGATGAGGCCCTTCCTCTCCGGCTGCCTCAGGACATGGACAATCTTCAGCTGACGCACATAATCCTCCAGATGCCGCTTCAGGTGCTCTGCAGGAATAAAAACAGCATTACGCGTCCGTCTCGTCTTCATTTAAAACAATGAAAATGTTTTAAATGTCTTCGGTGAGCTCCAGTGTTTGAAGCGCTTACCTGGTTGGAGGTGGTTACAGATACACTTTCAAAAACACACCCAATAGTGTTGCCGAGTTTAGTCAGAGATGCAACAGACTTCAAACTCACAGCCAGAAGTTGTCAGTGAAACTACTATTTTCAGCATTATTATTATTAATCATAATAATAATGCAGTTTGCTACCACAGAGAAGAAAAGTGAATTGATCATATTTATACCTGTGAGACCTCTGTCAGAATAGAAATAGCAATGAAGTGTAACAGTTGCTGATAAAACTGGGTCACGTTTCCTTTTATGACCACAATGCACACCACACATTTCTCACAGGTTATGGTCTAAATCAACCTGCAAACCAACCCAATGGCTTAACGTGACGACAGAGCTGCGGCTCAGAAGCTTTGGTTTCTCAAAAGGAAATGCAGTTGGGCGTAACAGCACATTATCTTATTGAAGAGGTACTTGTAAGAGGATATTTCAAGCTCAGTCAATGGTGCATTGAACATTAATGGATACTAAATGCTGAAGTAACCGATAACAAATGAAGCTGTGTGCACTTCTTATCATCATCATCAGGTTTTCATACCTGCAGGGCTGGTCAGGAGAGTGTCAAATGTTATGGAGCAAAAGTGCATAAAAGATAAACTAATATTCAAAATAATCAATAAACCAATGGGGTAGTGATAGGTTTATTAAAAATGTTTTAATTTAATTTAAAAAAAAGGTTTTAAAAGTGCTTCTTTTATCCACCTAAAAGTCATGAATTTGAACAATTTCAAGTATTATACCAAAATATTTACAGACAATTCAATAATGTTGTTGCTGAACAACCACCCATGACCATTCCCCAAAGTAATCTGTTTGCACAGTAAAGATATAGGAGCACATTAGTTTGGATTGTAAAACATATGACGGAGCTGCACTCCTACGTCAAAGATAGAGCAGCTATGATAGAAGAAGCCTGTGACTTTTGCCAACTCTCACTGAGGTGGAGGAGCTCTTGGAGAGATTGTCAAGTTGGTGCGCACCACTGTAATTTGTATTTCACTGAAGGCCAGCAGCGACATACCCATAGTAAAATACACGGGGGCATTTTCACTTATGACATCCCACCTGCCTGTGTGTGCAAGCTGCTAAAAACCCCAAGCGAACATCATTCTTATCAAAGCTCACAGCTTACAGTGACAGGAACGCTGCCCGAAAAGCTCTGAAGGTCAGCTTAATTAATAAATCACTTATACCTTGAGACTTCATGATTTTCCGATTGTAATCTGCAGCTGTTCTCTGAATACACCTTTTTAAAGAAATGATTTACCAGCGCTTCCCTTTTTTTTGTTTGCGCTTTGTTGAAAATGATCTTTACTGTGAACCCTAACCCAGTTTAGAGTAGTTCATTTTATATTTTCATCTTTAAATACAATGTCAGTACTACATGGAGGGCGGGTTTTCTTTTCAGCATTACTGCTATTCTATACTGCTTCCCCTCTCCTGTAGCGTAGCACTGATAGTTCCCTTCCTGCTCTTTGTCTGTGAAATATATTTTATTTACATTCACTTTATTGAAACGTCAATTTCCCAGCACGCAACAGGTTAGCAGAACTGCTTACACATGTTCTCCTCACTCACTGCCTGATTAAGAGCAGAAATAAGAATAAGAAACAGCTGAAGTCCCCTTACTGTCGCCAAGCTCTTACTTAAGGCCATTTATATTTTCCTGCCAGTGAGTCTACAATGTTTGGTCATTAGTGTGTGTGTTTAGATTTTTCGCACCTGCAACACTGGCGTCATCTACCAAGATGATCTCTTTGAGCAGGAGAGCAGGAGCTGTGTGCAGGACGCTGTAGACCGTCCTGAGGAGGGTGGACCAAGCCTCATTGTGGAAGACAATAATAACACTGGTGGTGGGCAGAGGAGGACAGCGACGAAACTTCCTCTCCACGCACCTGAGCGAGGTGCGCCACGCCACAATACAAAGAGAGACAGAGAAGGAGGCCAGAGTGAGAGGGATATCTGATGAAAAGTCACAGGTCTTGCAGAACCACATATTTGTATAACAGACTAGTGTTTGCAGATATTCAAGGTCTGCTCACCAGCACTTTAAATAGCATAATGAGCAAACAGTTCTAAACAATGTGCTCAATTAGAAAAGCCACTAGAGAGCTCTGCAAAATAAATAGCTCAAGGCCTATCGAGCCAATGACATGATCAGATGTCAAGTCTGACAAACATTTGCGATAAGTGGAAGTATTTAAGACAACACAGGTAATGCCTCAGTCTCAATTACCCACCGACATGTGCATGACACCATGTATTTGTGTGTTGCGAGCGTTACATTAAAATGCCTGTAAATTATTTACTGCTCTGAGCGTGACCCCAGCTGAGAACCAGGATATTATCAGGCCGGTCAGCACACTTCTTGGTAAAACAGTGATTAATCCAAACTGTCTCAGATTATTTTTGAGGACATGTTCTTACTCTGAAGGCCTCGTGTCATCCCCAAGACTACGGCTTAGCGAGATGCGGTCACTGGCAAACTGGTTGAAACAGTGCCGTGTCATACCCTCCTCCTTCTCCTTCGCCTCCTCTGCAGACATGTGGTCTTTCTGAAATGCCTTCCCATCAGCCCCGGGGCTGCTGGGGTCCTGAGGCAGTCTCTCCAGATGAGGTTTGAGATCAGCCCGATTGTAGAATCCAGTGGGGCATTTGGCGTCCTCGGTGGGCTGCTCCTGTACTTGCGGTGGCTGCGGAGCTCCGATCTGGAAGCCGATGTTGTTGACGGCCTTTCGCACCATGACCATCATCTTATCCTTCTTGTCCACCAGCTCCTGAAACCAGGGTTCAGCAGCAGGCTGAGAGTCAACATCCCTCTGGAGAACCACTAAGATCACCATGAAGAGAGTCCCTCCAAGCAGCACCAGCTTTAGGGGGGACACACGCCGTCGTAGGAACAGACGCATGTTTCAGAATGGGTGTTGCTCCCAAGGCTGTTAAAAACAGAAGAAACAAAAGTAATTCCCCAGACGCTGGCTGCAAATTATTACATGTTTGCATGTTACCCTAGGGTTTCGGCCAAGCTTTAAAAAAAAAATAAATACTGTATTCAACTCCTCTGTAACCCTTACCTGCTTTTACTAAAACTCACTAAACAGTCCGTGTTTTATTCCTGAGGCAAGAAAAAAGAAGACAAGCAAGAGGAACATTTCTTAAACCGGTTTGTGCATCTCTGCAGGTGTCATAGCAGCAGGAAATCTAGCCACCCTCGCTCCTCCGTGTCTCTCTTTAGGAAACGGTCCCACAGGATGTGTGGCAAGATCAGGGAGGAGGAGAGTGCGATTAAACACACCACACCTCTCAGTAAACACCTGAATTCACCTGCTCCGGCCACAGTCCTCCAGGACCCACGTGGCAGCGGGTAGGCTGCAACACTGCCGCCTCAACCTGTAACTCCCTCCTCACCTGTTAATAAGTGACACACAACGCCTTACCTAGACACCTGCTGCAAAGACACATCACCAGTAATGATCAGCTGTCATCTGCTACAGGAAGTAAAGTTTGCTACGTGGAGCATGACAGAACAATCACATCATCCAGCCTTGGCACAATAAGAGGCGGTTTCCTGGTATGTGAAATAGGATATTGCTGCAGTGTTTGGACATCTGCGTGTCCGTAGGTGATCACTGTTCAGTTAGAGACTCACTTTTACTTGTTCATGATTCATTTACTCAATTCTCAAGCCCTCCTCCTTCATAATTGAGGACAGTCTTTTGGTGTTCCAGAAAAGGGAAACGACCACAGTCCAATCTGCACTTTCTGCACTGTCTACAATGGATTACCAGTTGGTCCAGTTTGTTGTCATCAGTTAGGACAACAGAGGAGGAAGAATTAAAAATTGTTGGCCAAATTTAAATCAATATTATGTGAGCTTGTAAATCTAGCCTGAGTGCCTAAATATCATTATTCCCTTAGACCAACTTTTGGAATTTATATATGGACTATATATCAAGTGTACTTGTCAGAATCATCATTTTACAAATTGAACAAATATTCACAATTCTCTTCAGCTTTAAGTAACCCGAAGCACAAGTAGACAATAAAAAGGTGCCGAGTACCGACTAAAGTCATTCAGCGGCACGATGCTTTACCTCAAAATGAAAGAGGAAGAGTTGCTTGTAACTGTCCTACTTTCATATCGAATATGCCAGCCCCTACATGTAGACGCCATATCATATCTCTTTTGGCTCTAGAAATCACACATTTGACAGATGAATGAAACCTGCCAGTCAAACTCACCAATGACAGCGAGGCGCTTCTGAAAGGTGAACACTGAAAGGTTTTACCCCGCTCCCAAACACAACGCTACATAACGCTACTTACCTAAAAGTCACGAGCATTAGTCGCCCGCACTTGATCCGGTTGATTTCTTCTATCAGTGAAAGTGTCACAATGAGCACGCTGCGGACTTTCCAGTTTCTTAAAAGGGTCAGTGGAGTTAAAGCGAACCAGGATACAGCAGTTGGGTGGCCTCCCGTCTTTTCCTTTGAACCAAACAGGTGCCATTTGATGAAATGATTAGATGGAGAGAGTCCCCTGCTGGCCGCGTGCGTCCTGAACAGAGTTATTTCCGTGCAGCGCGTTAAAAGTGTCTTTCATAGGAAACACAGCACGAGCTCCGATTGAAACGCCATTCAATCTGTACCAAATACGGAAGTAGTAGAAAGTAAAAAACTTTTTTTTTTTTTTTTTTTAAAACTACAAAAA
>CALSBV010010214.1:3304629-3318887 GCA_943590825.1 Bovichtus diacanthus
ATATATATATATATATATATATATATATATAGTGTGTGTGTATATATATATATATATATTTATTTATTTTTATATATATTTTTTTTGTACAAGGTCATCACAAAAATCCATCCGCACAAAAATAAATAACGACTCCAGATGAAATACTTGTACTGTTGCTCATAAACACAAGCATAGCCACTTCCGTCCTAAGGCAACTGGGCTTCGTGATCTCTCGAGCAGCTTGGGAAAAAGCCTTCAAACATGAAAAACGTCCTACATGTGTGCATCTGAGTACGTGACACCATACAGACAGGCCGAGCTCGTCTCTGATGGCCGTCTTCTGTCCCCAGTGTGTTCGCACCGTGCTTCGGTGCTCATCGCCGAGCTGACCACTCAGTTTCTCTGCAGTCTCTGTCTCGTCAGTGCAGTGGGAGTCACGCTGCGGTCGCCCTGCCTGTTGTTAACTGCCTGGGGGACCGCTAGTGAGGAAGTAAGTGGTCATCTCTCCCTTCCCCTTCACCTTGACAACACCTCGACAGTCCAGCTGGTATCCGTTGTTGACCAGCACGTGGTATAAGTCTGTGGTCACCTAAGAGAGGACACAGACATATGACACCCAGAATGTGAGACACTCAACCCTGAAACAGTCAGTCCCAATTTCACTTTGAATAATCTCCCTAAAGTGACTGTGATGAAGGAACATTAGAGATATATAGAAAGTTAAAAGGTTTAAAAAGCAGTGCATTTCGTAAAGAATTAACTCAAAATAGATCTACTAATCTATTAGTGCTGAAACAAATCAAGTCAAATCGATAGAAACTGTATCCAAAAACAATTTTGAGAATCAATTTAGTTGCTTTTATCAAGCACACAGTAAATGTTGTTCACTCGTTCCAGCTTTTCTCTATTTTAGCATTTTAAACTGAATTTCTTTTGGACTCATCTCAGATGTGAAGTGTTGTTGCTTCTCTGTGTTTATAATATATTTGGGTGTTGGACTCTTGGTTGAATTAAACAAGGCATTTCTTCCCTGACATTTCAATGACTATGGAATCAATTCCATAACAATGATTCAAGGGGAAAAAAAAATCAACAGATTAATTGATGATGGAAATAATCCTTAGTTGCAGCCCTACTATTTATATCCTGTGTATTTATATACTTGTAGAAGGCATTTGTATTTGCAGTCCCTCACACTGTTCAACAGATGGCAGCATTGCTCAGACTGTAATCTTTGTAGCAGCCAATTTATGGATTTGATTTGGGGCAACAACAAAAAATCTCACAAAAAGCTTTTAGCTAAACTGGTGTAATTCACACATTTAAAAATGAGTGTTTTAAAAACATGGACTACATATCCCTGAATGAGATTATAAATAAGAGCTAACTAACAGTGCACCTCTGAGGAACATGTAATGGCTATTCTCAGTGGATAAGATTTCTCTCTTTAAGACTTTAATAACAGAATAATGCAGGGAATTTAAATGCAGCTTTCTGCCTTCGTCCAGAAGGACATTAGAGAACAATTTCTGCTCGAGAACAGCATGTCCGGTGCTAACAGGGATTATTGCTCAAGGGCACTTCTGCAGAGCAGATGTCTGGACCTAAATCTTTCAGCTAAAGGACTGTGCATGGATTGTATTTGTAGAACTGGTATCTGATACTTTTATACAGAGTATAGGCAAATGACTTTGTCGCTTTCAAATACCACAAACGCTACTTTCAAATGTACATGCCTTGGAGTGATTCACATATCTCGGTTAGAGAAAAGATGTCTGCAGTGTGGACATTTTTTGATTTGGGTATGAATAAACATAAGTGACGCACAATTTCAAGTTGCAATGACTAATGGCAACAGCTTAATGACTAATTTCATCAGTAACTGAATTGCTATTCTGCATTGGCTGATTCACTTCACAAAAACCTAAACCGCTAAATACTTTCATGTGAACATGAAGCTACAAACTGCTGAGGTGGTACTGGGAAGAGTTTGGGTGCAGTACCTGGATGCAGTCTGGTACTCCTGTGCTGTCCATCCGGCTGGCCACATTGACTGTGTTCCCCCAGATATCATACTGGGGTTTCCTGGCTCCAATCACCCCTGCTACCACTGGCCCCATGTTCAACCCTGAGAACAAATCATCTGACTTGGTTACATTATACTACTTACACCATATTAACTCAATTATAATGCTGTTTCTAAGGAAGTAGATAACTGGAGTTCTCCTTTGACCAGGAAAAGTTATTTGTTTAAACGCATGCCAAAGAAGATTGATCAGATAATGTTTCGAGCTCCAACTCTACTACCTTCCATGCTTACCTATCTTCATCTGGAAGTTGTTGAAGGAGTGCTCGTTGATGTATTTCATCTGCTCCCTAAGCCTCATGGCGTAGTCGGCCAGAGCCAGGATGTGTGAGCGGCCCTCCCTGTCGTAGGTGGAGTCGTTGAGGCCAGAGGCCGCCATGTAGGTGGAACCGATGGTCTTGATTTTCTCCAGCTGACGGAACTTATCCTCACTGATGATCTACAGACAAGGAGCACAAACTAATATATAATTGCCACATATTAAAACACCAGGGTTTAAATCGGGGAAAAACGGGATTCCCGGAAATACACATGCAAACTATTTCCTGAAAAATACAATAACAGGAAAACTGAAAAAAAAAAAGGATTATTTTCTAGGCGTAAGCCAAATAGGCTGATACTTACAAAATATAGTATGTATCTCTACAGAAATACGTAAGTCCTTTATGTCCTCCCGAGTGGATGCAATTCTCAGAGTTGGCCAAACTTAGCAGCACAACGGCAACTTCCTACATTAAGTAGGCCGCTGGTATTTTTCTAAATTTAACCGACTGTATTGGCTTAGATGCACATTGCACAATGTTTGAAATGCTGAAGTAAAAAACAGAACTGTTCTGTAAACTTTGAGTGATCATTGACTTTAATACTATATCTAACATTGCTTGGGTATCACAGAAGTCTCGCAGCAGCAGCCGCTGAACGCTAACAGAATATGGAATCGGTCTCAGCTTATTAGAACGACTTTTAAATCGCCAATTAATTGCTTTAATGAATTTCATTTGTTTATACAATGGAAAATTGCTGTTCTCAGCAGACAGATCACAGGCAATGAACTTGTCATTTCATATTCCCTGCAGCTATAGTGAAGTTCAAGCTGCATGCAAAGTTTATGTTATGTTTAATTCTAATGTTGATTAATATAAATGGCCTTCTTTTGCCTAAATAATTATTAATACCACCAAATAATACACTAAAGCGATCAGCTTAGGAACCCATAGGTTTATGCGTATTTCTTCTAGTTGCATTAAGTGTTGCTTGAAATATGACCAATGTGTTTTGACTGCAGCTGAAGTTATATTTCATGTCCCATGATTCCCAGGCTTCTGCTCCCGGGACAACAAAAAAAGTAATTTTCAGGAAAATATTAATCCCTGTTACACACCTTGTCCAAAGACATTTTTCTGCACACATTTAATTTTCTTTCATCTCTCATATTTCTCCTCTCTTCTCACCTCGTCAAAATCGGCGATGATCTCGTTGAGCAGCCTGAGACACTCCACACCCTCGTTGTTAGCCTCCAACTCCACGTAAAACTCAGAAAAGTTGCTGATGGAGGCAAACATGACAGCGACGCACTCACACGACTGGTAGTACAACTCGTCATTCCTACGCTCCCGTGCAAGAAAGTGGGCGGCCACGTCCTTGGGCAGGATGTTGTGGAGCAGGCGCCGGTTGTACGCCTGCAGCTCCTCCATCTCCTCCTTCTCTTCCGTGGCCTGAGGAGGGACGGGAAGACATGTGGTCTCATTGTTATGTGGCTGGAATCCTGAAGAACTCACAGGTGTTGCAATAGGTTTTTTTTTTTTTTTTATGAAGATACTTTTACATGCCACAGTAGGAAAAGCAGAGGTGTAAATATTAAAATGAATGGTGGCTAATTTCCATGTGCTTTTCCTGCTAAGACAAGTCAAAATGTCTGCTATAAAAACAGCCTTTTAGTGAGTTTAAATAGTAGTAGCTTCAGTTTTGTTTCTGTTAAACACATGAAACTGTTGCATTTACCTGCAGCTTCCAGAGGAAGTCAAGGCGTGCAGTGGACTCCACCTGCTGGCCGTGCAAGTAGAGAGCCAGAACAAACACCGTCAGGATTACAGGGGTCATGACCTTTAAGGATACCTTGGTTATGCTCTCCAGGCTGAGGACGAAAAGAGGAGTTGACAAGATTAATAAATGTTTGTATACAACCGGACACATACTAAAACATACGGCAAGTGAAATACCCTCACCACTGTTCTGCAGTTTCATTGAAACCAGGCCTAGAAAAAAGGAAGAGAAAGTCATGTCTACAGAGCTAATCACTGAAAATTAGGTAGCAGAAAAGCAAAAAAAATATGACTTACTGTTGTAGCGAATCATTAACAGGTGATAATTGCCTGAGGAAAGAAATTAGAACATATCCAAAAAATAGGAATAGAGCCGAACTGGTACCTGAGAAAGTAGGTCTTATACTATCTAAACCGTATCATAATAAAGTAGGCCATGTCCAACCTAAACCACAGTATTGAGACACTGGAGCTGAACTATATAGGTTGAAATTAGTGAAAGAGTGGGTGTACTGTATTTGTATGTATATGTGTGTGTGTTCCTAGCAGGGGACTCACAGGGTGTTGGCAATGACCAGCAGGTCTGCGTTGTCAAACAGGGCCACCTGAGGCCACTCCACCAGCAGGAGGAAAGTGAGCTGGATGAGCAGCATCAGAGCCAGCTTCCCTATGCTGCTGATGTGGAGGAACACGGAGCAGGCCAGCAGGGTCAGCAGTACACTGTAGCTGAAATACTGCAGCAGAGAGGACAGCGAGGGAAGAGGAGGAGGAGGAGGAGGAGGAGGAGGAGGAGGAGGAGGAGGAGGAGGAGGAAGGTTAGGTGAATATTCAAACATGCTCACAGACAAATGCACATGGGCATTTGTATGAACACGCAGCCAATATACACACACATGCTGAAATGTTACGGGACTGACCTCGGGGAAATGGCAGGGCATGGCCTGGCTGGAACACAGAGTCAAACCGTCCTCTGCTGTCTTGGTCAGGTTGTGCAGCAGGCAGAGAGTCACTGATGTGTTCAGCTCATTGGCCACACAGTCCTGCAGTTTCTCTCTGCTGCAGGTGAACTGGCAGGAAAGAACGACACAGTCTGTCATTTAACCGTTTGTTGTTAAAGGTAAAATGGCAAGAGACACACACACACACACACACACATACAAATGTAAAGCTAAAAACAGAATTATAAAACATGTCAATACTTTGTGTCCCCATCAAATGAAAGTATGAGACTGATAGCAATGTCCATGTTTGAGAGTTTAAAGACGGTCTGATAACTTTCATTTGATTAAAAGAACTTTCCCTTTTCCTTTTGAAAAATGGTGTCAGTGCTCATCAGTGCTCTCTGGTGAGCAAACTATGTAAATAATGGCGTTTTTAAATTACATAAAATGTATATCAGGTGTTTTCATCTTAACATTTTCGTAATTTCTGGTCATTTAAAAAAATAAATGTTTAATTTTTGTTTAATACCTTTAGTTTTAATTGAAAATAATGTCTGCAACAGACTGTAGGTACTCATATATCAATTTAGAATGCATCAAAATACAATAATAATCAAACAAAGAGTCCAAAAAATGTGCAGACTCATTAATGCGCAACAGTGCAGAAATAGAGAAAGCAGCTGCCAGTGGTGGAAGAAGTACTCAGATCTTTTACTAAAGTAAAAGCAGTAATACCACAGCGTAAAAGTCCTGCTTTCAAATGTCAATTTAAGTAACTTCTTTTTATTATTAATCTTAGTTACTCTAATCTGTAGAGTAACTAAAATGATCATGTAATGAACTACTGATACATGTAGTGGAGTAAAAAATAAAATATTTGCCTCTTAATTGTAGTGGAGTAGAAGCATGAAGTAGCAAAAAATGGAAATAGGGAAGTAAAAGTACCTCAAAATTGTACTTAAGTATTGTATTTGAGTAAATGTATTTAGTGCTTTCCACTACTGGCAGCTGCACGCAAACCACTGAATAGGTCCTTATGAAATCTAAATTGGCTAGTTTGATGTGACGATGAGCAACCTGCAGGCGGCCAGTCTTAAAAGTCAGAAAAGGAGAGAGGGAGCAGAGCCACAATCAAACCTATTATCTCTACTTTACAATATAAAACAGGTACAGTGCACACAGTACGGCATCTTTGCTGAACTGTATGCACGGCAAAGCTTCTGTGGGTTCCGTATGTACCATTGTTTAAAAAGCACATTTGATGTTAATGATACATGAGGTTTCAATATTGATAAACCAAGTTTAATCTCTCCATTACTTTCAACACTTTTCTTGGCCATGGCATTGGTAACTTGGCATACGCCGTCGTGATTTAATCCACACATACACAAACGCAAAGCTACATAATGTTGGTAAACATGATAAAAACCTACTACCCCATCTGTCACAGTGACAGATTATGATTAATTACAGCTTAGCCCCTAATTATAACGCCCCCCTTAGGCAAACTGGTCTAATTTTAAAAATACCAGCATGGTGTAGAATTTCTGCAAATCTCTCTAAAATCTGACCAACAACATCTGAGATGAAGTGATTAATGGAAGGACGGACACATGGAGAGGCAGACACGTAGCTCCTTTCCTAAAGTCATTGTGGGGGACAACTTGAAACAACCAGTCACAGCTGTTACATGATACAAAAAAAATGACAAAATGAAGAGCTGTAGTCCCTACCATGTTAGCAAAGGAGGAAATGAAGAGGAGGAGGATGGTGAAGACGCCCACCATTGTGCTGTTTGCGCGAGACTGGACTATTTTCTTGGTAACAGTCTGCAAGGCAGCTGGGAAGAGCTTGAATACAGGCAGCAAGGACAAGATCAGATAAGAGAGTTAATACCATTAGTGATGCTGGCTGAAGACATATGATAATGACGCTTATCTGAAGATACATCTGTAGGAGAAATCATGGGAGTGGAGAGAGCATTTGTTTCTCACTTTGATGCAGGAGTAGATGGCACAGATGAAGAGGATGTTGGCGAGGATGATGAAGATGCTGATGTAAAGACCGAGCATAAGTGTTGTTCTGCGGAAGAGGAGAAAACAGGCTCATTAGGATGTACTATAACTCTCATTAACTCCTCATAAACTAATCAAGACCACATTTCCTGCTCACAATTCAGTATAACTGGGAAACTGGGAAAGGCAACTTATCTGAGAGAGCTACTTACTTTGGGAAAACGATAATCTGAATGCAACAGATGCAACAGAACACAAGGAGTGTGCAGGCCACGTATCCCCCAAAACGATCATCAACCTTTTTGGAGTACTGAAAATAGAAAATAGATGAGAAAAAAGGTTTTCTTGTTGCTCAATTAAAGAGGAAATAATCTGTTTAGTTGTTTGGTAATTATGTTGAACACCAAACCAACTCCTACCAAATACCAACCTTTTTCTCGAGTTCGATGGTCTGAAAGGTGAGTAGGAACTTCTTGACGTGATCCTTCCTCAGCTGGTCGATGCTGCGCGCGTCGATGGCCCGTCCAAGAAACTCATCCACCTCATCCTCAGGGTTCAGAGCCTCCTGAGCGCATCGGCTATGAGGCGGATTGAACAATAGGTCACTGTGTGTTTTCATCTGTGTGTGAGTGTGTATGAGGGAGTTGGCCTATGCTGTGACAGGCAGGATGACTCAGAGCTAATATGGTATTAGTGCTGCGTTGGGTCTGACGGTATAAAACCAACAGTGGGCTCTAAAGTTAGACCGCTACAGTGACAGCCTGCGAGTCAAGCGCTAATAACGAAAGCCACCCTAATAACAAAAACTGGGACTAAAACACTCACTTGTCTTTGCTGGATGCTTCATCGATGCCCTGAGAAAAAAAAAAAAAAAAAAAAAACAGAGAGTGAAAATGAGACCAAAACACAGAGAAAGTGCAGGAAAGAGAAAGGGAGTGATTATTGTGTAGCCACAGTACAACTGAAAAATAGACAGAGACTCAGACATCTGCACAGCTAATCCCTGAGAGCCAGACTGATGTTTTAATTAGTGCTCGGAGGTTTCAAATTACACCCTCTTGGCCCCGAGGGCTCAAACCCTCTGAGATGGAGAGGACAAAAGGAGGCGGAGAGGGGAAAAATGTAGGAAAGACAAGGAAATGAGACTTGTAGTATAAAGAGAGGGAGGAAGTGAGAGAGAGTGAGAAAGAGAAATATCTGCAGCTGCAACCTCATCAGATTAGCTTCAGTAGTAAATGATGCACTAGGAATCCCTGGGAGCCCTGTTGTAACTGTGTGACGGGAACAGATCGATACTTCTTCTCACATTCCCATTTTCTCTTTTAGGCTTTACAATATATAGGGTACAGCACACATTTTCTCCCCTTCAGGCATTCAAATTCATTCAGTATGTATTTGATTATTCAAGATAAATGTATCCCAACAGAAATAAATCCATTTATACTGTCAGTTTTGTGAGGCTGCATTCAGGTACAGCTACTGATGATAATAATGCAAACATGCTGATGCTAAACAGGTATACTGTTTACCATGTTCACCGTGTTAGCATGCCAACATTTGGTAAATCAGTGTAAGAAGGTAAATGGGAAATAATATTGTGGCTGTAGATGAGAAATTGAAGGAAGAGTTAAAAGGGATAGAAGAGTTGTTGTTGTACGTTGAGAGGAAAGTTACATAAAGTTTCATAAAAGCTTAAGTGCAGCCGAGGCTGGTGAGAATGCTATTCGTTTTGAAAGCATTTGGTTGCAAATCAAAGTATTGGACAAACAAAATCTTTCCCAGAAGATGGCGTTAAAGCAAACCCTACAGGATTATCAAAGTTATTACAGTTCTTGCCGTGGGGGACATGTCTGTACCAAAATTCAGACGGACACTGAAATCCCTAGAGCCATGCAGGCCAGATTTTCTTTTCTTTTTTTCAGAGACTCTATGAGAAAAAAGGAAGTAAGTATATTGATAGAAAGTTGGATAGAATTCAGCCTTAACAATAGCCCTCTGACCCTTGAATGACCATAAAATAGAAAAATGGAATATTACTACTGCTACTTTGAGGACATAAGTAGAAAGGATATTTAAGATTTGATTTTAGAGAGTGGAGAGGACGACACAAGAAATCTGATAAAGACAAGAAGAAAATGTGCCATGTGCTCAGATAAGTGCTCTCTGCGTTTATCTCTCTCACCATCTGCCTGAAGACTTTGGACTCCTTAGTTCTGGAGAAGGATCTGTCAGGCACCCAGCGTGGCATCAATCCATCGACAGAATTTGCACGTGCTCGCTGCATCTTGGCCATCATGGCTTTCTCCTCTTTCTGGAAGTGAAGAAACCCCACCAGAGTAAAAGCTTTGACGTGCAAGGTCTTCTATGCCAGGTGACAAGCCATTATATTGTTTGTGTGAAATATGGCACTAGTGTGAAGTTCTGAAGAGGTCAAGCAGGTAATCAAGGACGCGTGTGTGTGTGACTGTGAACTAACCCTCTTCTGGCTGCAGCCCAGCACCAAGAAGGTTTCAATGTTGTTCTCCTTCACGTACGCATTCCTCTCTCCTCCGAATCCTGGCTCCACCTCGTAGTCCCCGTTCAAATACTGTAGTGTGGCTTTGGTGATGTGGATACGCCTACACACACACAGACACACACACACACACAGTATGTAAGAAACAAAACAGGCTATGAAAGACTACGTCAGGTGCAGTAGGAGGGACTTACCCGGCTTTCCCCCCGGCCTCCATTTGGTTGGCGAGCGTCACGTCGTTGGACCAGACGTCAAACTGCCACTTGCGCAGGCCCAGCACCCCGCAGTGAACGCGCCCGCTGTGGATGCCCACCCGCATGTTCACATTAACGCCCGTCACCTCTCTCACCAGCCTGCAGATAAACACACACACACACACACACATGCACTATTGTAGAAAAACTAGTGTCACCTTCAGGTTCACAGCGTTTCTTCTGTACCCCGTGCGACAGAAACAAAGCAAGAAATGTTAACTTAACCTCCGCTGGAATATTACTATTTGACTGTGAGGGTGTGTGTTGTTGTTTTGAGTGTGTTGATCTTTGTGTTTCAGTGCATTAGTGTGTGTTTGACTCACGAGATGGCCTCAATCATGTCTACTCCCATCTCCACACAGCAGTGGGCGTGGTCGGCCCGGGGCTCAGGCAGCCCTGACACACAGTAGTAACAGTCGCCTAGAATTTTAATACGCAAGCAGTGGTTCTCCTGTACAGCAAGAGCACACAATTAGCCTTCAATTACAGCCAATATACAGCGTGATCGTGTCAAATATAGAGCTTTTTATGCATAATTGACATGACTCATCAGTCTAAACATAGTCTAATTGATGTTTTACACAATGCTTAAGTAGCACCCCCCCTCAACAAGTACATCATGTTGTCTTTGTCATACTTATGGTTACATAAGCAACAGTAGCTCAAAGTTGTGCTGTGAAAGTGGCGGCGGCAGGTTGTAGCTCAGCGCTCACCGAGGCCAGCTTGTCAAAGCGAGCGAACAGCTCGTTCAGCGTCATGACCAGCTCCTGGGCCGTGCACTGAGACGCCAGGCTGGTGAAACCCTCGATGTCTGCAAACAGTATGCTGCAGGAGAGGTGACGTGGTAGGGAGCGAGGGAGAGGGTCAGGGTCAGCAGAACAGACCGAGAGGAAAATAAAGACAAAGGAGACGGGGAATGAGATCAATCAATAAAGTATAGAGTTAGTTAGCATACTTAGCATGGTCTAGTGCCTCCCTCCCTCCTCACTGTCCAGCTGCCATGTGAGCAGGGGAGGGAGAGAGGCAGACATTTGTTCAGCTCTGGATCTCATCATCTAGGCCAATGTAGGTCACCTCCTCCAGCCCGGCCCTCTGAGAACACCACCCCGCGTCCCCCTGTCTGCATGCCTTTCATTGCTAACTTTTGATAGTAATGAAAGGCGAGGATAAACAACACCCCAGACTTTCTGAGTTCCAGTTGAAGGCGACAGATGGCGCTGTTGGTCTCGTGAGGTCATCCACTCAGGGAGAACTGGCCCTTAATTACACACCCGGACCAAGGCTGAGAGCCATGATGCAATAGATTATCTTTAAAGGGTCAGTTCACACACATAACAAATCGCATGCAAACATATTTTCTCACTTACCCCAAGTGTTATCTAGCTATGCAGTGGATGTCGTTTTGGCATGCAGTTTTTGTTTTATTTATCCAAGATTTGAGATATATGTTTCTGCCGTTACTGTGAACAGTTTTCATGGGAAATAGTTTCTAGTGTAAAAATAGTGCCAACGAAAAGATGGCGGGATTTGTGGAGTTTACTGAGTGACCAGTAAATTGTTTCTGGAGAAATTTGCTGTGGCTGTCGGATTCTTTTATGTGATTTTTCAAATTATGTGAACACCACAAACAACACAATCAATTCACAGCGATCGTACTCGGTGTGAGCAAAAGATAAGAGACAGGGGATATAAAACTAAAACTTTCTGCGTGACCAGCTATTACTAGGAGTAAAGGGAAACACTTTTATTTTATAGTTTGGCTGAACTGACCCTGTAAAGGCCAAATTAGTAATTTGTTGGCCATGTAAATTACAGTTATAGTCACACCCATACTAAAACAGGTTTACCTTATAGATAATATATAGATAAGCATTTGGAGGTTATATGTTCCGACTATATTATAAATACCAGAGTCAGAAAACATTAATAACTTAGATTTAGTAATTGTCTGGTGTTCGAGCTTTAAAAAAAACAAAAAAAAAACATGTGCATCATTTTTAGACAAGGACAGCAGGGTTTAAACTTGGATAATGGATTGTTCCTGTAAATTCACACCTTAGTAGAGCAGCAGCGGCGTTGAAACAGATTATTCCACTAAGTGCATCACCTGCACCTATGTGGGTCACCTCTAACAGGAGATTGCTGCTGCAACCTTGTTTCATTGTCCCCTACCACCCTCCTTACTACAACCTGAACAGCACTGGCTGGGCTAATGGATGGAGAGTTTCAATCACCTGTTTAGTACCGAGTTATTCCCACTCGGGATGAGAAATCCAGTGGTAAGGGCTGAGACGGGGGGCCAGCAAACTTGAGGTCTGCCTCCTATCATTTGCTACAGAAAGCACAGCAGTGAGCCTAAGTCAATATCGTTACTGCAGCCGGTGCTGTCAGTGTCAATAAACAACAACATGCATAATACATGCTGTCAGGGAAATAGCTGTTGGAGTGACTCGGTAACTGACACATCAGTCAGCGGAGTGAGGTCAAAGCCACTGGTGCTAGCTGTGATAGCAAAGCAGAACAGCTCTCCGCCGACATCTTCCCGAGTGTGTGTTGGTGCATACAGTTGTGTGGAAGCATGTATGTGTGTCTATCTGTATTTACCTGACATTGTCGTGTTTTTGGATGTAGATCTTGTGGAACATCATATCTTCCTTCTTGGCATTGATATCAGCCTTCATCTCCATGGCAACGTGCCTTGGCAGCACAGACAGCAGTAGGCGCTCCTGAGAGAGAGAGAGGGAGAGAAAGGGAGAGAGAGAGAGAGAGAGAGAGAGAGAGAGAGAGAGAGAGAGAGGGAGAGAGAAATTAAAGAAAGAAAGACAGAGAGAGCCCATTCATTTTCATCAGTTTCTACTGTTAAGAATGCTCAATGAGTCACCCTGCCTCGTTGGCAGCTGCGTGGGAACGTGTTAGTCAAATAGCGAGGAGTGGAGATACGTGTTATACTTCAGAGCATATTGTTGACCTCAAAAATTGAGGCAAAAAAAAAAATAGACTGGAAAATGCAGACACCCATTTGTTGCTCTTTTGCATTTGTTTATGTGTTTAGTTTTCCTACAGGACGTGGACACGACGGCCTCCCTCACTTATTTGCTTGAACGTGCGTGTGTGTGTGTGTGTCTGTGTGTGTGTGCGTGTGCGTGTACCTGCTGCTGGTTTTCCCTCTGCAGGTGCAGTCTGGCCTGGATGTATCCTCTCGTCTCCTGGAAGGCTTGTCTCTGAGAGACCTCAGCAGGGTAGTGGGTACAGATCCCGATCATGTTAGTGCACAGGAAGATCAGCACGTTGGCACTGATCTGAAAACACATGCAAACATGACAGCGAGAGAGAGAGTGAAATGCATGTCATATCACAGGAATACAGTGAACTCCGTCTGACCTGGGTGAGGTCAATAAGCGAAATTGATAACACTCTGTGTCATAGGATTTACTGCAAGGATACAAATTCCTCAAACGTCTGAGGGGCCATTAGCTGTGATCTGGCTAAAGATGATGAGCGTGGCCTTGTGGTTGCTCTGCATGGACATTCTCCGTAGAGCTCGGAACGGCAGATAGGAAGCCCAGAGGGTTAAATGTGTGCATGACTGGGGACACGTGACACGTGTCACTCCAGCTTTTAAGCTACTAAAGCTTCTACTTGAGCTGAAAGTTTATATGGTCTTTTATATTGTGTATATGGAATCCATTTAAAAAGGGAAAAAACAGGCATATTTATTCATTATGTCAAAAAATCTATATATTTGAGCACTAAAAACAGATGATATGAGCCTGCGAAACAGCTTTATCTTGTCGGGAACTGAGCTTTTTAAAGTAGCACAAAGCAGTGCGATATTTTCGTCTTTGAATGTACAACTTTAAATAGTGAGAAACCAAAGCAGCCACTAATGTAACTTTCTTGTGTACCTAATGCAGCGAGGTATGTTGGTTGAACAATGAGGCGCTAAGAATGCAGAGGGACAAACTGTAAAACAGCATTATCTGTGGCTTGAATAAATGGAGTTTAGATACAGTGTACAGTTAGCTTTGTGGGGTCATCGACCTGAGAAACTTTCCTCTGCGCTGGTGCAGCCGCTTTCTGTTTGTCCCTGTGTGTTTATTGATGCGTGTGGTGAGTCTGTGTAAGTCTGTTAGTGATTTGTCTTTTCACTAGTCCACAGCCACGGCTGAACATCAGAAACGAAGCCTTGAGCTCTGGACTTCCCCTCCGTTTACACACACACACACACACACACACACACACACACACACACACACACACACACACACACACACACACACACACACCCACACACACACACACACACACACACACACACACACACACACACACACACACACACACACACACACACACACACACACACACACACACACACACACACACACACACACACCAGCCTGGGAAAGTCACTTGACCTATG
>CALSBV010010214.1:3318987-3329925 GCA_943590825.1 Bovichtus diacanthus
CATTTAAAGGCTGAATTTACATCAAGTCTTAATAACAACATTATGACTAAACTGGAGGACATGAAACATCTTATTACCAGAACCATCACTTCTGAGCCATGGCTGGTATGTCGCCAAACCAGTGTGTGTTTGTGTGCGTGTTTGTAAGTTGTGTTTATGACGGGGGAGGAGAGATGGAGCGCTGCAGATAGAGGATCATTATCAATACACATGCATACACTGCATATTTTTCCATGAATGTGTCTCAAGTGGAGTATTAAAGTACCAACTTAGCATCCACACTGATTAAAACGAAAGACTAAAACAAACTTGTAGAGTGACGGCAGGCTTTGTGTCCTGGTTAACATGAGGTTTACACTGTAAACACAAGAACTGGCCGCTTGTTGTCACAACAAGACGGAGACAATCTAACAACCTGTGCTTGAAACACGACGCCATTACCACAGGACAGAGGCAGGCAAATTCCACTGTTTATTCGAAAAGAGAGATTTGTTGGTAGCTTCCTATTCCATCTGAAAACAAATGGCCAAACTAGATTAGAAGCACGGCAGTAAGCAAAAATAAACACACTGATGGTTTCGCAGGTGCAGAAGCAAACATGCTTCTGATGTATTGGGTAAATACCAATCCCTGATGGAGCTGATGCAGGCAGAGAGCAACAACATTATTCAAGAACTAACAACCATCCAAAATGCATTTTCATTTCTTATTACTGAGTAATAGGTTTGGATGCAGCCAGGTTCCTTCAAACAGGTTATCGGGAAAAAGCGAGACGCAATTTTTCCTAAACTCCTTGATGCAGGATGACAGAGAATGGTTGATGCCAACCGTCAGTCAACTTTCAAAGATACAGATCAAAGCTGTCGAGAGGTGCGAGACACCTCATCATCTGGCTATTGAAGATCAGGTGTGAGGACCTACAAAGAATACCCACTCTTGTTCTTTACACGACTGGCTGAGCAATTGTTCAACAAGTGCAACATTGAATTTGTGCCGCACCGTCGCTTAATTAGCGATTAGCCTGTTGTGTTCATAAATCATTGACAGGCCAAGGCTTCCCGATAAGCCCTTCCTTGTAATGTTATAGACCACCAATGGAGACCTGACACTCCAGTCTTGAAAGGCGCCAATATAACCTGACTGCATTAATCCCAAACAGATGGCTCTGGACAGGGTGAGCCAGATAACTTAAGTTAAGTGGCCCGACTGAGATACACAGTCACCTGCCGTTCCCAGGACCCCACTTCTCAGCAACGGACTCAATTTACACTCAGCCAATTCGCCTCCCATGTGAGCGCCCTCACATTTCAATCCAAGTAGAGACATTCTTATCAAATTGTTTTTGACAGTTTGGCAACACACATACAGTGTGTTTGAACGCAGCTTAGGAGGTCCAACATTCAGGATTTTGTGTATTTTTGTTGAGCTGGAAAACACACAAAAGCGCAGTGATAGCATGAATTCACATTTATTTGCAAATGCGATGGCAACACGAGAGCGGCATCTATTGAAACCTCACAAAAGCCCCAAAATATCAGCAGGTACGGCGCGTTCAGGGTGAGCATTATTAGAGCTGAACAACAATTGACTGACTGCATCTTGAATGATAGCTCAATATAACAGCCTGATCGCTCTGAATAGGTGAAACTTAAGTGTGGGGAAACATGATGAACAACGCTCGTGTTAATGCCAAGTTATGCTTAGTCACCACACGGTCTGGAGATTAGAGGCAGAAACATTCAGAAGGCTTTTGAATAAATCTTGTGTGTGTGAGCTATGCATGTGTGTGTGTGTGTGTGTGTGTGTGTGTGTGTGTGTGACTCCTTTTGGACTGACAGCTCTTTGATCCTGAAGCTTGTTGTGTCTGTTGCTGCACTTATATCACCCAGGCCTGCAAATCCAGCATAGACCCACGGCCGCTCTGACACTTCCCTTTCCAAACAGTAATGTGGTGTGAAGAGAGCAGAGGAAGCGTCTCTTCATTAACACAATGCCACTCTCTTTCTAACTACTAAGCTGGACTTAGAGTATCTTCCCCTGATGTCTCCTGACCATTCTTCCTCCAGACTTTTGGCTCTCAAAAACGAGCCTTGCTCGACATTTACTTAAGCAGGACCCTCTTGGCGGTGAAGTTAAAAGGAATCAAAACATTAGCTTATAAGGTGCGGCTCCCGGCAAGGTGCTTAATAAAGTATGGCAGGCGGATAACATGGTAAAGAACCAATGAGGGGAGGGGATGGAAACATTTTTGGCTTGGCAAACACGCAGCAAATCCATTCTGTCTTTAATAATATCCCACTGGACAACTCCCTCACGCACACACACGCTGAAATGTACATACAAATTTGGTTTTCACACCGAGCTTCATTCAGAGACAAAACTTTTTTGATCAATAAGGGATGTTTCAATAACTGTACTGTATGCCTTTCGTTTATTCGTTAGAAGGTTAATTGCAGGCAACAGTAGAAGCCTCGTCTGTGAACGGAGCTGAGGTGGATACATGATGAATTAGTAACCGATATTAACTCCTACGACAATACAGTGAGAGGAGGTAAAGAAACAACTGATAGCTACAGATACGACTGTCTGTCACCTATTGAATAAAAGGCATTGTCCACATAATCAATGTTTGGATTTATCCAGGAGTATTTGAAAAGGCCTGCAATGAAAAACAAATTCAGATATCCCACCAACTCTGAGCTCCACTAAAGTCGAAGTTCAAACTTTAAAAGGCCAGAGTGCTACATCCCATAGGTCAATGCACTGGCTCTGGGGACCCTAACTGCTGTTGACATGGGGGGCTTCTCTCCAGCACATGACCTTTGATAGGCATCTGGAGCTTTTAAAATGTCTTACAGAGAAGAACGTCAAAGCCCAGTCACACACTGCTGATCATATCCGGAAAGATAACATGTTGTACCATAGTTGTAAAAAACAGACGAGACTTTGCTGCACTAGTCCAGATCTAATCAGTGGTTACTATAATGTTTAATTACTGACATAAGAAAGAAGCCATTCCTTGAAGAGATAAATAATACAGAGGGGTGGGGGTGCCTGTCTTTGCCATCTTGGGTCCCTGCCATCTGGAATCAGAGCCTTGTTTTTTTCGTCATGGCTCGAGCCAAACCAAAATTGGTCTCAGGCGACCAGTGAGGCCTCGATGTAATCTTTGTGAAACGCTGAAGCAAATTCCGCAAAGCTAAATAGAGCTGGACCCCGGCCGCACATCTGTCAAAAAAACAGATCCCGAATTAATACTTGCACATAAACTTTGTCCAAACATGAGGAAAAAATCTCCCAGCCATCCTGGAAAACAAACTGCAACCTCCAGCTAAAACTACCCCCTCCACTTTTCCAATTTGACCGGCAAATGTTGCCTCAAATCTAAAGATTATAATGCTCATTTATCCTTCTAGTTCAATAACTCAACCTTAAATGTACTCTCGACTGGCTTCAGTTCAACAGTTCCAATAAGAACAATATGCATCTGGCTGGTTCTGATTTTACCGCTTTTCTTCCCACATTGTATCTGAACCTGTAGAGCCTAAAGACAGCCTTTCAAAAAAGATCTAACAGTAACAGAGGACTTCAGAGGAAAGAAATGACAGTGAATAGAGGGGAATGACTGTTGGTAAAACAGTACACACAGATAGAAGAGTTGCACTGTCATTTGAGAGCTTGGCCACTCCCTAAAACAAAGCAGGAGGGTCACATGAACTCAGTTTAGCCGCCTTATTACTTTCTTGTGGCTCACTTCGCTTGGCTGAAATATACCATGTAGATTCCTGGGTTTAGGTCGGCTCTGGGACATTTATCATTTTCCCTCCTCTCCCCACCATTTCCGGTCTCTGTAATCTAGAGGGACAGCCACAAAATGATCTTACATTAAGTGAGGGTGCAGCTTCTTTGAGTTTTTAAAAGCTTATATGCACTGTTCGTGCCCTATTGCTGCGGCTTCAACCAATGTCAATTTTGTTTTTACGTTATTTCATAAATGAGTGAAAAGTTTACACGTTCGAGTTTACCAAAGTCCCAAGGGAAGTCTTTAAATAGTTTGTTTTTTCCGACCAACAGTTCAAAAACCAAAGATATTCAATCTGCTATCATACAGTAAGATGCATAAAAGCGACGATCCTCACTTTTGAGGATCCAGAGTCGGAGAACATTTGGCATTTTTGCAAATAGATTAATTCTATTCTACTTCTCTTTTATTATTATAAAAGTGGGAGCAATAGTAGTAGTAGTAGTAGTAGTACGAGTAGTAGAATTAGTAACAGCACCAACAGGTGTCCACTGTCATATTTCCTCATTTAAATTATGATTCAACGGGTAAAATGCATTAATTAACACATATTAGTATGAAATGCTCCATTGTATTAGCAAAGATACAAAGCTGTGCTGATGTTTGTCAGTGGTCTGGGGGCAGCGGGAGGAGGAGGGGGAGGAGTGGGCAGGGCTGGACACAACGCTCTCCTCCCAGCTGTGTCCTCTCTAACCCCTCACTTCCTGCCCCCTCACACCCTCACAGGCACAGCTGCAATTACAGCACGGCGGCTGCATGAACACAAGATTTGGTTAATTGGCCTAACAAACCAGCCAGCCAGCCCCGGCATTCATTCCTCTGTTCGCTGCTCTCACTGATTTGAACTGTGTGAGGGAGTCCGGACCTTGAACTGTGTGACTGTGAGCTAAACATCCAGGAATTCCCATTTCAGCTGCGATTGCTTGCATCTCCTTTTAAGCACAATGCACAACAAGAACCCAAGGCCACTATTTCACTTTGACGGAGACTGATGTAACAGGAATATTAAGAGATAACTCCAAAATGGGAAAATGTCTGCTGGTGACAACATGGTACTGATAAAACTAGAGCATGTTTCTTTTCCTTTAGCCAGTCTTTAAATACTGAGTAACAGAATTAAATGAGTTAGTGTGTGTGGGCCAGATGCTGCAGCTCCAATAAAAACATACGAGAGTTTATTTTCACTGTCCAGTTATATAAGCATCTGCTAACATTCACTCCACAGCTTAAACCACTGTCCTTCCCTGTTCTAACTCCTCAACCATGCACAATATTGACTTTTACTACAGAGCATACAGATCAATACAGGTACAAGAACAACAGGTTATAGTTTAAACAGCAGAAACGCAAGAGCAATTCTGCTTCAACTTAAGTTTTTGCTTCCATGAGCTGCTCGGTCAAGGATGAGCTGATACTGAACTCATGCATGTAACACATCCGCCTCCCGGGCCATCTTCAGGAAAAGTCACATGTGACATGTTTGTGAAGCCTGATACATCAGCAGCGTTTCACGGGAGTAAAAGCAAGAGTGTTGAGTTTCAACGCATGGTTTGAAAACTACACGCTGAAGCTGCTACTGTAAAGGTCTAAGTGTTCTGGCCTTTAATTTATGATGTCCTGATCAACTCTGCTCAGCCCCTTAAAGGCCACACATACCAAAACAAAGAGGACATGTGATTCAGGGATATTGAATGTAGTGTAGCACCTATGGCTTCTCTTCACAACATGAAGGTGCTCGTGACACTTCATCCCAAACAACAACAAAAAAACAGTACGGTCTTTCGGCCACATTAAAAGAAAAAGGCTTTCTTTTTTTTTTCCGTGTGAGGGGAGCGTGATAGATTAAGACACGAAACAATACGCTTTTAAACCTTTCTACACACTTCAGTGGGAAGATCCTGTGAAGGCACAAGACAGAGCATAACTTCCTTTGGATTAACCCCGCGTGTGTGAAATTACATCACGGAACCAGCCAGGGTCTTGTTATTGTATCCGACATCATTCACAGAAAACGTAAATATGACAGAGCATAAGACACCAATGCTTGGTGCTTGAAACAGGAAAGACCGTCTACGCTGGCTGGACAAAGCCATTAGGATGACCTGCTCGCTCCGCTTAAAAGCCTGGTCGGGTGAAAGTCAAAGAAGCAGAGCAGGTTAAAGAGTGTCTGTAATGTATTTGACAATAGAAATGTGGGTTATTCACCGTGGTGTGCATTTCAACAGCAGGTTTGTACAGTGATAGTGAACATGTTTGCTAATTACAGCTTCACTCCAATAAACTCAAACCAGCCCGACATATGTTGTGGCTGTTTTAAAGGTGTAATTGTAACCGGGATGGTGGGATAACGAGACAGTTGGCAAGTGTGACAGTGACCTTTGACAGAGCGCCATTCACCTTCCTGTCACCAGCACTGGGATAGGCTGCACTGAGCTCAAAAGGATCCAGAGTAAAACTGCCTTTTAAAGCCTAGGGGCTTGCATGGCACACAGATCAACATTTAACACTGCTAATGGATTCCTAATATATATCTCTTGGCTGTCCGCCATGTCAGTTCAACCTTAATTCCCTGTATTTACTTTTGCGGAGAGCCAAGTTGTTAGTAAACCATGAGCTGTTATTTGAAGCCTGGACTTCCTCATCTCCGACTCGCACAGCTATTATTAGTCCGGCTATTATTCGCCTTATCATCGTCTTTATTTTAAGAGCAATATTTCTCTTATCGTCAATCCTAATTGCTCCCACCCATGGTGGTGGAGGTTATCCGGGTTTGTATCACTGCCTCTGGTTGTAACACAATAACTGGGTGAGTCACAAGCTCTCTCCCTCTCTGACAGGGGGTGGGGTTGGGAGTAAAGGGGGGGATCTATTATTTGAGCCAGTGCATTGTTTGGCACCCACAGTACCTGATGATCGGTTCTCACCATTTGATAGCAGCCAAGTGAGCCGCTCTGATCCCGCAGACAGACACAGATCACACACTCCACTTCTCCTGGCCTGTGTGTGTCTGTGGGTGTACATAACATGTGTACACTGGACTAGATATAAATAGGGCTGGGTATCAAACTTCAATACTTATAGAGTGCTGTTCGTGGAATCGCGTATTGATGTGCGTCAAGTATTAAATGTTGGCATCAGATGCGTTGTTCCTAATCTTGTTTGCTCCCGAACTAAATGTAGTCAATCTTATTCTATCTAATATATCCTATTTATTATCTTATTATAAAATCTTATTTAATCTAACACAACAAATGTTAGGCTGTATTTAGTTCTTTATTATTGCTGATGCTTAAGACATCAAACAAAGGATTTTGTTTTTATTCCTCAAACTAAAGCGTAAAAAAGTCGTTTTGAAACTCAGTTATCGTACAGACAACGGTATTGGTAAAACAATTATACCCAGCTCTTAAAATAAGCCACAATAATGCAGTTAAGAAAATATATCTTGTACATCCAGAGTGATAATACTTGAAAGATAAAGACCCGACAAGGCACATTTTCTTTCAGTTTCAATACCATAGAGGGTATTAGTGTACAGTACTTGCGAGTATCAGACACAACCTTTGTCATACTTTCCAAGCAAACATCATAAATAATTGCATAAAGGTTAAGGTAGCCTGTGTTGTTGCTTTAAGCTTTTTCTTAGGTAACACCAATGTTGTGGCCTAAATGCATTATGCACGCCTCAGTCATGCCTGTGACATTTCATTGATTGGTATCTTTTTCACCAGTGTTAAGCGGAGGGATCAGTATGTTTCCACTAGTCCCATATTCGTTGACCCCATAACAATCCTCCAAATGAACAGGTTTTTCCTCTAGTGCCGGATCAGCAAACAATAACAAAAGCACAGACTAGATGTACCTTTGGGACTTCACTCTCTTCTTGACCTGCCTGTCAAAAGCTCACTCTTCAGAGGACTTTGTTTGGGATTTGGTTATCCAAATATATCCCGCTACACACAAAAACACAGTTTAGCTCCTTTATAATCCATGTATGACATCTTGCACGCAGGCTGGTTATAAATTCTTAGAACTAAACAATGGCACGGTACGTCACATAATCCCCCTTAAGACATAAAGGCGTATGGATGCACAGCTGTTCATACTTAAGTAATGGAAATACATATATCAAAGCAAAATGTCTTTACCCACAAGAGAGAGTGACATCAGAAAAACACGAGGGACATGTGGTCTCTCACAGGGAAGCACTCTGAGGGCCAAATGAATCTGTCGTGGACCATGTGATGTGTGTGCACTGCCTCGTACGTGTCTGACTTCCAGCCACAGTCTGAGTGCTCTGCACAACGAGATAAAACCATAACTCAGGTAGACAAAAGTACTGCAAAGGGGACATTTTCTACTGAGGACTGTAAACTCCCACTCGAGTATGTTCTCCACTCCTTAGCCAACATGCAGTGGGTTATCAAAAATCAGATGTTTGATAATCTGAGTATCGTCCATTAGAAGTATTGCAACCTGATGAAGCTACAGGAACACAAACAGCTGGCTCTGTGTGGTGCATTCATGTGCTGGAGTGAAGATTTGACGTCAGGACGTTCAGCGATGCCAACAAGCAGAAATGTCAGAAAGCCGAACACAACAACAACAAACATCGACGCGATCAACGCAATAATGAGAATGTGGAAGCTACCAAATTCCAAAGGCCGTTTGATTGGAAGAACTTTGATTGCTGGTCGTCAGCCAGCTGTCAAAACTTAAAAGTAAATCAGCTTCTACAAACGTCAGCTGTCAGAGAAGCCTGCAGCTGACTTTGTTAACCAAATGCCGTTCAAGGGATGAAGTGTGCAAAATCCAAGTAAGCAGAAGTAAGGAGGAGGAAATAATTAATTGACCCTTCTGAGGAAATGTTAGAGCATCGGAGGGAATAAATATCTATGAAGAGTTTCAAACAACTTGACTCACTTTGCAGTCAGGAGATATTTTTCCAATTTACAGTAATTTCACGAAAAAAAAAAGTAATTTATGAGAGTGAAATGAAGGCAGATGAAGTTGTTCAAAAGTAAAATGGTATAGATTATATAACCTGTTGCTCTTAACTGGGTGGATTTCTTTTGGTTTTGGAATGAAATTCTCCTTTGCAATGAGAAGAGGATTTAAGAATACCTTTTAAACTGATCATTTACAGAATAACTGTACTTTATCATGAAATAATTATTAGTTTTGACCTGCAACTTTTATATAACAAAAAACTTAAAACATCTGCGTTTTGACTTCGTGATCGTGTATCATATTAAACTCCTAGACAACTGTAGAAAAGCTAAGGAAGTTAATGACAGTGCTGAAGAAATTCCAAAGTCTGTATTGTGATTAAATGCACATCCACATACTGCAACGCATCCTCACAAAGTTCTGCTGTCACGACATTTTAACAGTGTGATTTTTTTTATACGGTAAGAGAAAAAAATAATACACCATTTCTAAGACTTGCACTAATATTAATTTCATAAAGAAACTCATTTCCAAAAGATCATTTTGAAGGAATTTCATGTTTCAAGAAGAGCTGCCAAAGACAGGAAAGTGTAGTGAAAATAAGTGGTTCAAGTTGAATGTTCTTCCGTGAGGGAGAACACTTTGCAATAACTTCTTTCCAAGCCCACTTTGAAATGATGCTGCTCCGGCAGAAACAAGCAAAAATTGTGCGGCAGCTTTATTAGACTTATGTGTTACTTCTAGGGTGGCAGTCAAGTCTGAGCTGCTCTCACTCCAAGTCTAAACCAAAAAAAAGAAAAACAGAGCCAATTCAAATCTGAAAAAGAAATGTATTCATAGTAATGAAACATTTCTTGCAGAATGTTACAAGCTAGTCATGAAAGTTCAATTTATTTCCCACCAAAGGTGTCTCTTCAGGCCAGGGTGGTAGCTACCACTGAGGACTTGAGGGTCAGGACTCGATTTCAGCCCTAGTCACTCCAGTCTAACTCAAAATCTTTCATTTTAACCAGACGCCACCTGTGAGGATGAATGAGGTCCCTCTGAACTCTGTTCCCGTAGGATAGTGGAGCCACTTCAAGTGAACAGCAGCAGTGACTGTGACAGTAACTTGCTTCTTTCTGAGATAACTTATGCCTTCATCTCTCTATAGTTGTCAGAGGAGGCCCTTCAGAGCAAAGCGGGAAACATGGAGATCTATGGAAACAATCCCCATGTGTAGCGTGAGATCAATCACAGCCTGTTGAGAAATAAAAGGCCACTCCATCTGAGGGCGATTTTGTGAGAATGGAATTATGACTCAGAGAAAAAGAGGGAGAAAAGTGGAAAGAGAGAAGAGACTGGCTGCTCTTTTACAGCCGGGTGCGTCAGCCCAGCATTATTTCATACTCTCCATCCGTGGCTGTACCCTTGTCACCACTGTAACCCCCCCCCCTCTCACCCCTCGCCTCCCCGGCTTCATCGTGGAGGTCCTTCACAAAGACCCCTTTTGTCTTCGCCATCATCGCTCTCACATCTACTCAGCTCAGATCCTGCATGAAACATCTCCACAGGGAAAATACAAATTATGGAAAAACAAGTCTGGGACACAGAAACGGCTGGAGGATGATGAGGTCCCAGAAGAAGAAACCAGCTTTCCCAGATCTGAGAGTCTGGCCATATGACGCCTGGAGCCACAGAGTTTTTGTGAGCGGACATGATGTGATGCAGAGGGTGTGACAGACTGAATGGACTCCTTCTGTTTTCATAAAACTGTGAGTAGCTTGAAGCAAGTATAAGAGATACCTGTTGAGACTGAGCGCTGACACTGAAATTCCTCTTCACTTTTACGTACAGATGCGTGCGATATGAATGAAAACTACGGATGGAACAATAGGAACATTTCCTGTCGCCATTAGCCTGACCCTTTCTCTCTACATCTGTTTATTCCATTAAACACAATCTATAATAAAAATTAAATCACTTTATCTACAGTCTTATATACAGTAATGCATTTTTTTCTGGCATAATAATAATAATTCCTGTATTCTTCAAATCAGAGTATAGTTTTCACTTCTCTACCATGATAAGAGAGCTAGTAAACTTTTTCAAGTCACTGATGTGAGGATATTGATGAAGGAAACTCACCACAATCAACTTAGAGAGAGAGAGAGAGAGAGAGAGAGACAGAGAGAGAAAGACAGAGA
>CALSBV010010214.1:3330325-3368524 GCA_943590825.1 Bovichtus diacanthus
AGAGAGAGAGAGAGAGACAGACCCTCTAGCCGAACAGTGCAAGGCCAATGTCCCATCATTGATTGCTTAGAGAACTGGAACGTGGGGAGTTGGGGGTCCAAGCCTGCAGGCAGGGCAGCAGTCCATCATCCGAACACCAGGACTGGAGTACACAGAGACAACAGACCAATGCGCCTGTAGTCACCCTGTCTGGTCTGGGGCATGGGTACTTAACACACAAGCTCACTGGACCAGTGGAGTTATGTCAATATTGCCTTATTCAGAGTGGCTCCACATTCATCTGGTTGCTTAATAGTAATGTTTGAAACCAATCACATGTCTTTCGAGAGTTACAGAGTTCAACCCATGTGTGTTTTTGAGGTTCTTTTTTGGCATCGTCTTCAAACATGACCACTTTAAAAAGGAAACATTCATGCATTTAAGTTTGTGATTTCATTCTTTCATTCTTGTGACGGTGTAAAGGCCTCTGAAAAGCATTTAGGCTATCATGGGACACCATCATTCCCCACTGAAAACACTACAAATTAAATTCTTGCACTACACTACACAGCTGTTATTGGAAGGTTGACCTAAGGCACCAATTAAATGGCAGTGAGATACATACAATACAATAAAAAGGAATAAAGGGGAACAACCCTTCTCATAGTTATAGTTGTCATTTTGGTAAATCACAGGCGTAACATAAAATAAAAACAATAATGGTGGCTTAGATCTATTTAAGTGAGCCAGCATGAACCAGGACCCTGAAAGTGAAGCAGCTAAATGGAATTCAGCCATCAATAATCTGTGCTTTTCCTGTGTAATAGGACAATTGTATCAATGGCCAAGACTGGTTAAATTCTTTTTTAAAAAAACATATTTTACGTAAAGGTTTGGTGCTGAAATTATAAGTTGATTATTGAATACTAGATAAAGACATTGTTGATGTTGTCCGTCAAGGAAAAATGCCAAACATTTGCTGGTTCCGGTCTTTAAAATACCAGAGTTTGCACCTTTTCCCAGTTTTAGATTATTGCAACTTTAACGGTATTGGTTAAAAAGCAACTGGAAACTTTTCTGACATATAATGGAATAATCAAATAATCGAAAACATAGTCAACACATTAACTGTTAGTGAAAAATACACGGTTAGTTGCGGACCTACAAAAGGTCATTCATTACTTCTGTATTAGAGGTTTAGCAGAAGTAGAATTTAATATTACAACAATAGAGTGTAAATCTTATTACGACGAACACACTGATGTTATAAGGAAATCAGTGAGGAGCTAACACCACATACAAAAAGAATAAACTAATGAACAAATAATTCCAATGATTTGGGAGCTGAAGCCATTAGTCAATTTATAATTCTGTTTAGATTTTTTTTTTCCTCAGCCTCCAATACGAAGAAGTAATCGTCCTGTTTTCCATCTAATTCATTGCACAATCCGAGTATCCCACCCCACCCTGCTTCATTTTACTACAATAGCCTCCTTGTTTTAGGGAATTGAGGCCTGAATGGCACCATGCTACATTACCATGATATTCCTCCACAATGCAGCTAAACGGGCTCATTCAACCCAGATGACCTTCCACAAACCCCAACAGAGCTGCCAATAGCTGCCCTACAGCACAAAACATAGGCTCATTAAAAATCTCATTTGAAATACAGCAGAGATCTACAGCACCATCTACTTTTAGTACGGCACCTTTGACATGGAAAAGGGGTTAGGAGTCTGAACACTGTTCGTCCTATATTGATGGGAAGAGAAAGTAGGGCGTTGCCACTTGTGAATACAGTAACAACATTGTGCTCAATTGTATGGTGATAATAGTTGGCCCTGACCAGCACGAGTCTGAGACATGCGTCTTGTTTTCTCATGAATATAAATGTTCACTTTCCTTTTCAGAGATGGCTGTGTATTTAGCAGCAACTACAGTCTAAAAAGACATATCAAGAGTAACATTTTACAAAACGCATTGTTGTTTTTCTTTTTTAAAACCATAGAAGGATTGAGTCTTAAAACAATACTCACATGTCCAAATGTACAATAAATTAGTTATTGGCCGCAGTTATTGTTCTCCCTGTCAATGCTAGCTATGAAGAGAGTTTGTGTGATGGAGAACAACGTTCACAGTCCTCAATTTGTAAAAAGAAAATATGCATTTTGTTCTGCCAAAATTGATAAGAGGCTTCAGCAGTTGGACAAGTATTTTTAATGTGAAATTATTATGGGAATGTTGCACTAAAAAGACCTTAACTTTGGAAAATTCCCACTTCATTTGTCTAAGTCAGAACTTCGGAATTAATTTTTTCACAAAACTTTCATCTCCCACTGCTTACATTGAAATTGCTTTAGGAAGCGACAAGTATTGACAGGAGGAACAATTTCACTATTTTTTTTTATTAAGGCAGACTTGAAAAATATTGTGAACCCGTCACATTCGGCCTGTTCACTTGACTACTGCTGGTATGGGACTGTGGGAATTGTTGCAAATCAATAAGCAAGAATGCTTTATGGTAATATTGGATTTTCTGCATCAATGTGATGAAGATTTGTCAGAGGTTCATGTCTTCTTCATGTATCATTTCATGTGTAAATACCTTTTCAATTTAGAAATAGAAAATGTAGAATATCACTATCAGGGCTGCAACTCTGCCAACAAGGTTATGTTTTCAGTTCAGTTTGTTTGTTTGTTTATCAGCAGGATTACGGCAAAACTACTGTCTCATTTTTCATGAAACTTGTTGGAAAGGTGGAGCAGGGGCCAGGGAAGAACCCGTTACATTTTGGAGCGGATCCGAATTTTTCTCTTTTGTTAAAATTGCGAGATGTCTGTGCTCTCGAGTGCCCTTCTTGTTGATTAATGAGTCTGTTTTTTCATTTTTTTTTTTTTTTTTTTCAATGATTAATAGATTAGTTGTTTTGTCTATAAAATGTCAGAAATTTGTGAAAATCATACGACAGTGTGCAAGAGCCCAAGGTGACATCTTGACATCAGTCCAAAACCCAAAGGCACTCAGATTACAATTGTATGAAACGGGAAAAAAAGCAATAAATAGTCACATTTAAACTGGCATACCCACAAATATTTGCTTTAAATGTGATTCAAATGATAAATTGGTTACCAAAAGAGTTGCAGATTAATCATGTCAGCTCTAATTACTATACAGATGTTCTATCACGGCACAACGAAATGTACCGTGATAGAATAATATCCATATTGCACAAACCTAATGCAAACTAACAGACTCGAGCGAATATCTCCCTCCATTCATTTGTCAGATCGAATCTGTTGCTCCGAGTTATTCCTGCTGTCACTTACCTGTTTGAAGATGAACTTGTACTCTTGGTTGAGCTGCCAGGCGGTCACTAGGTGTATGGTGGACAGCACGGCTCCGCTAACCACAGCAGCTCTCATTCTGACCGGCAGCAGCGTGTAGATAATGTAGATGAAGAAGACCGTCCACCAGATGCCCTCTGAGGCACTGGGGGGGTACACCATCAGCACCCCAAAAACCTGCACTACAATCAGCACCCCGATCACCAGGTAGCTCACAATCCACATGTAGTCCTGGTGGAAGCCGTTGCGGTTGCACACCACCATCATGGCCAGGAAGAGAGCCATGGCCACAGAGAGTACCGAGACGTAGGCCACGTCGGGAGTCGTGTGGATGCAGTGGAAGGTCATCATGACCCCACACACTAGCACTAGCACCCCCATCAGCATGGTCAGAGAGCTCTGGTTGAGTCTGAAGAAGTAGCGCTGGTATAAACGCTCCAGCTTGGCGGACTGAAATTTTTTAGATTGGAAAACCCACATAACCCGCATCCAGCAGTCTGCAGCAGACATCGCCTTGCAGCCTCCCTCTGCTAATTCCCCTAATTCCTCCCCTTTCCTGCCCTTCAGCTCGCCATCTTCAAAGCCCAGGTCCACAGCCTTTAGACCCAGATCCCCGCCACCCATCCTCTTCCCGTAGTGGTCCTCCTGCCAACCACAACGCAAGCCAAAGTTGCCCCCACTGGTGCCTGCTCCGCAATGGTAATGCTGGGGGGCCGCATTAGGGAGCTCCAGGTCCTCAGGGTCCCTCAGGCAGCTCATGTAGTGTGGGTTGCACAACGACGAGCTGTCCTTCCTTTTTTTGCCATTGCGCTCTCCCCATGCCGTCTTTCGTTCATCCACTCTGCCTACGAAGAGGCCTCTGGCCCACGACATCCTAAACAAAACACAGGGATGTTAAGAGAACATACAGACGGAAATACTTCACATAAAAACTAAATTGGGGCATTTAATATGAACATCCTGCATGTGAAATAGGGCTAAACAATCAGAATGTTATTCAAATTGCATATGGATTAGTGCAATATCCAAATCGCAGGAGGCACAATATTTGTTATTATTATTACAAATTATTTATTTTTTTTAAATACAATTCTGAATATAGTATTGTGGTGCTGCTGAGATGTCCCGGCCTACAAATACTACAGATACTTGCAAAAAAAATAAAATCACACCATGATCAATTTAATATCTTTTTCAATGAAAATCAGAATAGTGATGGAAAAATGATCATTGCCTCCCATATAGTGGATCGTATCGCAATATCAGTCAAAATAATCACAATTACATATTTTTTCCAAATAGTTTGGCCCTAATGCAAAATGTCAGTTTAAGAGATAAAGGCATAAATGAGGATCTTCTCACCTGTGTGGGCTTAATTGTGTGTAGCAACACTGCGCTCTTTGGCCAGGCCACTAGTTTATCCCCGCGAGCACACACCATGAGCTCAGACTGGCCCGAGGCATCAGAGGTGCATCTGTGTTTGAGCCGTCCTTCTTTGTAGAAACAGTCAGTTTGCCAGACCTATACACCACCACATGCCTCTATAGACCACATGTTTTCCTGGGAAAAAAACACAAACAACACACATGATGTTGTTGAACTAAGAGGAAATATCACCTGAGGGTCAAGATCATTATGAATACATAAACATTGCATCTGTTGATGGGATTAACATGTTTATTTATGTTTGCGTGTGCATGTCTTTAGCAGGAAATAATATCTAGAAAATGGCTCGTCTCTCTCATCACCTTCCCCCACCAGCCTGGGACAGCATTTCCGTGGAAATTATTTGCTGTTTGTTTGCAAAACACTAGATTGTGACAATAAAATCTCCTCCAATTATTGCCTTATGCAGCGGCCGCCAACTGGTCAATTTTGCCATCAAACCATAAAGTTAAACACAGTCCCATTTCAACAAACCCTCCACTGATTGCTGGATTTTTGAACATTCAGGGGGCTTTTGGAGGAGACTAACAACTCTTTTTGCTGGATAGCACTCTGCTATGCTCTATCACTGCAATCTGCCCCTAACATCTTGAGTGGGCTCTATTTGACAACAAAGGCCCACTGAGTGGGCACCATCAGAGATCAAGAGCTCTCCAGTCTAGATTAAATTGTCCATGCTTCCCCCATTAGCTTTGATGACTCACTATAGCCGGCTTCTGGCAGCACATGTCAAGGACACTGCTAACCTCTAAACTTAATAAGCAAATCTCTGCCAGGCAGACTGAGCTGAGACAAACAGTGGGAAGAGTGCACATGCACTGCACACATGGTCGTGTTTACAATCAACAGCAGCTTGTAATATGAGTTGATCAACCACCACACACACAGATAATCTAATTGACCAGGGTTGATTTCAACGGTGTGTCTGGATTGTGTCTAAAATACATATTATTATTAAAGATTAGGAATATGTTCCTTTTTGGAAAACCCTTTCGTCGATTCCTGTAATTAAGTAAACTCCTTCTGATAATAATAAAAAACTATTACACTAGCATTACAAATCAGCAAGATGTTTGCTATTGAGAGCGTCAATTTAGCAATGACCCAGTCTGGGATAATGCAAATATATGGCCAGTTCACCTTCGTGCAGCAATAACCTTAATCCTCGATTCACCTTTGATACATTTACGACAGGTCAGGCAGCGGCATGCGGCTCTTATGTAATACCATCTGTACATGCCTGCATCTGCCATTGAATATGAATATAATCTCTGTGCCACATACGGGCCGATCTCAGTCAGCCGTCCTGCATGCATGCATTACAAATCAAGAAGATGGTGATGCTTCCACTTACATTTCATTATAGATGAACAACATCTTGCCTTTTTCTCTCTCTCCACATAATAACAACCAGCAGCACTCTTGTCACCATTGCTAACACAGGCCTGATGTTAAGAGAAGAGGGGAAAAAAAAAAAAAAAAAAAAAAACATGTTTAGCAGTTACACGTGTAGGCCCAGGCTGTTTGGATGCGGGCAGTCGGCCGAAGCGCATTACATAACAGGACGCTCCAAGTAGCCTACAGGCGAAGTCGACAACTCTCCGTGTTCAAACGAAGCCTCTTGAACCGCACTACACATGGAGACACTGTACCGCTGGGTAGCCTGAAGTCAGCCTGGAGTATGTTGGCTGCAGAAGAAAGTGCAGCTCGACACACATCGCCGCCTTTACCAACTTATCAGGAGTAAAACATTCCGTCGGGCAACTTCAACATTGGCAGTGGATCATCTGGTGATATCGCAGGGATGTGGAGCCCAGCTTACAGTGATAACGGGGTCTACATACTGGGCCTGTCTCCCTCAACATAAACGTGTACGTCATTATGTTTTGACTCCAAACAGGTCACTGGGCGAGAAGAAATTGTGGGCCAAAATGCTAATTTAGTATAAAACCCCCCCCCACAGCTGATTTGCCTCCTAATTGCGGATTCACGTTATAAACAAAAGTGCAAATGAATTGCCTGCATGAGGACCGATGCTTAGTGTGCACAGTCCTGCAGAACACTTCAACCGCAATCGTCACAGCAAAACACTGTAGTACAAGTCAGCTGTTGGCATTTCTCCCCGACTGCTCTATCCTCTTACTGCGTTTCAGTCCAGCCGAGCCGCAACAAATACAATAACACTGTGCAGAGCAGTTGCCTAACACAGCCGCGGGAAAGCTTAAGAGAGGCAGCGTAGCCTACTTACCATTGGACATCCTCGTTACATGAGTAACTATAACACCGCAGTGGAGCTCCAGTTTAGCTCCGTGTTCGGTCTTCACGCAGCCGCCGTCACACGCTTCAGATGCGGGTCTGTCCGTCTGGAAGGAGGAGGGGGGGGGTAGTGGTTCAGAGGGAAGCGAGGAAAGACTGCGAATTTGGCCGGACAACCTTCGCTCTTCCCAGCCAGAGCTACAGTACATTCCCACCGCTTCGACCTCCCCGACTCTCTCTCCCTCTCTTTCTCTCTCTCTCTCTCTCTCTCTTTCTCACACACACACACACACACACACACAGACACATTGCCTACACGCTCACACGAGCTGCATTCGTGAGCACATGAGTCCCCCTAGAGGTGGCACGAGGGTGTCTCTTCCTGCGCGTGGTGTGTGACTTACAACTTTTTCCGCACTTGTTCTTTGACTTTTTTTTGCTCATGTTCACATCGGCCCACGCATTTAAACACAACCCACACACACACATTGGAAACGTATGCATTTCTATTTTCAAATGGCATAAGACAATATGAAACTCAAGCGGTGCTGTCAACCCGCACAGCCAGACAGCGTCGCAGCGCCACCTAGTGGAGAAAAGGAATAATCAATGCAAAGATCCCCAAAGGCTGTAGTCACACTGAAGCTTCTCCAGTGTTTACTTTCATTAGAGGAAGCCATGTTAACAGTAAAACAATAAAGACAGTAAACAAAGAGTATCAGGTTTAATGGCTGCACAACCAGCCAGTAAGCAGCCCATCACGTGATTATGTGTTATCTGCAAACCAGTAAGGCAACACTGGTGTTGACACAGAAGATGTGCTGGCAAATACAATCTGCTACAAAAAGGTCCCTTCCTGAAGCAAAACTCAAGTTTTTTCATAGTGTTATGTATCATATATCGATATAAAGTAGAGTTAGTGGAGTAGTTTACTATGCTATAGTAATTATAGTAGGCTTACAGTATATCTACTACATTATAAACTATACTACACTAGCCTAATTCTACTAATCATAGTCCCATGCAGGGAAATCCAAGTGTCACAGCAGCAGAAGCACAAGAACAGATGCATAAATAAGTAACTATGAAAAACTTTGTCAAACTAAAATACATCATCTCCATCATGAACACAAATACAATAAATGCTACATGCTATACATACAAAGTAACTATAAAGTGCATTGAGACACAAATAGTCACCAATAAAAAGACATGGAATTTGCATTAAAACATTTGAATACAAAATTGCACTTTAGGGAATAAAAGTGGGTGTTGGGTAAAGTGTGTAGATAGCAGTGTTAGCAGCTTAACATAGAGTCATTACAGTGTTGTGATACAGGTACATTTAGTGTAGTGACTTATGTAGAAGTTCAATTATAACAACAAAAATATTATTATAGTTGATGTGAGAGTTGTAAAGACAACTTAAATTAATACAGTTTTGTCCATATATGAATGTAAACAGTATATCTATATATATATATATACTGTAGCCTATATTGTCATGTTGTCATTTTGACCAGCAGTCGGCGCCATTTGTCATCAACTGTATCCACGTTCCTTCTCTGGGCAGGAAGTCCTGTTACAGTGGTGTCATTCTGTGCCCTGTCCCTTAAACATATGTTTTCTATATTGTTACTTCACTTGGATGTTTGAGCTTATCTGTGCAGAATGATGTCTGTGCAGAGTTTGACACTAGAAGGCTGTTTGCAGGTGAATCCGCTTGAAGGGGGAAAGTTCTCAAATTAAATCTGAGTATAATACGTGAATGCACCGTCAGGATTCTTGACTTTAGCACTATGTACATTTTCTAGGTGTGACGTGGAAACGTGAAGCCTTCAGTGCACATGCACTGAGAATGATCTTTTTTGGTGAAGTAGGAGACATCCCTTTTCCAGTAGGTAAACTTTCAAAATTATTAAAAATATTTGCATATTCATGGTTTCTGGATTTGTCAATAAGGGAACAGAAATAGGCCAAGATGTCATTTTAAGAATGTTTAAGCAGGTAGGCTAGTTAAACTAAACTTTGTGGAAAACCCATATAAGACAAGGAGAGTTTATGTATATGTATTTAAACGTGTGTGTATGTTTTTTTTTACAGGAGTAGATATAAGATATAATTTAACTTTGTGAGAACAGAAATTATTATTCTGAAAGTATATGTATGCGTCTTAAAACTATCTGGAGAGGATCTTTACAACTTGCTTCCAAATTTCATTCCTGCTTTCCCAGATTGTCACGAACACCAACAAGCTGCTTTAAATCCAAAACAGTGAAATAACCTTAACCACAAAAGGACCTCCAGTCTACTGTGTGTGTGTGTGTGTGTGTGTGTGTGTGTGTGTGTGTGCGTGTACACGGTGACTTTCTCCTCTCTCTTTGACATTGGAGGTATAATACCTGACTGGAGCGGTCGATGGGCGCTGTGTAAATGGAAGGCGTTTACAGGATGTGAGGGGGCCAAAGTGCTGGATCAGTGAAAACCGAGAAGACCCGCATCTCGCCCCTGCCTGGACATCTGCAGCCAGCGAACACAAGACGCCTCAGCTTCCCAATCAAACAAAACCTCTAGATGTTTCATATGTGCCACAAAAGGAAATGTTGGAACCTCTCAGACTCTGATCATTTAGACTGTAATTGTCTTCTCGATGCGTAATGTGATTTCAGCAGGAGATATAGAATAATGGGCCATCCCATTTAACAATCCGTGCTAAGACAAAAACATTGAGCTTCAAGGGCCACATGTCCATCCAGTGTATTGTTGTTAATTATATGAATCCATAGCGTTAAATTCTACAAAATATAGAAATGTCAGGGAGTGAGTTCGGGCACACATCCAAAAGGGTTGATGGCAAACTCATCACATATTCAAATTCAAAAATAGAAATCCGACAAAAAGCCGCAGAAATTCTCGGGGACTTGGGTGTGTGAAAAGTGCAGGTCTTGCATAATTTATTAAGAAAGCTGTAATCTATCCATCCGTGTGTCCGTGCCTATGGCTTTGTGTACAGTCATTGATCATGTCGTGAATCCAGAAACAAGAGATTTCACAGCGCAGATGCCGCCGGAGCTTCACATCCAAATGAAGCACTGAGCAGCAGCCGAACCGTTTTCTCCCCTGTGTTGTGAACATGTTTGGACGAGGCGCGGTGCTCTGCCTTTAGTTGATGCATTTTACTGTAAAAAAAAAAAAAAAAAAGAAAAAAAAAAAAAAAAAAAAAAGAAAAACTGTGGCTTTTTTCAGCCAAGTTGTGCTGATGTGACCGAGATCCCCGTTAGCTGCGGATGTCCCTGACAAATTCAAGCGTCTTTCTGCTTAACGAGGTGGGTTGTTTTCAGTTGTTCTCCTCTTTCTGGATCTCTTCGGGGGTGGTCGAGGTAATTGACGAATGAATGAGAAGAAGGGGTTTGAAACCAAGATGCATGCGTCGTGTAGCTCGTCATTCCTGTGCCCTTAGACACAAACAAGCAGTAAAGCTAAAAGTAGGTCCTTGTAGGGATACCGATAATTAAATTAGGCAGGCTGACCTCACGCGGAATCTTTCACTTCGGTGTATGCGTTTGCATGCGTTTGCACTGTCAGTCTGCCAGCAGAAATTAGGGACAGATGAGCTGCAGTGGGATTTTAAATGTTTATGATAAACACTCGGAGCAAAATGAAATAATACTTGTTCAGCTGGAGCAACAGATGAAAACAACCATCCAGCATCCATGCCTCCACCTTATCATTTATTAGGCTGTGAGAGAAATAATTACAGTTTTGCTCCAGGATAATACAGTAAGTGCATTTAGGCTATAATGATAACTGTGTGCATATTTCATACTTGCAGTCAGAGTGTGATACAACAGTTTTTTTCTCCTATTTGAATCACAAAAACATTCATATTCCACTACTTCCTATTACTGTAGATGAATGCATCCACTGTAAACACAACTTTCTCCTTCATACTTACTGTAATGTCAATGCATTCTTATGAGGTTTATTTCATGACAATTATATTCTTACTGTAATTTATATTCTCAGTATGTGCACAGAATGACATCTGGACAAGATTAATATTAATAAAACATTTTTTTAAATGAGAAATATTAAAAAAGTGAAGGCAATGCCACTGTAAAGTATAGATATAAAGTCTATGAGCTTGGAAATAAAAAAATATATTAAAGGGGGATATAGAGTAATATAAAATCTCCCTCTGTAACAGAGCAATTGTTGATGTAATAGCAGTAAATGTAATCCCAGTATGTTTCTAAATGTAATAATTCTCTCTTGATAATGTGATCCACGTTTAGCGAGTGGATAGAGAACTATAGAAAAGTGACTTGATGCTTAAGCCTGATCGTCTTGGCCATTAATAAAATCAAATGTTATCATGACACTCTTTCCTGGAGATGTATAGAAGACATCGATGTAGAGAAAGTTACGGTATTTTCCATAATGAACACACACTGCTGAAGGTTGACAAACTGTGGCCCACCTGTGAGATAATCTATGATCCAGGACACCTTTGGGGCGTCCATCTGCACCTCTATGAGCTTGTTTCCCACCCAGAGGGTCTGGACTGTGTTGAAGGTGCTTTAAAAGTCAGAGCACATGATTTTGACCGTGCTGCCAGCCTGATCCCGCTGGGAAAAGGTCCTCTAGAGGAGCTAGATGATTGCAACATTTGCTTCAGTGTATGTCTGGTAGGCAAACTGCAGGGGGTCCAGTCAGTCTCTCAGACTCTTCCGATGTGCTGGAGCGCTAAAAGTCTCTCCAGTGTCTCGTTAAAGCAGGTTTTGCTCTTCAAATTAAAAACATCTCCTCCTGAAAAGCAAGTTACAAATGACTTGTGCAATTTGTGCAATTATATCTGGGTTACATAACATTCAGTGTGGTGTGAGACTTGCTTTAGATATTGAGAAAAGAGTTGCTGAGCAGAGTTCTTTGAAAAGTAAAGTTAGCGACAACGAAGACTTGACTTGCTAATATGTCCGATGTTTGCATGTCAGGTTGTAGCATAAGACAGAGAACAAGACTGGAGTTTGGTGCATTTTCCACATATTGAATTATTTCCATTGCAATAGTGTGGAGAGTAAACTCATTTTGTTTATTGTTGATAAATTGCACATTGTTAATAATGAGTAAAGTGTGAAAGCAAGCTCGTAGCATGGACACGCATGACCCCATGACAACTTATTGCATAACAAATCAATAATATCATTGCTTCTTGTTTCAATAATCACTGCTAAATGTGTGATACTATCAAGAAAAGAATTTATGCATTTGACTTATTGCGGTAATATTTACATTGGCAGCCTAAAAAGAATTCTGTCGTGTCCTTCTCAGTAATCTAACTAACAACCTCACCAGACATACTGTATGTATGTGAGCTTTACCAGTAAATAAAGTACACTGTCTGTGTGAAGAGCTGCTCGGCGACATGATCACTCCCTTCACTGGCATCCCAGCAGTCTGTTTACCTCCTCCCTCCGCTTGGTGTGCACACTTCAAACAGGGATCAGGTCTGTGTTGGAACACATGCTGTACCTGCATGTCTGAACCCATCAAGTACCGTACAAACCTCATGAAAGGATTTGGCAGCAGCCAGGTGTCATCTCCCTCCACTCAAAAATCAAAACGCAGCATCCACGGTGCCTTAAAATAGCCCCTCATCCATAATGCACCAGCACAGCTCTGCCCACACAGGCGGTTCTTATGGGACAGACTGACAGACATCTGCACTCAATGCTTGGGTGCAGCTCCTAAAGCTGCTCCCTCTCCTTCCCGTGCCTGTCTCGCGCTCAGCGCAGAGAGCTGTGGAGTTTAACTTTCAAACCTTCACTCATTCATGTTTTATTCACATCTTATGCTCATGCAGAATTCGAATGAATGCCTGCATCGTCTCTCTCTCTCTCTCTCTCTCTCTCTCTCTCCCTCTCCCCTTTTTCCCTCCTTCGCCTCACTGTTTCCTGCAACCTATCCTATGAATTATGAATCTTTGCTGGAGATTTCCACATCACCCGTAGTCATGGTTTTAAGGTAGTCAGACTGGTCGGTCTTTAGATGCATGTTGTTGATCTCACTGTATCTTACGCACGACGCTCTGCGCACAAACTAAAGCACGAAGCAGATACAGCTTCTTCTCTTGAGATGTGTGGTTGGTTTGTACGTTTTGTGTTGTAAATCTGTACATGTATCTCTGCTGTACATACACTCTGCAGCTGAGCAGGTGTCAGAGTACAGCCAGCCATGACATCTATAGAACACACTCTGTGAACAGAGGGCTACACTGGGGACGCCTCCACTTGTCGAGCAGAGACAACTTACATGGCTCCTATATCCCCTCACCACCACAAGACTTTCTCCTGTCTCTAAACTTTTGGCTTTTGACATGTTGAAATCCACAATGGCCTGAAATAACAATGTGATAAGATTGTAGAAAAATGGCCCATTGTCCCCTTTGAGATTTTGTCTTTGTGTTTTTCAGTTGCACAGCATGGTGACCCACTAGAAGTGTGTGGCGGTGTTTGTATCAGAGACCCTGCCCTCTGCCTGTAATTTATTATTTTGCTGTGTTCTGGACGTTTCTAGGCAAAACATAGCGACCAGATGTAAAACCCCGGATCGTGAGCACACATCCAAGAGGAAGCTGCGAAAATGGCTGACACAGTTCACCTGCTTTCGAGCACCTTAACCCTTGTTTGAAGAGTCAACTCTGAATGTTGTGTTTAAAAACCGAAACCGACAAATCCTACTCATTGTGCCTTTAATGATACAATACTGTTATATTTTGGACAATAGCGTGCCTCCCTTTGTGGAAACATGTCATTGACCCTGTGCACAAAGCGATTTTCATAAAGATTTCCTGACTCATTTGACTGGTCTGAGCAGAAACCTGACCGCAACACTATCAAATACTTTTTGGAACGCAAACTGTGCGCCATGACCTTCAACCACCAACAGTGTATGACCTCACTTATGGTGGCTGAATGGGAGCAAATCCCTTCCGCCAGAAGTGCCAAAATCGTGTGGAAAGCCTTTCCGGAAGAGTGGAGGCGGCACATTAATGCCCATGATTTTGGAAATAGACCAACAATCATATATGGGTGTAATATTCAGGCGTCCACATACTTTTGCCAATTATGTGTGTGTGAGAATCCCATGACGTGACTAAAATGAGAATATGATGCTTCATAAAAAAGATTCTGGATCTCACAGTGTGGATTGATTTTGCATCGTGATAGCAGTGAGAATATATTTTATTAGCCCGGTTGTTGCTGTAAGATCCCGTCAAACATAACATCACCTGGTAATCTTGTTCGTCACAGTGATGTCGTGACAGAGTCCTGAATGAACTTAACATGCGGTTGCGATACAGAGTCCCATTGGACAGGCGAGGTAGAGATGAAGGTAAGAGAGGGGAGCAGCAGAGAGGGTGGGAAGGATGATATGCAGAGCAGAGAGAGCCTCACTGACGTAGCAAAGGGTTGTGTACTGAGAGTGGTGGAGAATAAGAGAGGAGGGGGGGGTGTGGAGAAAGAGAGAGGGATAGACTGCTTACAAGCACGCTACAGTACACTTCAGTGTTACCCAAGAGAGAGAGCACACCATGACTGACTAGCAGAGAGCGAGCCAGAGAGACGGGGAGTGTGCGCTCCAAACCTCCAACTGAGTAAGTACGCTGCTGTCTCTTCTGCATCTAATCTCTTCTGCAAATTGCATTGATGACCACTGTAAACCTAACAATACATCTATACATGTTTTAGTTTTTTTTTTTAATAATACCTGATTAGATAATATACAGGTTTACTTTGTAGAAAACCTTTCAACTCGGCTCTTGTCATTTTGAGTGAAAGTTTGAGAAATGTGACTTGATGTATGTGGCTGTCAAAGTGGGGCATGGCTGGATTTTCGTTTTGAACAAATTTGATGTACGTCCAAACTCCTCACCCTCAGCGCTGACATTTCTGAGGAAATTCTGAGTTGCACTAAAGCAGAAAATGGCATTTAGTGCAGTTGTGTGACAGAGGGGCAGTGGTGGGAAGCTGTGGGCATACTTGCAGGCGTTCATGCTTTCTCTGTTGGTGGGGGGAAGGAGTACATTTGGGACCGCTAGGCTTCCTGTGTGGGGTCAATTAAATACTGCATGAGACAGAGCACTAAAAGCCTGTCCCGTGAGGAGCGAAGTGCTTTGTGTGCTTGTGTGTGTGCGTGCATGCATATGTGTGTGTGTGTGTGTGTTGGCGCATCAGTGTGCAATGCCTTGATTAAATTTGATGAACCAGCAATGTTGAGAGGGCCAAAGATTCCAGTTGAGCTTCTGTTTGAGTTCCTGTTTGGAAACACTGCCTTTTTTTATGATGTTTCACTTGTTCCAGACAAGAACAAAGTCAGAATGTAAAGGCTACCAGGCGCCCTCTTTCATCTGTATGTTTGGTTGGTCTTATCTAGGACATCTCTCTATTCTACTATTTTAGACACCTCCACTTGATTCATCTGCTTTTCTTGGCTGTAACATCTGCAATCTGTGCACACGAGCAACTTTTACTTTAAAACGCCAACCCTGCGTAGTCACTAAAAATGTTCAAGACTCAAACTTGAAAGAAAACGCGTTTTTTAAATGTACAGCTGGAATGCGTGGATATGTAGGGCACCATTACATATTGATAAGTCTGACATTCCCTGAGTTAGCTCAGCCCACTAGCCAAGAAGACGCACCAATTAGTCCAAACTGAAACTTAAATCAGGTCAGCGTCTAACAAACACATCTGATTTAATGAAGGATGCAGCAGCACTGTGCCATTCTGTGCTGCACTGTAGGTACACGGCTTTATGTGGGTTAGCTCCAGCCTCTCTGCACTTTGATGCAGTTTGGTGAAGTCAGGTTGAAGGATCCCTGGGGGGGATGAAAGCCTAAGTATGCACAGCAAGGCCAAGTCAACAGCGGGGATAAAAGATAGAGATTCCTGGCTGGGCTCGCTGCGTCCTGCTCCTCTTCCTCCACTATATGCCAGCTTCCCTGTCGACCCATCCCTGATGATTCACGTCATTACATTGTCCTCATTGCATCAGCGGCATTTCCCTTTACGGTTGGCTAACACAAGATGTTTCCACCCATACAGACTGCTGATACTGTGAGGACTCGGTATGTTTGGTGAGAAAAACAGTTGTCTTGCGTGTGTTGAAATGACTTGGAAGTGCTTATTTATAGGCTGCCAAGGGCTCTTTACAGGCAGGGAGAAAGTATCCTGAGGCAACATTAGAGCAGGAGGAGGATGGAGCTGCTCGGGACAGGATGGAGTATCAATCTGGGTGGCTCTCCTATTGATCCGCTCTGCCCTACTCTGGTTGTCAGGAGACCTTCTCTCTGGCTCCGGATGATCCACCTCTGCCTGTAATGCTGCCTCAGCTCTCCACTGCACACATAGATAGTGAGCTGCCTCTTCACAAGTCAAAAGGTTGGAGACATTGGCAGGTGACTGCAAAGTTTCTGTGCATAAATCTGCAGATTTGCTGGAGAAATCTGGAACTCTGTCTTCTCCGAAGTGCCCTTTGACAAGCCCCAGAGTTGGTGCAGAGCTTCTCAGTTGCTTACAAGAATGTGGTTGAACTTGTTGGCTCTGCGGTGCTCAGCGAGAAAATACATTTAAATGATAAAAGTAGTAAATAATCGAAAAATAGTATTCTTATTAGCACCGAAACTCAGCTTTGTCTCGTTAAATAGCCACGTCGTGCTGAGAATTAGCATGCGCAACCATCTTCCTCCCTTCCCTCGATTGTGAACGTCTGTGTGAACTTTGAATGAAAGTGCTAAAAAAAGAAACATTATGAAGTACACCTGCATCACATTACCAGGAGGATTGAACAACACTAGATGTAATATTATCCTGTCGGAAGAGAAGATGAAAAAAGAGCATATGATAGCATTGCTGCAGAGACTGAATACATGCTGTAGACTGAACAAAGACAAGCCTCAGCGCTGTCTCTTCTTGTTCTCCATATAGTTCACATTCAGATGGGCTATCTGGCATCAGTGAATATAGCTGAGCCAGTCTCAAATCTGCTTTGCTCTTTCTTGAGGGAATTCATCAAAACTCAGTGAACTTTGACAATCCTCCGCTATCCTCTCCCCACTGCCAACCCTAGTCTGTGATGGGAGGAGTGCAAGGAGCTATATTTAGACCGGCAGAAAAGCAAAAAATAACAACACAGAAAACATTCTGCTATTAATCATTGGTCCTGTCCTAATGTGCTGGCTGTCTTCCTTCCTTATTATTTTTTGTGTTTGTCCCTCTTTTTTCTTCCTGCTCTTTCACCTTGTCCCCTCATCTTTATCTTAATCTCTATTCAATTCAATGTAAGGAGATTAAACAGTTAACAAAGATGATACGACATGATGCACATTTATAAAAATAACTTTTGCAGATTTTTCAAGTTCTCTCTGTCTTTCTCCATCAATCTAATTTCCTATTCAGGCATGTTCTCTCTCTTCTTTCTGTTTCTAGCTCTTTTTTTCTGTGTTTTAGCTCTCTCTCTCTCTCCATCTTTTTCTTCCCCTCCTGCTGTTTGAAAAGCTGTTACTCAATGGTGCTGCTTGCTGCACATTAATGATGAAAATAGTCACCCTATCTTCTCGGCTCCAGAGGCGTCCCAAGGAGCTACTTGCTTTAACTACAATAACACGTGTGTGCATGTGTGCGTGTGTTTGTATGCTTGCTTCCCTTTAAGTTTGAAAAGCCATGTAAAAATATAGCCCTGAGACATTTCTTGCTAAGAGCCCTGGTGGAGTGCACTTAATTCTTAAGCAGCCAAAGTTGAATGAGGGTGAGAGAGCACATGCTGCCAGCATAATGGATGCTAAAGTAGGGTCCTCAATGCCTGGGGCCACCTGGAGAGAAGGCATCCAGCCCTGGCTTAGGAACAACGAGGCTTGTCTCCTACAATAGAGACCTATCTGCTGGCTTAATAAGACATCTGATGGACTCTAGATGGCTGCTTGCTGACTCACCGCTGCACTTCTGTTCTGTAGGCTCATGCATCACCTTCCTGTCAGGAGGATGGTGCAGGGCAGGCAGACAGGCAGGCGGGCACAGCCCTGCCCTCTTCTATTCCTCTCCCTCTTTTCAATTCTCCATTCACGTCCTCCTCTCGTTCTGTCTCCCAGTCATGCGTTTACACCCTTTGTGTTGTTGAAGCAGTCACCTGTGCAGCAAAGATAGCTACTAATTGGCAGAGGAACGATAATGACAGGCTAAGGTGTCTCACTTAGCATGGGAGGGGGACCCCTCCTCAGATGCTCTCCCTGAGGTCCCCCCCACCTTTCCTTGTCCGGAGCGAGGGTCGAAAAAGACAGAGGGTATGATAGGCTGTACAGATTGTAAAGCCCCCATAGGCACATTTTTGATTTGTGATATTGATATAAAAAATGATATTACATTTTTTTGACATGGCTTGTCTTATGGACATGGCTCGATCTTTGTTCTGTCTTATTTATAGAAGTTCTATCTGCGCCAAGTGATTAGACCAAAACAGGTTGATTTTATGTCACTTTTTCAGGATCTCTTAAAGCGGGGCAGAAGAGACAAAAGAGGAATGCATTAATGAGATGCGAGAGAGGGATAGATGAGATGTGTGGCGTGGTGGGACGCCTCAGGGGAGGGGAGAGGAGAGGAGAGGGGATAGAGACAGTGCATGAAACCAGAGGAAAAGCTCCCTTTCTTACATGAAGGCTGGCTCGAAGCTGAAGAAACCCACTGTACTGTACCAGTACGCGGGCGTATGCACACCAGTGCTGCAGTCAGGGCATCAATTTTGTATAGGAAATGGCTGTTGAGGCAGCGCAGCAACGTCAGCTGTGAGGCACTTAGGCTGAGCGCGCCTCCCTCTCTCTCCCCCCTGTAACCACGGGATGAGGGGAGGAGGGTTCCGCCTTTTCTGTGCAATGGGGGAGAAGAGAGCGCTGGCAGCAGAATCATGTCTGCCTCCGACTCGAGTGCTACAGGACTCATCTGTAACAAGGTACGCTGTTGATGCTCCCCTTTTTGTTTAATCACTCTGCATGCAAACTCAGTCTCTTCATTCCTGGGTCCCCTGTCTGTCTGCTCGGAGACGTCTTCTTCTTTCTGTTTTTCTCTTCTCCCCTCCCCTCCCCTCTCACTCTTTTCTCAGCAGAAGTCTATTCCCGTTCACTCACTTTGCCAGCATCTCTCCACTTCTCCCCTCTTTCTCCTTTTCTTCTCTGGGCATGTTGTACCTCACGCATACAGTTTGTCTATCTATCTCAAACTCTGTATAGGTTTCTTTACAGCTTTGCATTGAACTTGTACCACACTGGGCGGCCCATCTGTTGAATGTCATGGATGTTGATTCTTGTTTTGTTAGAATCTTATCTCCTGTCTTTTTATGAAGTATGTCCTACCTTTGACTATTGTAATTGGGATCATACTTGTAGTTCTGTTTGCTTAGTCGGTTTGAAGATGATACTTTGGGTGTGCAACAGCCTCTTGGAGTCCACAGTGAAAGTTCAACAATTAAAGACCGCTAAATAAAGTGATGGTACACTATCCACAGTCAAGTGAGAACAAGTCTTTTTTGTACGAAATTCCCACTTTGTACTAAAATGACTGTAACTTTGGAAGGTACTCACTTGATTAACACCTACTCAAGCCTCAAATTAACTTCAGATAAACTTTGGAATATATTTGGCCCAGGACGAGGACTGTGGTTTTTGTCTTGTATGTATGACCAGGTGTCCACATAGGAATGTGGGTATTGTTTTAAGACAGATTTGAAAAAATGTGAACTTATCCTTTAATAGCAAATTCATTTTGAAAAAAGTAAAGCGCTTCAAAAGCAGGCAATAATCATACCCATGATATTTTCTTGATGATACTGATAAGGGGGAGATGTTTTCCATATTAGTTTCACTATCTGTTCTGTTGGCTTGTGAGTTGACCAGCATTGTAAAATCTTCCAGGCACCTTATTCGTTATCTTTAAGAAATACCAAGGTGCATTTATACATTTGTCTTTCTCATTCATGCACACGGACAGAAATACAAAACGACCAAGAGTCTGAAATCTCTCTGACTGGGAATGGCTTTGAACAGCAATGCACTGAGCGATGTGAGGTTACATTCTACATAGTAATTGGCTCCAATATGTGAATATCAGGCATTTATCACACAGGCACTAAGGAAAGGAGAGGATGAGAGATAGAAGCAGAGGCCTCATCCTTTTTGAGATAATGTAAGACTTCCCACACAATTGAAAGAAAATACTTATACATTTCTGTCACTCTTTGTATCGAAAGCAGTTAAACTTAATGTCAGTAGTGGGGCAACAGGGAGCAACGCACAGACTGATGGCTTTGAGAACATTATGGTTAAAAAATGTAAACACGTTATGCCTTAATATCTGGTTCTCTGCATCTGCCATTGGAATTTCTGCAGGTTTTGCACAAGCCAAAAGCCAGATAGCAAAGACAATCTGAGCATTTTGCACTGTTGAAACTCATTGGGAATCTATGCCATAGCAGTGTGAGGCTTTATCAAAGGATTTTGGGATCTGGACTTTAACAAAGAGAAAAAGACTGGCAGTCATGTGCTTCAACCTTAAGGGAATGTGTTTTTAGTTTTCTCTAATCCGTCATTTCTTATCTATGCAGGAATGTTCACCATAGTCCCTCTTCAGCAAATCAAAATATACATTTGCAACATTATAAAAGTGCAATCACAGTAGGTGAAGACAATGTATAGATAGTTTGTGCTCAACAAACTGAACTTTAGAATATCAATTCATCCATCTGCATCCATTGTTTCTTCTGCTGGTAGACTTTTCAGATTCTGCTCCTCCTCTAGCAGGCTTTGATATTCAAATGATATGCACAAACTCTGTGCTGGATTCTGCTAAAAGCATTTTGTTTTGTGGCATGGGAGAAAGCCAACAAGGGATGGAAATGGTGGGGAAGTGGGATGAGGAGACAGGTAGGGAGAAAAAAGGTAAAAGAAGGATGACGTTGTTAGTGGGCTATATTTGTCCCATGTGGGTGCTCCTGTCTGGTATGTGAGGAGGCTTCCAGCCCTGCACCCAGCTGGGACTGCAGCCACCAGGGAGGAGCAGGATGCTGATGGAGTGAGAGGACAACTGTAGGATCTGGTGAGGTTCATCAGCCTGGAAGTTTCATGTGCATAAAGTGTAAAGAGCGTGGCAGTTTCTGTATCTTTCGGTAACATATGGTCAACTGTATGCGAGTGATTTGTATCAGAAATTTGGAAAATTCAGTTTGTGTGTTTGTTTTTTGAAAATGACTTCTCTTCTTATATATATGTCAATTAAAACGTTTTCTAATAGTCTTCTACAATAGTATTTCCACTGAGTGAAAGGCAGGATTATGTCTTCAATCGATTATCGTTCTCATATGCCAGGTTGTTGCCACAAATGAAAACTTTTATTTCGTTTAATTATGAATCATACCCTCTTGTACATTACAAACATATACTCACATGTGACAGACATTTTGAAATGTGCTCTTATTGAATTTAAAAATGTGTTCAAATTAACATATTTCTATTATTTTATTTTATTTTATTCTGACATAAATTTCAAAACACATTTAGAACACAAACTCAAAACATATAATTAAAATGGTGACACATCTCCACCACGTCCATTGTCGATTCAGCCCATTCTGGAGTCAATGGGTGGAAAGATGGATTTTGTTTTACTTGTCAGAGTTGTGTCTCAGCAGAAGACTCTGGACGTTTGCCAACATCTGGTTCGCCTGGCTGAGTAGATAAATAGACTACAAGCACTGTGCTGGTTGTTGGTGTTGTTGCAGTACTCACGCACACGTTCCCTTGAGATGGCTGCTTTGGAAAGCTGCAGGATCTCACTGTCCCTTGCAGGCTGGATCACATGGCTTGAGAACAGGACAGGCAGGTTCAGAGACGGGTTGAACGAATAGAAAGTAGCAACAGCTGCTACGAGGTGTTACGTACGGTATTATGGCAGTTTTTATCTCCACTCTGCCTGGGCTGCAACAGTTATTTCTCTTTTCTCATCCTTTCGTTCAGGGTTCAGCCGATTCCTACACTAGTCGACCCTCGGATTCCGACCTGTCCCTGGAGGAGGACCAGGAGGCGTCTCGGCGTGAAGCCGAGCGCCAGGCTCAGCTGCAGCTAGAGAGAGCCAAGGTGAGAGCCTGAGGGTCAAAGGTCAATGCTTGACTCTAAATTCACCTTCATTTCCTGAGGAGCTGACGTCACCTGCTGAGTCATGTTAATACTCAGAGTTTACTTTCCAATAGAATCATTTAATCTAGTTGTACATAAAGATCTGTAGACCCTTGAACCAAATTTGTGATTTGTGATATTGGGCTATATACATAAAATTGACTTGTCTATAGAACTATTAATTAATCACCAGACTAAAGATTTTGGTAAATATAACAGAATCAGAATAGGGTTTATTGTCAAGTAGGTTTTCACTAACAAACGTAAATATAGAATAGAAAGATTACAATAAATATAGGAAGATTCTATAAAAATGCTATTACAAATATGTTTATATGACAGTTTAGTGCAGGATGTGCAAAGATATTGATAGGGCAATGATACTGTATATTGTCGTTGTCAGGTCAAATTAATCTTTTTTTTGTCTGTCAACAGTCCAAACCAGTAGCATTTGCAGTGAAAACCAACGTAAGTTACTGTGGGGCCCTTGATGAAGATTGTCCGGTCCAAGGTGCCGCTATTAACTTTGAAACCAAAGACTTCCTGCACATAAAAGAGGTCAGAGGCCTTCAGCACGTTACATGCAAAACAAATACTTTTACTGTTAAACTTGATCCATGTTGACACACTTTGCAGCATAACTCCTGATGTGTGATAACAGATGTGGTTCACTGTCATGCAGAAATACAACAATGACTGGTGGATCGGTCGGCTGGTGAAGGAAGGGGCAGACATCACTTTCATCCCAAGCCCAGTCAAACTGGAAGCCATGAGGATAAAACAAGAGCAAAAAGCAGCAGCCAGGTCAGAAGTCACTGGGCTCTGAGAGATCTCTGGTATCTCTCTACGTGTCTCTGTATCTGTCTCTTTGTGTTGCCCTAATTTCCCCAGCTTCCTGTCTCACACACTCTTTGAAAACCTTTTTTCTGTTGTTGACGTAACTAGTTCTTGCTCATGTGTTGCTCTGTTTTGGAAGTCTAAATTGCCTCCTGAGGGGATTCTCGCATAATGAAGCTTTTACATTATGTTGCTCCACAGGAAAGGAGGGAACGCTTCATCTGGAGGCTGGAGGTCGACCCCGCCATCTGCAGGTAAGTGGGACTGGAGGAGCCCTGCTGCTGTGTCTGTCTGCTCTGCGTCTGCTGGGACTGCATGCTCTCACAGGGTCGGCTGTACGTATATACAGGGCTATTCCTGGCCTAACATATTCCCTTTTAGAAGAAATGTGCGTGTTTGGAGACATCCTCTCGACATAGTTTGCCTTTTACATCAAATTAAGATTAATTATCTAAGATAACCACTGAATGGTGATCAATCCTCCAAAATGTACATTTACAAAGGCCACAGTGTAACTTGACTTTGCTTCAGTACAGCATGGCATGCATGTGTTCTCTTACGGAGCCTTAAAACTCAAATATCTTCTACTTAAGGAATTACTTCAATTTATTAGCTTTTATCCTTCTTGTTTAATGTTCATTTTGTTTATTCTGAAAGCCAAACAGAAGCAGAAACAGGTATGTTTTTCATTGGGCCTCTTCCTTATTAATTATTTAAGAACACCCTTAATTATACTGCTACACTTAATGCATTTCAGTCCATTTTTATGGCTCTGTACATGCAGAGCGGCTACTACGTGAAAGCTAAATGTGTGTGTTACAACAGTCGATTCACTTCAACATGTTGTATATTTCCCACCTCTAAACCGTGTCTGTGCTTGTGGGCTGGGCAGACTGAACATGTTCCTCCGTATGATGTGGTCCCTTCCATGCGGCCAGTTGTGCTGGTTGGCCCTTCTCTGAAAGGTTATGAGGTGAGACAAACATCAACATTGCTTTTAGTACAGTTTGGTTCCGCTTATTCACGTCTTGTGTCTTGTGTTTGGAGTAATTACCTGGACGGATCAGCTAGAACACCGGAGCATATTTCTGCCAGTCTCTTCTCACACTCGGGGTGCCAAACTGGAATTTGGAAAAATCGTACACGTAATGCTTTTAAGTGAATTATCAAGTAAAAATGCCAAACATATTGCGAGTTTAACATCTGAGTATTGTCTTACTGTAGAACACTTCACACCACTAAATGGATTAATTTTAAGCTTGCGTTTTAGCTAGAGTCTAGGGACGGCAATGCCAGTCCAACACTTTTGTCCTGCAGTTTTGTACAGACGTTCATGGTTCCCAGAGGATGAATCCTCCTGACTTTGCTTTTTGATTACGTTTCCTCTAGCGCTACCATGAATTTGACATTTAGGGTTTTAAATGAATTGTCGACAACTTTAAGATGGATTTCTATGACATTTGGTGCACGCATTCCTCTCCCCCTCAAGAGGAATTGTAATCATTTTGGTGGTCCCCTAACCTTTCCACCAGAGCCATCATCAGATCAAAATCTGCGACACTAAGATAGCAAATATTATGCTAAACATCAGCAGCATGTTAGCATTGTCCTTGTGAACATTGTTAGCAATTGGTATTAGCATTAGCCTAAGTACATCCTCACATACAGTATTTTAATGCATCACTTTATGCTGTGACTATTTTTCATTATTTGTATGCACTTTTATACGACATAGATGTGACATATTTGAGTGTTTGAAGTCAGTCTTGGTCTTCTCTTCTCCGCCATTGTTTGTTCCAGTTTAATCTGGATTGCATTGTCTGGTCCAGTATGGACTTGCCTGGTTTGATCTAAAGGGAATCACTCTCGCCTCCATTATCCCATTAACACTGATACTAAACACCACAGTCACATCCTGATGAAATTATACTGCACACAACAGGAATTGTAGACTCATTTTGAGAGATACAGAACAGCGAGCAAGCCCCTTTATATTAGCTACTGTCTGTGATATTCTCCTATACTGAACACATGAGATGAAAACACATCGCGGTTAAACTCAATTAATCTTAGAATATGTCAATTTCGAATGCCTGTGTATGAATGTGCTGAAATGTGAGGCGTGTAATTGAACAGAATGTCGCTGTGCTTTAACATTTTCTCTCTGCCTCGCTCTCTCCTCTGTGAACGGGCAGGCTTTGTGCCAAGCCGTTTGTTTTGTGCATGTGTGAAATATTTATGCATCGCTCTGGTGATGTGCTTTGGGGATGCTCCAGTGGTGAACATCCAGCGTGCCTCCCTCTCTCTTCTCCTCTCATTTTCTTTTTCTCTGCTTTGTCTCTCTTGTGCGTTGTTTTATTTTGTCGGTCGCTCACCATTGCTCTCTCGCACTCTTTCCCCCTCTCATTGCCGTTCCTCCATCCCTCTGTTACATCGTGGAGGAGCAACACCACTGTGCGCTTCATCCGCTATTCTGAAGGCCATCCATTTTTCAGGTCTCTTTGAAAATAGACTGCTCCACTTCATCCTCACAGTGCACATGCGGACACACACACCGTCTCTCTCCATGTCATCCGTAAAGATCCCCCCCTCACATGTTTGAAGACATAAATAAACCTCGCTTAATTATCTGCTTTAAAATTCTTAATATAGAGTGCTGCCGGGATGACGTATTTTTGTAGGCCGACCCGGAAGTTAGCATCGCTCTGGTTCCCTCGACAAAAAGGCAATAGGATTTTTCCATTGGATTATAGATAAGAAAAAAAAAAGCTCTGTAGCAAACAAAAGTTTTTGATACTTACAGGTTTTGTTCAGAAAGATAATCTTCACAATGAACGCCACTTTATCATTTTTGATGCAGAAATTAAATTGCCAGAAGTGAAAAGCTAACATTAGGCTATAAACGCACTACACCTCGGTCGCATAGCTCAGGTCACCATCACTGAGCTGAAGGCCGACTCAAGTTTGGTGTGATGACGTTTAATAGTCTCATTTAGCCACTTATTAGCAACCGCCTTTTTTAAGACACGTAAAAGCTTAAAAATTCACGAGTAGGATATTTACTGACACATTTTATGTCGAGCTTGTGGCAACCATCAACCTTATTCCAGGCATCTAACTGAAAACCCATTTACTCCGAGACCAAGGAACCGGAAGTGCTAAAATGCTAACTAATTTCCAGGTTTTAGAACGCATTCCTGCACCACTCTATTACATCTACTTCTTCTCTTATTGAAAAATTCAGCATCTGAATATGCAAATGTTAATTTAAAAAGTGTATCTACTGGTAAAGGGATGTCTCTTACTTCACCAAAAAAGATAATTCTCAGTGTATGTGCACTGAAGGCTTCACGTTTCCACATCACCCCAAGTACATCCACGTATTATTCTCCGATTTCATTTAAGGACAAAGAAACTTTCCACCTTCAGCCGACTAAACTCTGCACATATATCCTGCACAGAGAAGCTCAAACATCCAAGTGAAGTTACAAGCAAAACACATTTTTAAGTGGAGGGGGACTTTAATGGTGCTCATTATCTTTTCTGATGATAACGCCACCTTTCTTCATGAGGAATATAATTGTTTTAACAATGAAAGGATATTGTTACTCTGTCTTTTCTGTCCGCTTAATTGCGTGTATTCTCAAGCGACTGGCTGCCATTTTGGCCCAGTCTTTCTTGTAAAAGAGATAACATTAAAGGAAGGGTAGGCAGTTTCATTTAGAAGCATTTTTTTGTTTGGTCATTTGTTGAAATTCTCTTTATAGCTCCCCCGATGTTAGCTGTTCTCATTACATGTGAATGAGACAACGCTCTCTCGCGGACTCGTCCTCCAGCAGTGCGCGTTCATGTGCTTTGGGGGAGTGGCTTTGGAGTGAGGCCTGGTTTTTGTTTTTGGTTGGATACTTTCAAAATCTATCTTACTCCTGCTGTTTGCACCAACATTGCCTACCTCAGCTTTAACCTCATAGATTAGTTCTGTCCAACACTAAATATTTATGGCAACGCTTTACTCCAAGTCACCATATCTACTATTTATAAGCCAAATATACACATGGTTTATAACTCACTATAACGTTGGTTGTGAGCAGATCTAAGTATAAAGGGAATAACTGAAAAGTAAAGACTATAACTATCACTGTTGGTATAAACAGACAATGGACTCAAATGCAAGACTCAAAAACACGGAGCAGGTAGAAGGAAAAGTCTGTTCACGGGAAGTCAGTCCAGAAACAGGCAGAGGTATCTGAAAAACTGCTAGTGAAGTATCTGAATCAAAGTAATGAAGATGGATGTGAAGGAGCACAAGGAATGATTTACAGCTGGAATGACTCAATACACAATGAAAGAAGGGTGATAACGAGGGACAGGAGAAGACAATCAGGGCGGAGCAGACACTTGTTTCAGTGAAGTGTGTGAAACAACAAAAGTGAGTACACCAAAATAAAACAGGAAATAATAACTGAAAACTGGAAATAAGGAAAACACAACCTAAGAGTAGAGCGGGACAGGACAATAACTCCTCCTGTGGGCCCCCACAAGTGGAAAAAAATAAATAATAATTAAAAAAAAGCTTATTAAGGGGACTTGAACTAACATTACAGGTCTTTTTTTTTTTTTTTTTGCAGATTTTTAACGTGTTACCAAAATAGAAAGTGAGTGAGAAATATAAATAACAATGTCCGGCTAAGTGTGTGTGCGTATATTTTATTTTTAAAAAAACCAGTCTTTCTAACTTCTTTCCGCTCTTCCTTCCTCCTATCTGTCGCCTAGGTAACAGACATGATGCAGAAAGCCTTGTTTGACTTCCTAAAGCACAGATTTGATGGCAGGTGGGTACGGCTGTCTGTGTTACTCTTCTACAGCTGCAGCTCAGTGTACAGTTACATTGTGACCGAGCTACAGAGCTGTCCGTGGGATTCTGCCTATCACGTTTCATGGTCGATAGGACACATGGTGATGATGATTTATTTTTAGCTCCATGAGAGTACAAGTTCATCTCATCCTTTGAAATGGAACAGTTGTGGATGTGATGTGATAAGACGCTTCTTCCGTAGGATCTCTATTACACGGGTGACTGCTGATCTGTCGCTGGCGAAGCGCTCGGTGCTGAACAAGAAGGCCATAATGGAGAGATCCAACACACGCTCCAGTCTGGGTGAGTGACAAGAAAGCTGTTTTGATCTTTTATTTTTGCTAAATAAAGATTAATACCTGCTAAGAATAGACACCTCCTCTCTCTTTAACGTTAAGTCAATACTAAACTTCAGTGATGTCGCTCTGTTCACACAACTGCCCGTCTTTCTTTGGTTTGTTGACAGCTGAGGTCCAGAGTGAGATCGAGAGGATCTTTGAGCTGGCCAAGTCTCTCCAGCTGGTCGTCCTGGATGCAGACACCATCAATCACCCAGCGCAGCTCCTCAAAACTTCTCTTGCTCCCATCATCGTCTACGTCAAAGTCTCCTCGCCTAAAGTAAAGTACAACCCACGTGAACTTCCAAAAATACTTTTTTTTGTCTGTATAGTTGTTGGTAAAGTTAGAGCTGACACAGTGGAATAGTAGATTACTGGATCGGAGGATTTTATGCTTTTCTCTCTTGTATGTCACTGTAAACTGAATGTCTTTTGGTTTGGTACTTTTGGTGAATGTCATCTTGGACTTTTAGATCTGATGTGCGTTTTTTTGTGACATTTTGTAGATTTATAAGAAAAAATAGATATTTTTTTTTTTTGTGGCTCTCGATGATGTAGTTTTGCACTTTGACCACATTGAAATATTCTCCACATTTAAAGTGAATGTTAAAAGAACGAAGACCATGTTCAGATTTCAGAAGATATGCCACGAAGCACTCGTTTGATACGACAAAACGAAAGAAATTATGAGGGAAATGAAATTACAACCATGCGTTTGATAACTTTCATTCCTTGGGTTTCTCTTTCTTTAACCCTTTGACTCTCTTTGTCTCTTGCTCATCTCACAGGTCCTTCAGAGGCTCATCAAATCTCGTGGGAAGTCACAAAGCAAACACCTCAACGTCCAGATGATGGCAGGGGACAAGCTAGCACAGTGTCCACCTGTATGTCACTCTGCCTAAAAGTCCATAGTTATATAATAATTGAAAAAGAGTTGAAATTCATACATTGATCTTTTAGGAACGCATAGTGGTGTAATTCCTTTCTCATCTCTCATATTCCTGTTGCCTCATTAGGAGATGTTTGATGTCATCCTGGATGAGAATCAGCTGGAGGATGCATGTGAGCATCTCGCGGAGTACTTGGACATTTACTGGCGTGCTACTCATCTCCCCTGTTCTGCCCCTGTTAACCCCTTACTGGACCAAAGCGTGATCACCCCACCCTCAGCTAACTCCAGCCAACAGGTAACACCAACACACAACTGATGCTTTTATTAACATTTTGGCCTGGTTATTAATCCAAACCTTTCTGCGTCCTGTGTCCATTCACTAGTTTTCTGAGACTCAAGAGTTGATAGAATGATCACTACCACAGACATAGGTGAGAGGAAATGTGTTTCTCTTTCTTACTTCGGGGAGCTCTGTTCTTTTGCTACTGGTTTCTAGTACTGTTTTCTCTCTTGAAATGCTCCCCCTGCTCCACTGCAGGAAGCCTGTGCTGTCGGCTGGGGTCAGACTAGGAGGTCATAGAGCACAGGGACCAGGGCGCCACCAGGGGGCAGCAGCAGCCCTCATCTCTCCAGAGCCAGCCACCGCCTTCTCTGGCCACACCTGGGGCGAAGAAGAGAACAAGAGGAGAGTCTCTCCAGAGAGAAAGAGCAGGAGGCTGGTGAGCTGGAGGAAGAGGAGACACAAAGAGAGGGAGAGGAGCGGGAGGAGGAGGAAGATTCGAGAGAGGAGCCTCCACCTCACTGCTGCCCCCTCGCGAAGAGCTCCCTGCTCCCACCGCCACACGACAACTCAGGGCTGCTTTCTACAGCTGCACGAGTACTGGTAACAAAAACCAGTACAGCAGTGCAGTCACTGCACACCACCTCCCCTCGCCCTTCCTCCCACCCTGACCTTGTTCCCAACTCCCAGCGTTCACACTGGAAGTCACAGCCCCCACCTGGCAACGCTGAGCCAGCCCATGTGTGATCAGGGCTGTTCCAGACACACATAGGCTAATTCAGCTCTCATTGTACACTAATTACACACCCGTGAAGGCAGAGTATGTTAGCATACAGAACTGTAGCATAGCAACGCTATCAGTATAACACAAAACATGAGTAGCTCCCGGTCGTCGGGTTTCCTCTCTGATAAACCTGGCTTCCCCCTCTGCCCAAAGAGTACAGAGTGTGACAGAAAACCCATCCTGTACGTCCTCCACCTCGACAGCTCGCTGTGAGTTGTCGTTCCAGTTTAACCAAACAATTCCTCAAAGGCACAATTGTTTCTAGCAGAGTCAATATGGACTCACCTGTGTTGGGACACCCAAGGAAAATGAAAACGTTCCTCTTCCTTTTTATCATGTAGCCTTTTTTAATTATTTCCATTTTTTTTATTTGATTTTTTTTACAGTAACTATCTATACTACTGTCTATCATTCATATCTTGGCTCTTAGTGTAGCTGATCACATATCTGTACAGTACGCAACAGTGATGCAAAACTCATGCATGATAAGCACATACTTGCACATCAACGGTATATATGCATCTTTTGTCACAGCTGTGAATGTATAAATGCTGGTCCGTTGGTTTAGGAAGGATTATTTACAATAACTGTGGTTTGTTTGCTGATGTTTGGTGGCAAATCCTATAACCTAACTAAAATGAAAATGCAAATCAATATTAACCAAAAAAACTGTGGTTATTGTCAAATGTTGCACCAACAACAAACTACTCCAGATGATGTTTTTAAAGTAAAACTGGAAGCTTGAGACTGAAACTATCAAAAATGGTAAATTGTGGGAGATTTAACAAAGACCTGGTATTCAGGGTTCAGTGACATGTAACAACATAAAGACACATCTTATTGAGTAGATTTACTGTATGATTTCCAAAGACAATAGATGTATATATTAATGCCAGGTTAAATGTTACCTCAGCATGTGTGCTGATATTTAATTACTGGTGATATTATCACTAAAATAAACACACCACCACAAATTCCAGTCAGGAACATATCATCTGCTTTTTTTTCTTTTTTTCAGTGGTGTCATTTACATTTCACACTTCACTGCTACTCAGTGGTGTAGTGAAGACGTGGGTGGACTGTATCAATGGAGCTTCAGAATTATTATCTCCTTATCTTTTGGCATTACTAGCTCGACATGTGTACAGCGGGCCCATAAATACATGGAGGGTGACCTCTGGTGGTATAGTTATGTTATTTCTTACATCCACCGCTGCATATTTCTCTGCCATTTGCAAACAAACTGTGAGACATGCATTAAATATGCATCCACATAAATTAAGTATGTGTACAAAGACTACTTAATTGTCTTTGTTGCAAATACCAAAAGTTTCATCCAAGCTTTGCATAGCCATCAATTCTCTCTTTATTTCATCATATTGGCGTCTATTTCAGATCTTAACAGTACTGACAACAAGGAATCTCAATAATTCACTGATGTTCTCTACATTAATACATCTGCTTTGACCATATAACACTAGAATCCAGCTAGCATACCATATATGTAAATAATCTAATGTATGTGCATGGCATATTTATTCCTGTTATATCAGAAGGGCTTTTTAAGACCATCATCACACGAGCCATTCACTCTTCAGAATAAATCAACCTGACCTACATAACCAGTCACATGTATCAAGGCTTTCAATTGTACATACTGTATATTCAATATGCAGATTATTATAATTATTATTATTATAATTATTATTATTATCAACTTGCAGAGAAATAACAAACGCTGACAGGAAGTAGAAGGGTTTTAGTCACAGTACACGATTCTATACTCAACGCCTCAGAAAGCATGTGTTTCTATGTATTTTCCTCTCTTTTTAGAATGATGTACTGCAGTTATTTAGGACCACAGTGAAGTTTGCTTCCACTGACACCCACATTCATTTCTAAAGGACCAGGTTTGAGATACATAACTTCTACTTGTTGAAACACAGAGAGCACAGTACCTTCTTTCGATTAAAAAAAAAAAATTAAATAGATATCAGCTCCTATTTGCTTAACTTTTATTGCAGGATATTTCTAAGAAAGGTGAATTATTCTTTAAATGTCCAAAGCACAATTTTTTACAATTATCATTTCCTATTGCGTTTCACTTGCCTAAATTCTGTATGCAATACAAAGTCTAGCATTGAAGAGACACTAGCTGAGACTATCAAGGTATCTCCTCAGTTATGACGGGGTATAATTGCACTATTATCATTTGTATGTCTGCTTTATGATGCAATAAATGCACTGAACGTTATGCTGTACCCACCTCCAATACTGAACAAGTTGTCTGGTCTGATGATGATGTCAACAATTCACGTGGTCTCTGACAAGTCGACAAGATAAATGATTTCCAACAGTGTCTGATGATGATGTGTACAGGGTGCATCTTTTGTCTATAGCACATTTGAAAGAGGGGGTGAATAAAACACAACAACATTTAAGTAACATTTCTGTCTGTGGTGTTTTTATTTCTCCTCTGTGACTCAGAGTAATAATAATAGTAATAATAGAATACAATTTTTATTTATAAAGCACTTTTCAAAACAAATAAGACATGTCGAAAATAAAACAGTGAGCTAAAATGAATAAAAGGCTTTTTTGAAAAAGAGTTTAAGAGAAAAGTGATTTAACACGATTATGCATGACATGACCAACAGAGGGCAGAAGTGATGTGTTCGTTCCTTCAGGTTGTGTGATGCTGTGGAATAATCAGCCCTATGTATACCAGAAATACCAAACAGTGATGACTTTTGTGTTTCTTTAAAACTGCTATTTGAAGGGTCAATTCACCCTAAATGTTGGTTTTATCTGGAAAATATATCTGACTTTGAAAAAAAATATAAATCATTTTATGAGTGGCCTTTTATTGTGACCAGCCCAAGGCACACTTGTGTAATAGTCATGCTGTTAAATCAGCATCTTATATATGCCACAGTTGTCCGGTGGATGGATTATCTTGGCAAAGGAGAAGCGTTCTGTCTCTATTTTAAGTATGGTGTGACAACATTTTAGGGAAAGCCTATTGTGTGCATGGATAAAGTCTTACATCTTTTATTGAAGCTTGAAAAGTGAAAAATGGAACAAAAACAAAAGTGTTGCATTTACATTTTTGTTTAGTATACGGTATATATTGTAATTTGGGTGAACTGACCCTTTAAGGGTGTCCTGGTAACTGGTTGTATACACTCCCTGTGTATACAACCAGTGTGTGTTCACTTGGTCTGGTGCTGCATTTCACAGTTTGGTTTGGGTGGTTAGTTCCAATTAAGATAAATCACAACGCTACAGCGTACAATGATATTTCAGAAATGAGTATGCTTCCAGCTTTTTCCAAGTTTCAACATGACACAGCCAGGTCTAGGTTTTGTGTGGAAGAACTTGACTAGTCTGCAAAGAGCCCTGACCTCAGCCCCATCCAACACCTCGGGGATGAAGTGGAACACTGACTGTGAGCCAGGCCGTAGCGCTCAACAACTTGACTCTTGCGGGAGCAAATCGCAGGGATTTGCCAGGTTCTAAAACATGTGGAAAGCCTTCACAAAAGACTGGAAGCTGTTTAACATTACCACGGGTGTAATGTCCACATACACGTGGCCACAGCAAAGCTAAGCTGTGATGTTGTGATGTCTCTGCACAACTGTATCAAATGTATATATTATGAGAGGTCACAGATAACCCAACACGCACGAGAACTGTAATCTCTTTAATCAGTCCACACACGCTGCATCACATGCTGCCGCACATCAATCTGCTCAAATGATTCATAACTGCACATGTGCCACTCATTCAGATTCAGCTTGTGCTCTTCAAAGCCGTGCTATCACCACCTCTATCTGGGCGGGATCATCATTTACCATCTGTCCTGTACTCGTAATACCACATTTCATCGATTGGTGGACTAATATCCCTTTGGTTGATCTAAATTGATTTGTTTCTAAAAAATGCTGCTACATGTCTGAGTCTATAAATATCACGCGTGAAGTCACTCTAGACATCCCGGGTTACGACACCATCTGCTGATGAGCGTGTGGCAGGAAAATAAGGAAGTTCTCCCAGCTCACGTTTGAGAATCTTGCGATAAAGATTCAGCCTTCGTCTGTTTCCCTGAGTGAGACGTGTAGACTGCTGTCACTTTCTCATTGTGTAGATGATAATTACCAACGCTGTCATCAAATATATGGAGGTGTGAAGGTTTAAGTCAATGCTTTCTCCTGCCAGTAATCAGCCTCCCCCGTATCTTCCTTCTCGTCCTCTACTATCAGCCATATTGGAAGGTGTCACTTTATGCCTGATGATTATTCACAGCCACCTGTCTCTCCCTGTGCCATCAGAGGAGCTCTGTGGTGGTTACACCATGTATGCATTGCAGTCAGTTTAGAAGGGTTAGAGAGAGTTCATCATCTGAAACTTTTCTTTTAACTTTTGTTGTCTCCCGGTATTGAAGTTTTATAGCACAAACATCTGAGCCCCGAAGTCTTAGTGTCCAGTGTTTATATTACATTTATGCCTTAAGAAAGGCTGCACAATCTGACATCTCAGCATATTACAGCCCTCTTTTCTCCACGTAATGTATTACTGAACTGAATAACATGTTTTATTTATTGAATTAGTTTCCAACCAAGTGCTATCCCAGTTTGTTGCAACATAGAAGTAGCATATGAAAACTTAGCTTAAATCCATATATGTACATAAAGGGTTCTGAAACTGAACGTAATGCTGCTTTGTTTATCAGCATGGTATCTGTTGTAATATTATAAATAAAAGTTACAATTTAAAAGTTATGTTTGAAAGAAACAGCTGCTTTCTAAATTACTTCACCTGTAGTCTTCAGTCTCAGCATCAAACTCAGAAACCCAGTTCAGAGAGGAACTATTCGTCCATCCCACTGCTGAATAAATACTCAAAAATGTTTTTGCCAAACAGAAATGTGTATGCAACGTGAATCTCTTTTGCACCATAGATTATGGGCATCATTATTTTTACAACATTAGCTGGAAAGATTAATGTAACATTACACCATTCTCTTCTCACAGAGAAATACTATGAATGATGGGAGAAATGTATCAAATGTTGTTGTTGGCAAAAAATTTTCTCCTCGGAATGCAGACACAACCTCCACAAATCAGAGCGGTGTATGATGACAACAAGACGTATTGGGCTGTAAATCACACACACATCTCAGCATGGGGGGGTGAATGAGGCGGGCTGTTTGTGAACAAAGGCAAATTGCTTTGACCCACTGGGGCAAAAAGTGCAAGGTCTTTGAGTGGCAGCAGTAAGTAAATTAGCTAATAGGCTGCCAGACACAGGGGAAGGCGGCTAATTAACTTTTATCTTTTAATTCATCCTTTTCCTGACAATGAGATGCTGTTTATATACAGTAATAACCTTCAGGGTGTGAAAGTCAGTGCCTGTGTGTGTCTCCAGGGGTTTGAGCAGCACAAGTGAGAGGGAAAACCTCTGACTTGACCCTGTGGGCAGCCGATAGCTGGTCACCTAACAGGGGGCCTCACACCGTCCCACTGAATGTAGACATGGTGCTATTATACTGAGCACCACGCGGAGAAGTGTCACACTGCCTTTTGATCTGCAAACATTCACTGAAACATTCTTTAAATCTCATACATCTGGTTTGCGAGGCTGTAAGAGTGACTGTAGCAGCTAAGAAATGTTTGATTTAAGAGGATATCGACCACTTGTGAGAAATCAAACATCATTGTCGATAGATTCAGTGCTAATCTGCCTCATACTGGAGCCAATTATATTACCTTCCACACACTCTGCTAGTCCGGGAATTTCAGACCAGTTGTGGTCAATGGACAATCATTTTCAAAAAGAGAAATCTGAGTTGTTTGGATAAAATTGACTTGACTCTGCTGTGCAGCTCAAACTAATTAGTCCACAGGGGATTGGTCTATCAGTCCCATTGTCCTCAGCCAGTGCTGTGCTATTGATCCAGCCAGTCGAGTCAATCTAATCAATCAATTTGCAGCAGGCCAAGTGACAGGATCCACAGGTGACAAAACAGAAGTCTGCATGTAGTGGCTGACTGCCAGCCCTAAAATCTAAAGTTAAAACTATCTTACATTACATGATCAAGTTATGTTCCAAATAATGACACTAAATGAATATGTAAATATTAAAATCCTCTTGTAATGTAGCCTTACACAGAATTTGGAACACAATATTTTACAAATCTGTTTATAACGCCGCTGTTCTATCATCCTTGAGAAAATAACTTGTCTTTGCTGTCTGAGAACAACATGAGTGCAGCACAGGGGTGAGAGAAAGCCTGTGGAACGCAGCGCTCCTATTGGCTGCTGCTCGCCTGTATAAAGAGGAGCAATGGCAAACTCAATCAGATCAACTGCGAGCACACTCCGAGAACCAGACACCGGGTCGCTCGATCACACTGGGACGATTTTCTGCGTTGTTCTGCTTCTCGTTTTTGACATTTTCTGCAACAAACACGGGACCATCACTAACACCATGAAGGAAAGGAGAAATACGCAGCCGCTGGTGGTTAGATGTAAACTGGTTCTTGTGGGAGACGTTCAATGCGGAAAAACGGCGATGTTGCAAGTCCTGGCGAAGGATTGTTATCCAGAGGTATGCTCTCATGTGGCTCGTGTTCGTGAAAAATGAACTAAACCTGTATGCACATAAAGCTGTTGTGTGTTTATGTTGATAATCACAGCGTGGAGTTCTCTTAAAATGATTGCATGTGGCAGGGAAAAAGGAGGTGCGCATGTTGCAGACAGGCACAGCTTTCATGCGCATTTTCATAAAATTTCTTTTATTCTTTAATTTCTTTATTTTACATTGACCGTAATACCTTTTGGATGTATTAGCCTTTTTTTTAATTGCATGATCAATGGCAATGTATTCCCTACGCATGTACGATCGTTTCATGTTATATTGGCCCGTGTTGAATATGTCTTGCAGCTGCAGTGATTCGTGTGATTTTGACTGATCGGAAATTCATTCAAATTGAGGATAAATCTATTTTAGTACATTTACTTATTATTTGATTGAGGCAGTGCGTGTTTTCGTGTTACACTAATTAGCCAGATCAATGCCATTACCTGTAGCTGACTGACACCTCCCCACTAATGGCACCATGTTGCTAATTGCTCCCCAGACCTACGTGCCCACGGTATTTGAAAACTACACAGCCTGTCTGGAGCTGGAGGAGCAGCGAGTGGAGCTCAGTCTGTGGGACACTTCAGGTAACTGATCATATTTTCTCTGTCTGTCCGGCCCATCGTGGCCTGCCATTCTGCCCTCAGCACTGAAGAAGAACATTAGACAATGCGCTGTGAATGTAATGAGCGTCTGTCTCCGCTGGAAGAGCTGCGTCTTATAAATTCTTCCTAAATATTCTTCTTTTGGGAGCAAGACTTGTTATAACCCTGTCCATCTTGGAATAAAGGAAATGACATGAAAGTGGTGTTTGATTACATCCAGGCTAATGTGCATGCTTCATACTCTTTGTTGCCATCGATCATTAATGCAAAGGCGCGCACACAATGTTCACTTGTTGAACTGCAGAGTCTCAGTCATATTTCAGATCAAAATTCGAGGCTGATTAAAAAAAATTAAAAAAAAAAATCTGATAGCACCTGATGCTTTTTGCACATGGAAGTATAACAGATCCAGAAGTGCATTTTTTTTGTGCCTAATATGTTCCACTGGAAACTAGGCAGAGAGACAGGGATTATTCTGCATCACTTGTTGTTGCTGACTTTGTGCATCATATGTTCATTTACACTAAGCGTGAAAAAGAGGGTCAATGTGTCAGTGTGGATTTCCCCGAGGATCCGCTGCTCACAGTGTTGACCTGGATACTGTGAACACGGGTCTGACTGCAGCACCTGTTTGATTCCCTTCATGCTCACTGCACAATGGTTTCTCTCTCCAACCCACATCCCTCTACATACACACATCCCTCTACATACACACATCCCTCT
>CALSBV010010214.1:3368534-3380592 GCA_943590825.1 Bovichtus diacanthus
CACATCCCTCTACATACACACATCCCTCTACATACACACATCCCTCTCCATACACACTCTTGCCAGATGTATCCCCAGCTTCCCTAGGCCACCGTGGTGGAGCAAGTTGGCTCGTGCGCACGTGTGTATTTTCTTGGATTCGTGTTTCTGTGTGCAACAAATCCTTTATGTAACAGACCCACTTGTGTAAGATGATGCAGCATTTACTGTGTTTTAGCTGCTCCCCCCCTACATTATCCAAAAGCTGCAACAGGAAAAAAAAAAAAAAAAGTGTGTGTAATTCCCTCCCCAGACCAAATCCTGCTTTTTAATCCCAGAGGGTGGACCTTTGGTCTGGCCAGCAGGAGTGGGCCTGGTGCCGGGGGATGATGGGCACACAGAGAGACATCCTGTTGGGCAGAAAGGTTTTCTGGAGCAGACAGACAGGAGGCAGCTCAGAAACTCTGGTGACCTGCATTCGCCTCCATATGCTGCTCGGGGTCACTCACTAGAACAGCATGATGCAGGGGATTAAGAATTTGAATAGGTCCACTGGGCCACCCCTTCTGACTGACCCAATGAGTTTGGCACGCTTTCTCTTTACTTTCTTCTTCCTTTCACTTGTATATGCAACTTCTCTGTTTCCATTTACACATATTTCCTGCCCGTCTTTCTTTGTTTCCACTCTTTTCTTCACTCTGTTGACCGCTGTCTTTGTCGCTTCCTCGTTATCCATGCACAATCCAAAATTGCACCAGTTTGTTTTCATCTTATTTGCATCACAAGGAACAATGAACGTACTCAGTATCACAGTTCACACGTGCCTTACAGACAGTTCACAGAAAGTTATTCATGGTGACGTGAATCATTTGATCTGCACAAGGCTTTAGGTTTGATTTAAAGACTGCGTTTTCACTCTCTTGTTCCACTGAGAGGAGAACCTCCCACCCATTATTTGTTATAGATGACTTTCATGTATCTCCTGTCAGGCTCCAGGTGATGGACGACAGGCAGAGTGGCTATTGGTTGGTCACAGCGTACACTTTCTTCTTTTTACTGTAATTTGCTATAATTGCGTGCAGTTGTGCCACTGCGGCCCCACCACACTGAGAGGGTCTCCTCATTATCCCGACTCCCCTTCATTGATTGCACTGACCTCATCCCCGGCTCCACATGGCAGGCAGCTCCTTCTCCCAGACCCGCCATGGATTTACAGACTAAAATCAATCCACCGGTTTTAATCAGCCTGGTCCGATCGGACATACAGAGGGGAAGAGAGAAAGAGGGGAAGGCAAACACTGTCCAGTGGCTGTAACTCATGAATAGTGAATAATGGATCCCGTTATGGTGTTAGTGGGTAATTTATTTCAGGGTGAATGTTCTTGCTGATAAAGCTTTTGAGTTTTAGAAGATACTGTAATGTGTGTGTGTATATATAATCATTTATTGTATGATTAATGATTGGGATTTCTAATAACCCATTATCCATTAAAGCTGATGAAACAATCTGTACGTTTGTAAAGCGAGGCATTGTTCATAGACAATAATCTTTATATCTTTACTTTAATCTTTAATAATTATTGTCTATTAACAATGAAATGTTAGATACAAAATTCTAAATGACTGATTATTTATTAGTATTTTTCCATCACAAATGCATTAAATGATTAACCGATGCATCAAATCACTTCAATGGCTCATCGTTTCAGCACAAGTTCAGTTTTTGATTAGAATAAAGAATAAGGCTTAACAATGCTTTATTTTAGAGTATATTATAGGCGGATTCATTCCAACAGGCTGGGTGAGTTGATTGGTATTAGCCTTAACATTTGAACTATAATAACAATTTCTACATCTGAGGCTCTGACTTGGTGATAGATTAGGAGCAGAATGCACTTTTTAATTCAATGCACATCAGGGTTTTAGTTGACATTTTTTTAAACCATCTGTTTGATTCAACTTCAAAATCCAGAGTGTGATGAGCTTTGACAGTGTCAATTTACAAAGTAAAGCTTGTTAACAGCTCAGATGTGGTGATGCTCGGGAACAAAGAGCGGCCCTCTCTCTCCCTGCAGGGGTCTTCAGCAGTGACTCTGACTGGCTCTGGCATGTGAAACCAAGGAACAACTGTCTGACGCAATGTAGTGTGTTTTTTGGCCTGGTTGTGAAGTCCGTAGTTATCAGCTGCAGCACAGCTCCCAGTCAGCTCAGTGTGGGTGGAGGGGCAGGGCTCCTCTCATCCCCAAATCTGTGAGTCATCCAATTTCGGGATCATTAATCTGTCTGACCCCTGCATTCTCCCTATCGGAGAGGAGTGTGCTAATGATGCACACGGGCTATGTCGCTCAGCTGATTTAGCACACATTCTCAAAACTGCACTCACAGTTTCACTCATGCACACGCAGAAAAAGCAGATCCTCCCCTCCCCCACCTGTACGCTCCAACACAAGGCCCGTCGTCTCGGCCTGCGAAGCCTACTTCTACTCTGGCCCAATTTCCACCTCGACACTTAGCTCTGGGCACCGCACCATCGAGACGGATGGAGTTCAGCTCAGCCGCAGGAATTTGGTTTCTTTTCCTGCCATTCCCCCGCTAGTCAGCCTCACTCTCCATGTTTCATGCCTCACAAACTCTCCATCTGTTGTCGAGGCATGCAGTTGAGGAAAGGGAACATTCGGAGCATGCTTGGGCTCTGCATGCGTATTGATCTATCAAAGCCATTCTTTGGGTTGTTGCAATGGAGAGAAGGAGGGAAAAGAGGGAAGGGAGACAGAGACTGGTATCAGACTGCGGGGGGTGACGGATTAATGGCATAGGAGGGCTCTTTGTGATCTCCCTGAGTCGGCTACACTCCTGCTTTCCCTCCTCTTTTCCTCCTGGCTTTTTCTTGCCACAATAGAAACAGCTATTTCTTTCAGGATTAGAAACTGGGTCCTGGAGTGTCGGGAGAGTGCTGCCAAGGCTGCTACTGTACCCAAACGGCATGCTGCGGAGCTTCAAATACTAATATTTACACATAAATCTATGTAATTTATTTATTTAATTCCTTTTTGATAGGATAAATACGCTTACAGAATCGTGCATCCTTTGTCCAAAATAAAAGGGATTCGATTTCAGTGGAGAGGAAAAAAACATTCTAGACGTCTTCTCCATCTCCCCACCCTCTTGACAGGGTAACTAATTTGTCAGCTTTAATTGCAAAGTCTCTTGGACCCCCTGTGCAGCTTTCCATTGATTGCTGCATTTAGATCAGTGGTCATTTAATGCAGAATCACACCCAGGTTCCCGGCTGTGTGATAACCTCTTGAGGGAGATTAAGACGATTTATGGAGCACCCTGCCTCTGACTCTCCTATGAGACACCTCAGAGTCGACACACACACACACACACCCATAGACTCACAATCCCAATGGCGCTAATTGTCTCACAGATGTGCGTGACTTTTTCTGCTCTAGCTGTAGGTGGAACTGGTGTTAGGGCAATATTGTGATTTGCAGTCTTAAGGTGGCAACATCTGTCCTCTTTGTAAAAATACAGTCATAGTTAATCATTTACTTCAATTAGTATGTTTCAGTTGATTTGCTACAGAAGAGTAGAACAAAGTCCTTTTTTTCTATCCAAAGGCATAGAAACAGAGTTTTAATACAACAAGCGTGTCCCTTTGTTCCTATACTGGGATGTTTACTTTCTCCAGGACATTGAGCCCTGAGGAATTTCATCACAGCTTGTCATTATTCCACTCACAGCGCCCAGCAGCTGGCAAATTCAGTTTTGCCCTTTGATAATGTGGAAAATCATTAAGTATTCATGAAACTGATCTGTATGCACACATGCATGTCGTCTGCGCTTTTTCATATGTTTTATACGGATGCATTGTTTTTCTCCCGCTGTAAATCAATTAGGATGCTTGTGTAATATCTAATGAGTGATTACACAGACTGCTTTTCTTATCTGTAGCTATAAGAGGAACACTGAATCCCTTTTGGGATTCACACGGAGCCTAAAGTAAACATGTTAATCCCATTGAGCTGCTCCTCTTCTGTTTCATCTGATCACACCTCTGGCTGGTGCCAAATTTAAATAGAGTCTGTGTGTCATTAGGTGTGGTGTCGCCGTACGTGTGTCTTTGTGTGTGACGGACTCTGTTGCAGAGCAGAGGAATGTCCCCAACAGTAGGTGGGTGGGCAGTTAGTGGTGTAAAATGATTGATTGGCAGTTAAAGCAAGCCTTTATAGAGAGGTGGGAGGAATGCCTGATGTAGATGGTGGATTCCAAGGCTGTTGCTGTGGTAACAGAGGGACTGGAGGTATTGCGCGCCGAGCAGAGGATTTTTTGGGGGGGTGGGTGGTTTACTTAAGGATTCTGAGCATGAGTGGGAGCGTCTGCCTGCCCTGAGCCCCACCGTTCCACTTGCGTAATCTACTGCAAGAGAAGATCAATGAGGATTTAGTGCTCGATTGTCATCTTCTCTCCCTCTGAAATGCCAGCAGAGGATATTGGAGCAAGGGAAAGAGCAGTTTCAGGGACAGCAAAGTGAGGCTCAGCAGGAGAAGTGATGCCGATTGCACATAATCCCTGCAGCTGTATTTTCTCGTTCTACCTTGGCCGCTCTGCTGCTCGATCCCCCTTTTTGCTATGACCAACTGCCTGTTGTCACAGCAATCGATTCCTGAAACAATTTCTACTTAAAATGAATGAATCATTGGCTCAAGTCATTCACTCTTAAACATTTTACAGAGCAAAGGTAGCTTTGACCATTTTAATATGAAAAGAATGTGCAGTCCCCTGCAGGTCTGACATCATAGTTGTAAATAAAAAATATCAAAAGGTTTTTCCATCAAACATTTAGGGACAAAGAAACATATGGAGGGACTTTACTTAACTTGCAAAAATATGGAAACGACCAGTATGTACCATTTCACAATGAAGATGAGAAAACCATTGAGGACCTTTTGCCAATATTTCAAAATGGCAGCTGTGGGAGATTCCTCTCAAATGATGTCTCACAATTGTTCAGCACTGCACTCATTCTGCTTTGAGTCCCTATGGTCAAAATGGTCTGCACTGAAGACATTGAAGGCTCTGAAATCAGACAGCCTGTGTGTTTTTTTTAAAAGTTTGTCTTGTCTTTTATTGATATTAATAATTCTCTGTTTTCTGCCCTGTAAGGTTCTCCATACTACGACAATGTGAGGCCCCTGTGCTACAGCGACTCGGATGCAGTTTTGCTGTGTTTTGACATCAGCCGTCCTGACACTGTGGACAGCAGTTTGAAGAAGGTAATGGCTTCTGTGCTTCTCTTTACCTCATACTTTGTCCCATACTTAATATCAGCAATTCCTTCAAATATAGCCTGTTTTCATAAAAAATATGCCATAGTAGGACTGTGTAATATATATTTAGAAGCCATTATTTAGTGTACATTTTGGCTAAATGAATCCATTGAACTGACTGTCCTTTTGTGTCCTCAGTGGAAAACTGAGATCCTGGACTTCTGTCCGAGCACACGGATCCTGCTCATTGGCTGTAAGACCGACCTGCGCACAGATGTCTGCACGCTAATGGAGCTGTCCAATCAGAAACAGACTCCCATCACCTATGAGCAGGTGAGACAAAATAAGTAACGCATAGAGTTTTGTCAGGAATACAGTCAACGCCGTATTAAAAACATTAACAAAGCATGTGTGACAACCACACTTCAATGGTACAGCTACCAAAACGTTTCATTTTGTGGCTTTATTTTGTGTCAGGGCTGGGCGGTATGGGGGAAAAAAATACATTTCACTGTGATCAGCAGATCATCTTTTGATACGTCCCACCTTCCATATCAGTAGACTTCCACTGGAGCTGTTATTTCCATCTGGCATTCTCAAGTATTTCAGAATAATTTTGGTAATACGACTTACTTATTGCTTAAAAAACTTGCTTTATGACCACAATGGCAGTTGATAAACTATAAATATCAGTCATTCCTTTTCTATAATGACAAAGGGGTCAAGAATCTAATGAGTCATTTTGTCACCTAGAGTCAATGATGGCATGCTTCCTCATTTTTTATTTCACAGCCATTGTATGAGCTTCCAGGGGCATTTCTTTCTGAGCTCCACACTACATGGTGACCCTGGTTCCGATTTATAAAACAATGAAAGTGTATCAAAGGACGTTATGGGTAGCGCCCTTCATCACTCATCACATCTATTGCAGGGTTCTGCCATGGCCAAGCAGCTGGGTGCGGAGGCTTACCTGGAGTGCTCAGCGTTCACCTCGGAGAAAAGCATCCACAGCGTGTTTCGCACCGCGGCCATGGCCTGCATCAACAAACTGCAGCCTCTTCCAAAGCCCAGCCCCACCCGCCGCCTCTCCAAAAGACTGCTCCACCTGCCCAGCAAGTCGGATTTGCTCTCCTCCACCTTCAAGAAGGAGAAGGCCAAGAGCTGCTCAGTCATGTGAGTGGAGACCTCCTGGGTTACAGTCCTCTCATGCAACCCCCAGCCCCCGCCTCTTTGGTCTCGGGGAAGGGGGGGTGGGCACGATGGTTTTATCAGGGCTTCCTGCTGAATCCTTCCCTCACCCCCCCGGAAACCAAACACCCCTCAGAAGAGGTGGACACTTCGCTGTCCACTTGCTCCTGAACCTTTTAGCGCACATCCATCTTTTTCCACTACTGTTTATCTTGCTTTGGAACAAACAATATCAGTCAAGGTTTGCTCATCGAGCTATAATTTTTTCACCTGTAAACCGTATGCAACTACAATGGTGTTACATCTGTCTGATTTTACTATCTCTAAGCACATGTTAATTTTGTCCAAATTGGAAATGTGCAACGTGTGACGTTAAATCTTGTGATGTAAATGCCTCTCAGACAATTCAATGGATATTTTTCTAAGTACAAAAATAAATCTAGCATGAAACCGTCAGGATTAGCAGCATCCTGCACATCCCTCTTAGTTAGGTGTGTGAGGTGTGAAATAGCTTGTTGCTGGTGTCCCCATTTAGGCCTGTGAAAGCGCAGAGATGTAGTGGGACAAACCACAGTGAGAGCTATTGCATAGAGAGGTTCTCATTGTCTCAGTGGTGATGAGAGCAGGGATAAGAGCTGTGAGCGCAAGCTGCTGTGCAGACAGCAGTCTAGACTATTTCAACCTGCATGGATTGTTGATGCATGGTTGTGTAGCTCTGGACAGCGGTGCTCCACGGATTTCAGTGGAGGAGGCTGAAGAGGCTCTGTGCATACAACACGACTTCCAAAATGAGGACGCGCAAAAAAAATTAAGAAAAGTTTAGTTGGGCTTCCGGTGTCTCTGCTATCACAGCTGAAGTCTATTTCAAAATACTATTTACGGTAACGGGGCAGACATATTTTAATGGATGAGAAAAGATGCTTTTATACAAAAAGCATAAAAGCAGTTCAACGCCGGGCTGTCGAGTGATATTTATGAAGCCGGGGCTGGTTATTGATGTCAGTCAAAGTGTGGAGGCATATTTAAAAGCATAAGATAACGCCTACTTAAGTTAGGCCAACAGCTAATGGGAAAATCTGGTTTGCAGTTTCAAATATTCTTCATAAAAGATTTGTAGCATTGCGTTGTTGACAGTTTTTCAACAATTCTCAAATGGTATGCAGTTTTGAAAAATGCCTTTCATATCATGTTCCCGGAAGTCATTGAGATTTTTTGACTACTGTAATATGCCTTGTGGATTTCTCTCGTTTGCAACAATCCAGTGTAGCACTCCCAACCTGACTCTACTCTTCCAAGATGACTGTAGTTTTTGTTAATCTATTGACCTCCAATAAGCAGCACTTACTGTAGGTTACAATGGCTACGAAGCAACAACTGGACCCTTTTCTGATCTTAAATCTTTGGCTTTATGGTTATGTGTGTGTGCAGCATTGATCTCTGTGCTTCTAACCATAAAGCAATAATGATTTAAGTGCGTGTGACGCAAGGTAACCTGTGCGGCAATAAAGATGCAGCTTTGTGATTACTGTCATGCTATAGCGCTCCATGGACATCCATGTTATAGACTGAAACCATCTCTGCTGTACAAAGCGGCGGCTGATCTGTGTTTGCCCCTACTCCTCCGTGTAAGCCACTGGTATATAGAATAATCAATGACGATGTCCTGCTATGATCGGAGTATGTGAATAAGAGGGAATGGAGGGTTGGAGATGCTAGCCTTAGCTGTCAATTTTACGTAATCATAATAGAAAAGTATTGAGGCAGCATAGGACTTGGATAAACTGCTTGAATGAGTAAAAAGTGCAGTATATGCTTTTAAAATTGGAAATCTACTTTAAAAAAAAAAAAAAGTCTAACAATCATCTTGTAAAAAGGGCTAGTGTTTGAAAAAAAGGAAATAATGTGAGTAGACCAAGTAATCAAAATGCACAGGCTGGCCCTGTCCAAAGAAAGCTATTTTTCCATTCTTTTGTTTATTTAGTTGATGTGTTTTTTCTTTTTTAGTATTTTAAAAGCATGATGTGAGTCCCGGTGTTGTTTTGAAAAACCTTTTTTGAGATGGCTGTAGCGTCTTTATGGAGCCGTGGACTGCCCCCGGTAGTCGGAGGAACTTAACGTGGTGATTTGCACAAAGGCTTCCAGTTCATGTTCACACACCAAATTCCTCAGCATTGCCTAGCAACAACTCAGCGTAGGAAACAGAGGCTGGCTCCCGGGTTGGTTGTGTGGACAGAGAGGGTTGGCTCACAAGCAGACATCCCCACATCCATTATTACAGCGTCAGTTATGCATTTATTGCCTGGCTTGTTTAAAAAAAAAAATAAAAATTTTAAAAAATGTCTTGATATTTTTCTTTGGGTTATGGAGCTGATGCCAGGCCTTCTGATGATGGGATAGATGGGCGGACCATGTCAGTTAATATGCAGCCTTTGTGTTGTAGTGTGTGGTACAATGGTGCAGTCAAACTCCTAAGCATGTCCTATTAAAGTTGTATGATTGTACATACAGTCTCTTGTTTTATAATCATTGTAAGACATCTTCAAGGATGTCACATGAAAATATTGTTGTTGATGTGAATATTTATTTGGTAGCTATTTTTTTTTTTTTTTTTTCTTTTTTTTTTTGTTAATTGACATGTACATTTGTTTAAAATCTATTTTGGAAATGTTCCTTTTTTTTTTTTTTTGTTGTTTTGTTTGTTTATGCCGTGTTGAATAAAGCTTGCCCTGTCCGGCACCCTTGAATTATCGCTCTCCTGTCATTTAAAACTTTAGATGGTTAACCAAAAAAAACTCCATTCTCTGTAATGAGATTTATATATTGTTATATTTATAACAAAACTCTGAAACTATATACCCAGTTTCAGAGTTTTGTTATAAATTATCCGAATAGGAATTCAAATATTTACTCAAGAATCCTAATGCAACAGCTTGTGGTAACATTAATTATGTATTTGTATATACAGTATAAGTTCATGTATCAAATCTTTTCAAAATACATTTATACACAAAATATATTTAAGTACACCCACTTTGTAAATTCAGACTAGTGTTCTAGTGTGATTCCATGAAGAATCGTGAAAAATACAGCATTTTGCTGTTGAGATGCCGCTCAGTTACACAGCATTGACTTTCCTCCAGTTCTCTTACCTTCAGGTTGTTCAATATATATTATATGATATACTGATTTCTATTGATACTTTAATCAAACGGTTACATGGGATTGAGCAAAAAGCTTTACACATGTTTAAACACAGCATCATTTAAACCATCTTCATTTGTCTGATCACATACTTCTGAAAGTGTTCAAATTAAAGTGAACAGATGTCTCCAGTAATGTATCACTTCAATCATCTCTTTAGGAAGTGGTGTGCTTATCTTTTCCACTCTATCAGTGCTAATAATTCCTTTAGCGGGCTCTGTGTCACCTTATGCATGCGGAGCATGTCTCATTAAGGATAGAGCAAATTTAAATCACGATGGATGAGGGATTACTGTCATTTTCGTTTACTTCAACCCTGAACTAAGATCATAGTCGTTGATTATCAGGGGGTTATTATCACAGACTGAGAAAAGTTGGTCAGGTGTGTAACTGGTAAATGATTACAGTTAAAAACATACTGTATTAAGCATAAGAAGGATATAAGATAGGAAGGTTTAGAGAGATACGTAGATAGATAGATAGATAGATAGATAGAAAGACAGACGGATAGATGGATAGATAGATAGGTAGATAGATGGATGGATAGCACTTGGCACACATTCATCCTTACAGATTGTTGGAAATTTCTTCTGAAGATGCACAGGTCTGCTGCTCATCTGTCTTCAAACACGCCACATCTGGTCGCCGCCAGCTGCAGACGTGTCTAAAACTGGCCTGGTGCCACAGAGTGTGGCAGAAGTGCCAACAGGCCAACCGTCACATGTGGCCTCACGTTGCCTCTCACATTGCTACAGACTCAAGACTAGTGCTAATAAGCTCTAATGACACTGTTCAGTGAGTGGTGTCGGTTGAAAAATGCTGAATTATAAAAAAGAAATCATTGAGGAACAGTAAAGACTATCTGACCCTTTTTTGAGTAAATTGGTTGCAAACAAAGTGGCCATGTTGTGCACTGTTAATACAAACATGCTTGAGTGTACAGGGGACAATTTAATACATGATATTCCTCTAACTAAGGCCGTATAAGAGCAACATTTTCACCAAAAGAGGAGATGCAGGCAATACAACTAGTCCTGCATCAAAAAAGGAGCCATTATCGTAACTAAAGGTGTGTATTCATATGGTTGTGGGAGAAGCTACACATTGGATCAACACTAAATAATGTGATATGGCAAACTTCTTCCTCAGGATGAAGGACATATTTGTGTTGATGTTTGAACTGTAACACTAAAAATATCACCCAAGATTTCAATGTGTTGTCCATCTATTCTCATCAAATTGCACTGAAACATTAAGAAACTGCTGTGATGACGTTGAGTCTGAGCCGACCTAAGTTCTTTCTGCTAAAAAAAACCCCGCTCTTCTGCTAAAAACAAAATGAATCATGGGTTGTCAGTGGGGCGGATGCTGAAGCACCTGAGGTAGAGGCTGACATTGTACACATGCAGCTACACACACTGGGTGTGAGGACATGTAAATGGGCCACATACGCTGCTAGTCGTAGTAAATTAGGCCAACATCTGGACAGGCACAGAGAGTTCAATTGCCCACTCAGCTGTGGCTTGTACCTCGAGGGCTCGGTTAAGGAGAAGTGGCATCATGGCACAGTCCAGTGAGCTTTCAGGATCAACCCTGCCATTTTGTTGAGACTTTGCCATACGCAGCCACCTTAGAAAAGTTCTTTGTCTCCTACACAAACAGTGGGTCACTTTGACCGAGGATTACTGTGTTGCCATGGACAAAAGCTGGCGAGGGAGGGCATTTAGCCCGCACAAAGAAATGTAATGGCCTGTAAAACACAGTGGATTAATTTCGATTCACACATGTTTAACTAATCAGAATATCAATCCACATCACAAAATTAAATTCATAAAAGTCCTAACATCATTATCTCCCCGGTGACACTTAAATCGATCTATTAAAATCTAGATTGATGATGGACGATGAACGGGCCTTTTCCTGTTCATTGCAGTTATAGGGATTATAGTTTAAAGGTATGAACAACCAAAAATGAAGTAGGATTCAGACCTGACAGTTTAGTAAAATGAGTCAGCGTTCAAACTGGACTGGACGCTGGTGTACGGGGTGATCTGAGGGGAGTCATGCAGCACTGGGTGGACAGCCCTCTGTGCTGTTGTGTAATGTTTACATCACGTTCTGGGTCCTCAGATAACTCTCTGCTCGAACACAACACAACAGCACGATCCAGAAGTAACCTGTCACTTTCTGTTTGCGTGCAGGCAGATTCAAATCTTCTCTATTGACATCTTCAAATCTTTTTCCTTTTTTCTTCAAACAGTGCACAGTGAATGCCACAGTGAAAAATTGCATGTACCCATCTACACGCATCTGTGCAGATATGTGCTAATCTTTTATTACTGATGAGGTGTCGAATTCTGCAGTTTGTGCTCTGTCTCTCTCTCTCTCTCTCTCTCTCTCTCTCTCTCTCTCTCTCT
>CALSBV010010214.1:3382053-3402300 GCA_943590825.1 Bovichtus diacanthus
ATAGATAGATAGATAGATAGATAGATAGATAGATAGATAGATAGATATTTATGAGCATGTTTGCTTCTTAGGTTGTGTTGGGGACTCTATTGTGCGTATTTTATGTTCCCCATAGTGAGTGCACCAATCCAAAATGTACATCCAAAACATAAACACAGTGGACAAACATGCACACACAATATGCACATGCTCTATGCCCATCTTTGTGATCCCTGGGCAACCGCACACAAAGGCGAAGCCTTGCTCCGCTGTGCACAATGTGACAGTGTCTGAACACGATAGGATGAGGAGTACTGGGCTGTACCATTAACACACAAAAACACACAGTGGATTTGGCAACGGGCCATATCCTGCGTGTGTCTGCACAAGCCAAAATAACATGTAGACATCCAGTACATCGCCCATAAGCGGCGTCCCCTCAGCTGCACCAGTGCAGTCCAATGCTTTGTCCTTCATGCTGATTAAAATGCTAGATTAGGTCAGCTGCAGCAGACTGAGTGCACAGCAGTGATAATTACTCCATAATTATACCATATTGTGTCTCTGCTGTGTTTCACCGCCATCATTTGACTTTTTACTCAGTTATCACATGCAAAAATCCAAATCAGGCAAACAGGCAGCCGAAGTAGATGGATGGACCTGCTCTATAGCTCAGCAACCATTAAAAGGACCAGTGCATTCCTACAAACAGAGCACATCTCCATCAGTTATCAGCGTGCATGTATGTGCGTGCATGTGTGCAACTGTTATCCCTAAAGTCCCTGCAGCTATGAGAGAAGTATTAGCAGTGGGGGGAAGGATGGCAGCGAGACAAAAGGGACGCAGAGGCTACTGCAGACAGCACTCTGCTCATTTTTGTCTTCGCCACTCCTCTTTAGGGAACCATGGCTACAGGCGGGAGCATGTGCCTTCAGTGGTTCGAGGGAGTGTGAGGTGTGTGTTCGGCTTAGTCCGGGGTGCACGCAGGACCAGAGGGCCCTCCCACTGAGCAATAACTCTCCTGCTCTTTCCTGGGGGGGGGGGTTGGGCAGAAAGAAATAAGGAGTGAGCAAAGGCCGAGGGGGGAGGGGGAGCGAGGAGATGGGAGGATATGTTCTTTTGCTCGGTGTCTTTAAGTCTAAACCTCATCTCTATTTTACTATACAAATGAAGTGGACTTTGAAGAGAGATGCTTTATGCTCGCCCTGCTGCAGCAGACACGGACTCTGGAGTGTTAAAGAAGCAGGGGTGGATCCAAGAGAAACACTACAGCCGAGCAATGACATTGATCCTTAGTGACAAGGGAGCTGTAAAAGCACTGAGAATACACACACTAGAGGGATGTTTTGCATGTACATACTCAAAAGGGGAACTGAAGCATAGAGCCAATGTGGATTACATAAGCACTGCATTGGGAAGAGGTCTTCGCTGTCAGGTAGCATCCACAGGAAAGTGAAATGAGCCAAGTTGCAGGGAAGATGTGAAGATCAAACAGAGGGAACATAAGAGAGGCGTGCATGGTCACTCGTTCTAACAAGGCTTTGATATCAGTGTAATTATTTAACTGACACTCGATGTGCTGATCTGCAACAATTTCATCGCAGGGATATGTTGTCATGACAACAACAACAGGTAGCTGTTTTATCTGTGATAAAAGTATGTTTCCTGTCTTTTTTTTTCATAGACCAAAGGAAGAGGCAGATGTACAATGCATGCATTTTTTCTTTTTTTCACAGTAGGGCTGTGCAGATGGCTTTTCACAGAAAATGTATCAGTCCTGTTTTACCATGTAGCTGCAGTGCGCATCTTCTTGTCTTACAATATAACAGAGGCGTCAATAGCCTGGAGTAGATTTACAGTATGAGCCTCAGTCACTGACTCACAGCAGTATTTTTCGGCAGCACATGCAGTGCAGATACTGAAGCAACACTATGATACATATAGCAAATTGATGAAGTCAGTAAACATGTCAGAGTCTAGAGCGATATGGCTGCCAACCTGAGCGGCAAATCCAACTGTGTACGAGGGACAAGATCACAATTATTTAGACGTTCTTGCTCATCTTTAGGCCGGAGTCCAGAAGGTCATGACATTTATAACTATCTGTGGAACTGTCACAGTTGCGCTCATTTCTGCAAATATTAGCTTTGCCTCCCGTTTATTGATCCTAAAATGCTGCAAATGACAAATTCAAGAATGTGTCACACAACAATACAACTTTGCCTTGACCTCCTGTGGATCCACAGGTCATAGTTCACATTTGTCAGATAATGTGTCAAGTGCAGCATCACTAGCAAGCAAGCGTGGTTCAGCACAGACGACGATGCTTGGTTTCATATTTGAAACCACACGGCAAATGTTTTAGTTCGGTATTCTATAGGCCTATTTACCTGTTTGGTATCTGTTTGGTAACGCATCATCATCACCTTTAAAAACGTGGAAAAGAACTTTGAGATAAAAGAGAAGTTTTTAATCAATGCATGGTCTAGATTTCTGGAATGCAGTCTGTTACTATGCAACACATCAGCTCTAAGATATTCCCGTGGAGGATTTTCATCCGCCCTCTGTCTGTGTCCTCCCTCCCAAAGCTGTTTCTTCTTTTCCCTCTGTTTCTTCTTTCTCTTCTCTTTGACTCACATATTCCACGGTTTTTGATTCACAGCTGCTTGGGAGGCGTCTTTGATAAGTAAATATGCATTTTTTCCCCCAGTTGCTATCCTCTCTGCCTTGATACTGACTGTAGTAGGGTAAGGCTTAGAGGCACCTTTGTGACAGGAATCAGTATGCCACACGGGCTATATTTAAATGCTCACTCTCTGCCTCTTCTCCATCTCTCTCTAATTACTGAGATGGCTTTTGATGTTCAAAAGAACCCTTGAGTGGGACAACATATTCATACATCTACATTGTGTGTTAGATTATATTACACTCATTTCTCAATTGTTTAGTAAAATTAAAAATCAATATTTTTAATCTTGTAAATCATGAAACTAAGTAGGCAATCTGGGGACTTTAATTATGTTGATTTAAACATTTGCAGTATGTATGCCAGGAATTTTACGGAATTTTGAATATTTGGGTTTGTGAGAGGTATTCCATAATCGCTGGGAGGACTACTTACATGTTTCCAGTCTGTTACTGTACTACAGCAGGTTGTTAGTATAACCTGACCAATCTTTGTCTTCGGGGCTATGAATATGAAAATGTATCTCATGACTCAGGTTGATTTATTTATCATACGAGGACACACAGGAAGGGTTACTCACACAACGTTCTCGACTGCTGCTATAATTATCTGACATGATTAAGCTTTCTGTTTACTCTTATGATTCATCGGCTAAACTGCTGAGTGTGCTGTGTGTTGCCATAAGGTGCAGCTGCTCCATTTGCTAATTGTAAGAACTCCTGCTCGGCCCTCTGGAAGAGTGACGTCACTGTACATCAACAAATCAGCAAGGTGAAGCAAGGTGCCCACTTCATGATCGCATGGATCATGGATTGTCCCGCCTTCACACGCTTAACCTGGAGACATTTAAAAACCACTGGTTAGAGACTCGTGTTACTTGTCTGATGGTTCTGTTGGTTTAGCCTGATCTTCTTTGGACCTGCATCATCATCTCTGCACAGATGCTCAACCTGAAATACAAGACGTGGCTCCATCCATACAGGGGAAAATAAAATCTTTGTGTGACCCAAAATATCTGTGAGCAGGTGCACTCAGCTGCAGCAGAGAACGCTTTTTCAGCCTACACCTTGGCACAGCAATATAAAAAAAAATGTTCTTGAGTTGGTCCATATTTATATTTACACTGTATGTTGAATGTGAAGCATTAAAAGCTTGCGCACAGGATCGTGCCTGAGCCTCATTCTTTATATAATAACGATGCTTTCTCATCGGGAAAACAACTAATTACAAAAGCACGACCCACGGACAAAAAAAGTTTAAATAATAGTCTTTACTCAAAGAACAGACCGAACAGAGTAACAAAAAAACATTCGACTAACTGTAACTAAAATAAATAAAAAAGAAACTGAAGACAAGGAAAACACAATTTAGACATGGAACCGGGACGTGACATAAATAAATTGGGATGAAATGCAAACATAGGAGATCCATTAAATGTCTATTTAATGTGTAATTGTGGCTCCATATCTTAGATTTATGGAGCATACTATAGGCTACTTTCCATTCAGTTGAATGTGCATAAAAAAAATCCTATTTTCTTTTATTTTTCCTGGTCTACCTCACTGATTGGCTCTTGTTTTCACGCTTGTCACTCCTCACTTACCTGATTAGTTTCACCTGATCCACCTTAAAGACTGTGGACATGTGACACTAATTTCACTTGTTGATTGTTAAGTTCTAATGCTGCATTTGTTTTATTTCAGATGCACCAGTCCTGTGTCTCGCTCCTTCAATTCATAAATGCAATTATTTTGAGTTTAAAAAAAAAAAAAAAAACCTTTGTTCAAATGACTTAACATTCCTGGCTTCCATGAAGTCTGATCCTTGTGCTGATAGTTTACCTTTAATTTTAACCTCTTAACATTGTGCCAAACTAGAGATCTGCTCTATATGAATGAAGAGAGAAAAGGGCTCATTGCTGTCCAAGCGATATAATAACCGTTGCCTCAAAAGTCTCAATGCGACTCACACAGTAGAGGTGCTGCTGATACAACCTTATGTGAACTATACCAGGCTGCATTAAACTTGATGAAATCCACATTATTGCTTTACTAACAGATCATTTTATTACCTGTGGAGACATGATGTATCCTGTATGACTTCACCTGGACAAATTCTGCCAAATCCATCTGCTTTTTGTAATAAAAAGAAAAGTCCATTAATGTGAAAAAAGCTCCGGACAACTGTTGCAGTTGTTCAGAAGAAAGACGGGCCATGGTTGAGATTCTCGTTTATAAAGTGACAGAAAGGTCATGCTAGTTGCCATGACAGCCACAGCTAATTGCTCTTACATGAGTCAGTCTGAGAGTGGATGGCCAAGGCTGAGGATGCAGACAGGAAAGGTAACAAAGGAGTTTGGCATTCCTTAATGCACCCAGAAAATATTTCCTAGACTGTATTTGCAGAGGATTTTTTTCATCTTTTATGAAGTATTTTCATGTTGCTGCACAGCCTGTTATTGCAGTTTCACACGATTGAGATTATCAGGTTCGGTATTGTGTGTGATATAAACAAAAAAACAGTTATATACATAACTAAAAACAACGCTGTTCCCGATTTAAGTTCGGAGAACTGGACATTTTAATTTCTCTCACAGAGAACAGCTCACGATATTCTCATATCGAGGAGAAACGCGGCTGTCGCTAATGAAGAACAGCTTGAGCAGAGTCTTCAATCTGTGATGTTGACAACCCAGCCAAAGATCCCAATAGTTGCCAGCTCTGCTGTTGTGTCCTGTCTGTGAGGTAAGTCGGTAAATCTGTCAGCATTACTAAGAAAAGCAGAGGGTCTGTTCAGCTAAATCAGGCAGACAAAAAGCCGTGGAGCCCCAGCTATGAATCAGTGAACAGAATGTAGGAAACTGTCTCAATAAAAACACACACACGCACACGCACGCACGCACACACACACACACACACACACACACACACACAGAGTATTCACAAGTGCATATCCGTACATACTGTATGCACAGATGCAGTCAAGGGCACACAGACAAAAGCCACAGAAGCACCCACACACCCACCTTCACTTTGCTGTTCTTAAGCAAACAGCCTTAGGCTCAGTGAATGAGCATGTCAGCAGTGTGGGCTGACATACTGTCACACAAAGAGTGTGTGTGGAGACAGATGCCTCCTCAGCCTCCTCCTGTCCAACATACAAACACGACCTGAAAATATCCTTGTTTGTCCTTCGTGATTTGGATATAGATACTGTTAATTCAGGGAAGACGGGGACTCTTCATCTCTGTCCACGTTGGCATTAAAAGAAACCTTCAAAAGGTATGCAGAAGTAGGGTACGTCTGGTGGAGTTGACCCTGATCACTGGGAAGAGAGACAAAGGCACCCTGCACCCAGATAGACAGGTATATCTGTGAGCACCAGAGGATGAAGAGGCAGGCAGGCGGGCAGGCGGGCAGACGGGCAGGCAGGCAGGCAGGCAGACAGGCAGGCGGTGTGCCAGGGTTCTCTCCACAGCCAGAGACACTCTAATTAAGGAGCACAGTGGGGAGAGGGGGCGAGAACAACAGCTCTGCACTGTCACATAATGATTTTCTTATCATGTCTAGTACAGGAAACACTGCACATCTCTCCTCTGACGGGTATACACGTCTGTGTGTTTCTTGGGAGCCCCTCCTGGGCGGCCGTCTAGTCACACCCAGAAACATGAAATCACCAAAGCCTTGGTGCTAATTTCAGCGCCTGAGAGGGAGAACATTCAAGTCATCCTGCCACAGCAGAGCAGAGCGACGTTTGATGGAAATGAATGTAAGCAGCTACAGATGTATCATCTTAATCCACACTCTGAGAGCTTATTTTCACTCTGTCATCAATTAATTTCATAGGGAAGGCTTGTCACTGGCCGTGATGCATGTTTAATCCACCCACGATATTGCTCTGCATAATCATTGATACATATTTATATCTCTGGTTGCATTTCTGTAATTCTTTGACCCTAATACCAGATGTCCAGATGGGCAATGACAGGCAAGGGAAATACCTGCAGAGAAGGGCAAAGAGTCACTCAATTTTAATGTAAATCCTGGACCCAAAGTCTTACTTTATAAGTGCAGACAAAATACTGAGTCCATGCTATTTTATTTCAGCTCAAGCCATATCATTTGCATTAGAACAATAATGCCTGAAGAAATACAGTCAGATGGGATGATGTCTTCTTATGGAAACCGTCTTCAGCTTCAGTATTTTCAGCACCGTATGTTCAGTGCTCCATTTTTCTTTTTATGTCACAATCTGCTCCACTATTCAGAAAGCCAATTTCCCAGTCTGTCACTGCAAGTCGTTCTTCTGTTATAAGATCTAAAACATAGTCATTATACATATATATATTATCATATATCTATATATATATATATAGATACATGACTGATGAATGATGGGAGAAAAGGCAGGGGGGGGGGCTTACGTTTGACCAGATGGGTTCTGGTCTGCTTTGTGAGAGCAGCAGATGCCCTGAGATCCGAGGCCACAGAAATGCCCCCAGCCGCTAAACAGCAGAGCGCTAAAGAGGACAAGCCAAGTGACTGTAAGCCTCGTCACGTGTGCACTCTTTCTGAGACATAGAAATGTAGGTTAAAAGTATTTCCTCATCACATAACTCTGTACTGTTGCCACTAAGATGATCAGCTGGATATTATTCATATTCAGTTGCAAACTTGGTTAAATGAATGCTGGTCAGAGAGCCAAGCAAAAAGCGAGCGCAGAGCTCGTGTGTCCTGCTTTGTTGCCCCAAAAGAGATTTGAAACTATACCACGCTTCTCTGTTTGCAATATTTTCATGTGTATTTTTGCTAGTGGTGGCTAGGACACTTCCACATTAACACTCAGATGAGCCTTGAATCATTGTGTCTTCACTGATCTTTTGAATTGAAATCTGTCCATCTCTGCATTTAACTACCGTAACTCATCTTTAACCGTATTCGCACTGCCATCAGAAATCCACAGACGATCAGTTCTTTGTGGTCAAACACAAGGTGATAGCCGTTCTCTCCGTCGTACATACACTGCAGGTACGCTGCTGCTGCTGCTGCTGCTAAAACTGCCCCGAGCACCATAGAAACACATGACTCATCATCTATAGCAGATGCTCTGCTATCTCACTGACTTTGGGCAATGAGGTTTGGGAGGTGCTGCAGGACTGTGGGTTTGAGATGATGATACAGCTGCATACCAAGCAGACACCATCACATAGTCTTCCTAGAGGAGAGCATCACCATCTAGTGGACCAAACAGGCAAAAGGCAGGAGTGGAAAATATCACTGTTGTTTTTGCACTAAAAGAGTTTAATAGACTGCACTTCGGATCGCTCCTGACACTCCTTTTGTTCGCCACTTTTTTGTGACACTAGTACGTCGACTGAGGTCGTATATAAAAAGGCACAAAATAATTGAATATGGTATTCAAGGTGCTATACAATAAAACTGGTGGAACTCTAAATGTTTTCTTATTGTCAACATATCCCATCAAAGGACCAAAAGCAACAACTCTTAAGTTCATCTATCAGCACTTTATGACTTCCCCGGTCTGTCAAACTCCTCCCTGAGCCCATTCCTTCTTACTGAAGATGTAAATCATTAAAACTGTGACACAAATATAGTCAACAGGCACGAAACAGCTCAATTATCTCTTAAAACAGCTGCAAATGTTACTCTGTAAACCGTGTAATCGTGCATTTGCTGGGGACTATTTTCAGCCATGGCGTTAGTGAATATGACCAGCAGCAGGACTGTGTATGTGGGATCAACTTAAAACAACCTACAGTCTCCATGTTCCCTGCAATGAAAGAACATGTTTTTATTAGGTTTTGGAAACAACGGTGGTCTAAGGCACAGAAGAATAAGCTACGTCTTGTATACGCTTTGGCTACAGGCAACATTTGCTAGTGGGATCAATCATTGTTGGTTTTGGTCTTTTCATGGGTTTTGTTGACAATAAGAGAAATATAGAATATCTCATTATTTAAATATACGCTATCATCTCTCATTTCTCTAGGAAACTTTACCTATCCGTTTCACAGATGTTATTTTACCACCTGTTCTGTCTCCTGTGTCTGCTTTTAGGCACCAGACCTGTGATGCAGTGTTATAAAATATATATTTTTATTAATGAAATCTGATGATTGGTATAAGCCTTTCACTATACTATACTATACTATACTATAATGTACTATACTGTACTGTAATATTTGTTTTGTTGGATCACATAATGTGCAGACTGTGTTTAAAGTATTTGTTTTGCATAGTGAGTTGAAAACTCTTTGGGAAAAGCCACTAACCTTCAGGTCTCAAGATAATAGTTCCATGTATCAACTTCATGGAGTAAAAACTTTTTAAAGCGCCAGTTGTCTCGATCCCTGCTTGAGGACTGCGAAAGGTCCGACTTGAAAGCAAAAGCTTTGTGACAATACAAAGTGTCTAATTGCAGAATGTCTTCTGATTGTCTTCACTCATCAGTCATCCTGTGTTACTCCTTTCACACGAAGCTCCTCTTTAACCCTGAACAAATATTCTGGATCTGGATATCCAAAGCTGGAATGGAGAAAGACAAAACTGTATTAAGTACATCTCTGGAACAAGGATAAAAAACGTTCAATGTAACTTACTGAACCTCTATTTTTTATTTATCCAATGAAATTAACTTTGAACGAGTTTGCAACACCTGCTAAATATCTGTAACTTACTTAACCCACCAAATGTGAAATTTGGTGGATATATTCATTATTTATTTTTCACTTCACTTTGAATCTAGCACCATCATCAGGTCAAAATGTAATTTTACAATAATTTATGACAAAATACTCACATTTCCCATCAGCCTAAGCAGTGCATTTTGTTGAAGTAAAAGTATGTAAGTATTATTAGCACATTTTTTGTAAATGTAAGAAAATGTTTATGGTTGTGCTAATTAAAACTCCTTTATATAATGTTGGGTAGTTTGACCAACAAAAACAAAATCAGAAATACATCATATTTCGATAAGATCATCATTTGTTCGTTTAAACAGCCCTATTCTCAGCTTTGTGACGATGCCTTTTCCAGCTGATCCAAGAGGGTTTTTAAATAGTTTATGTAGCTTAAGAAGTAGGAATATTGTCTCAACACATAGAGGAACACTTCATCCTGCACTTTATCGCAAACATTTAAAATCAACAAATTTGGAGATACATGGTTTCCACTGGAGAGGAAGGGGAGGGAAATGTGTAATCTGGAAAGTAACTAAGTAAATAAGAGTAAGTGCATATTTTACCTGTGAGATGTAATGGAGTAGAAGTATAAAGCAGCATTAAATAGAAATACTCAGGTAAAGCACAAGTACCTCGAATTTGTACTCAAGTACAGCACTAGAGTAAATGTACTTAGTTACACTCCACCACTGTTAGGTTGTGATGAAAGGCAAACATAACGTCACAGAAAAATGTAATGTTTTTTTCCCCCTAGGTGCCAACAAGACATATCTCTGTACACTTACAGGTTTAAAAAAAAGCGATTATTCTAAAGCCATACCTTTGTGGACCACCTTCCATGTTGGTCTTGTGATGAATGTCGTTCCAGGTGATGACGTTGTTGAGGCCTGTGGTGACAGATCGACCGATGGTGAAGATGAGTCTCCTGTCGAAGGCTTTCTTCAGCAGCTTCAGGACTTTCTCACCCTCCTCGCTGGCTGGCAGGAAGGCAGTACGAGAGGTGCTGCTGTACCTCACCCCAGGGTTTGGGTGTTCAGGCTGGAATATGGTAAACAACAACATATATGTAACATACATTGATCAACAGTTGTGGCCCACTTGTGATAATGTTTAAACCTAAATATTTTTTAAGTTTTTAAATCTAAAACTTTGTACAGTGAGCGTTTAAAACCACAGACTGGACCTTAGGAAAAATCCCTTTAGGTGAATAATGGTTATGTGACACCGAACTGAACTTGCGGATTTTAAAATTGGTTTAAGATTTTATAAATAAACATAGTATTCCTGTCTCACAACATGAGTACAGTACTGCAATTAATGCAATGTTGTATGCTTATCACATTGCAGCTCAAATATACTGTATATGACATTGTTACTTTAACCAATTACAACATTAATGATGGAATTTCCATCTTTGACAAAAAAATTCCATAATCACCCTAATCAGAAACTAACGTATTCCAAGAAGAATAATGTCTATAAAATATAAATGGACAGACCAAGCTCTTGATCTTAAAACATGGAATACTGTATTTATCTAAAATCATCCATCGTTATTACCCGATTATTTTCATTGTTTGTAAATGTAGGTCTAACATAGAAAACAAATGCTCTTTCTGTAATTATATGGTGGAAATGCTATAACACAGTTTATTCAGTGTGGCTAATTATCATGTTGGATCTCAACACATATTTCGATAAGGAAATTTTATTTAAATAACTATCACATTTAAAAACCTATTAAAACTATTAATTCATGCAAACTCTTCAATATTCTATTTGATGAAGTAAAACCTCTTGTGTGGGTTCATATGTATGTCATTTTTATTTAAAAAAAAATTAGTATTATTTGTCTTCATGTGACTAAATAACCTTTTATTTACGTTGCTTTCTAACTCTGTATACATTGTATTACATTCCATGTAGACTTGTGTTTTTAACTACAAAAAATGTTGCTAAAAAAATGTTTCAATAAAAGTTTTTTTTTTTTTTTTTTTTTAAACAACACACACAAACAAAGAAACAAAAAACGAGGGGGGGGAAATAAACTGAATTGGCAGCCATTTTATCATACCTAATCCAGATGCTTTAATGTGTCCATGCAAGGCTGTCGACTTGTCAAACAGCGCCATCTGGTGGACAGAGGTCATATCTCAAACAGCTGAGAGATGTCGTCAAACTAACACGAGCTCTGTCGATATGTAGCATACTCATCTTCTAGCTTACAGTGGCAGCCTCACCCCTTGTATCCCTGCTGGGAAACTGTACTGTATGACAATAGATCCGCAGTGCTGGAAGCCAGGCAGGCGCTCCAAGCTGCGCATCACCGTCATCGTGCCCTCCGGCTGGGTCCCGGTGTACTCTCCGTAGTAGGTGTTGCATATCGGACAGGCAGGCTTCAACTTGAAAACCGAGTCGATACACACAGAGCAAAAAGAGTGGAAGCACTTTAACGTTTTCTTCTCCTGAATTGTGTCCAAGCAAATGGCGCAGTCTTCCGCACTTTTACGGACTCCACCGGGGTGGTTGTTTGGTGTGTTTGCCATTATTTTCTCAGTACGTGACGACACGAGTGTTGGCTCTCCGTGTGCGGATGTGTCCGGAGACGTGTGACGTCAAACGAAGGAAAGTACCAATTCATTTCCACTGGGTGATGCGTTTTTGGAGAAACGCAGAGAAGTTTGTTTATAACATGACTAGACATTCTCTACTTTGTTTGGAGACATCATCATAAAATGTGGATGTAATAATAATCATTTGAGTGACATGATACATCTTGTTGTTGGTAAATTGCACATGCATAAGGCAGATTCTATAAATCCATCCCAAACTTTGATCATTTTCTATTTAGTTCTAGACACACAAACCAAAAAAGTGAACACATTGTTATATTTAACAATTATTTTCTGAAGCCCCTGATTAAGGTATATTGACTTTTTTGATGTTATTGTTTATTATGTATGTTATACATTTAGTTGAATGTATTTACTTTTCATATTTAATTTGATTGACATTTTTAAAACTTTTTTTTACACATTGGAAACTTTAATTGGCCATGACCTGCTGCATGTGTCTGTTCACAATGTTCAATAAAGAGACAAAAGAAATGCACTGGGTGATGCACATCCATGTGTAAGGAAGTAGTGCAAACACTGCCCTCTGATTGGTTCAAACTTGATGCTGTTGGTATAGGTAATTAGCACATTTCATGAACTAAATGTAAACAAAAAGTTTGCCCCCAGTGGTGGAATAAAGTGGCCTGATGTCAGACAGAATCGTCAAATCCAACTTCTTCAACAACTCGTACGAGTACATTTACTATATAATTGTGAGCTACTTGCACATTGCTTGAATATTTTAATTTCATGATACTTTATACTTCTACTAGAGGAACATATTGTTATACTTTAGTTTTTTACAGTGTGGTTTTGTTTCTTTGCTAAGTAACACGAGACAAGTTAACCTAAAAGTAACAGATACTGCTAAAGTGTCTTGTAATGTTTAGAATCACGGGAGTAAAGATGCCTGTTTTATGATCACAGGAGAAACACACCGAAACACTCAAACTCTGTCATTATAAGTGATTATAATAATTGTCCGGAGTGACTAATGACACCGTTGTTTATTGGACTTTTAGTGCTTGCTTTTACAATTTGTGACAATTAGCCAATGTATTGCCTGAGAAATCAGGATATTGAGTTGCAACTATCTTCCGCCCTTGTAAAACACTCAATTTCAAGTAAGTTTTAAAGTTTGCCTTATTAAGAAAATAGGTTCAAAGAAAATTAAAATGAGAATCCTACTGACTTCTTCCCAATAGTAATACACACTTTGCCAAAAATCTGAATTAAGTGAAAACATTTCTGTGTGGCATACTCTAATTCTTCAATCAGCCAAGTATTGACAGCATAAGTATCTAACTGATATTCTCCTGCTGAAGTACCAATGGTGATGTATGCAATCAGCATTTAGAAATAATTTTACATAATCCCTTTTGCTTGTGTTTAATATGGCACAGCCCAAAACAGTGAGTCTTATTAGTGTTAGCATAGGATACCAAACAATTATTTTTATTAAAATATTATGTACTGGGCATTTTTCTCTCTAATTGATACTTAAGTGCCGTACTTGAGTAAATGTACTTAGTTACATTCCTCCACTGACAGTGGCAGTTCAGGTCTTGATAAGAGGCGACAACCCGAACTCATTCCAAATGGACACACGTTTGATATTCAGTTGCTTATGATGCTCCTGGTTTATTTAGGGCCTACATTGAATATCCAACACAAACCAAAACATAACTTTTTATTCAAGTATTAAAATGTAAAGCACATTATTCTGAATATCAACAAAGTACGAATCAACACAATTAGAAAAAGCAAAACTCCCAACTTTTCCTTGACAATCAGTTTGTAATATGTGTAATCTATCCATTCTGCTGGCTCCTCCTCAGTCACGTAATGCATAGAAATGTTTGCACAGTAGCTTTAGTGAACTACAATCCTGTGTCCCAAAAATATTTCGGTTGGTCCCTTAACTTAAATACAAAGGGGATGAAAACATAATAAAAAGGGTATTGGATGTATGGATCTGACCAGTCAAATGAATGAGAAATGTACCACTAGCCAAGCAGGTTACTGCACTTAGCAAAGCACTTTCACACAAACGGCTTCATCAGTCTGAGGGTTTTTTCAGCATTTGGACTGCAAGAATGTTTGTGAAGAAGCTAATTTTAATACACATAAGTATACATATTTTCATGAACTTTGTAGTATGTGTACTTAAGCCAGATAGTATAGCTACAAACATAATGCTGTTTACCTATCAATTAACACTGAAATACGCCCAAACTCCTCAGTAGTAACATCATGCTTGATTTTTTTTTTTTTTTTTAATATCAAAAGTGAATGTAAGAAAGGCACAACAAAATGAGATCAATACCCCACCCTAAATCAGATCAATTGTTCCCACCACTTTTTCTTTTATTATTATTATTTTTTTTAAAACTGTGTATTGTAGATTATCTATTTAGATAAACAAATTCACAACAGTTACCTCATTTTAAATGAGAACATTAGCAGGCAAATCTCCCAGTTTGACAGGGACAGAGGCATAAATGTTTAAAGAGCTTTTGTGCCTTTGATTTGGTTTAAGTGGTCTACATGCCCTTTATATTTGACATCGTCTTAAATCTGGTAATTAGATGAGCTCATTACCAACAACTGAGGTAATGGGCTCAACACCTGGGAGACATCTTGAAATAACAGGAGTGACCGATGGCAAAAACCTAGGGAAAAGTCCTAATGCATGTTGCTGCAGTGATACATAGTTCAGCATTCTTCCTATTTGAGTAAAAATGGAGGGGGAAAAATGAAGATCACATACAAATGAAGAGTTCCAAGCAATTGACATCAACTTGTAGCCACCGAGCTAATAGCCGATAGCTGCACGAACCTGTTTGCTCTGAGCACTCTTCCACAAAGAGGAAGCAAAACCCATGACTCCGTCTTCACTGAGGAAAAAAAACTCTCTTACAAAAGTGCCTGTGAGTGCTTTAGATTGCAATAATAAAATAAATTCTTCCTATTGAAGCAGTGCTATTCTGCCTTATAACCCAAGTATTATCCTTACAACAGGTAATTAGTAACAATCAACTTAAACATTTCTAAAAAGGAGATCAAACTAAGAATGTGTGCGTCTAAGAAATAAAGTTATCTCAGAGTAGAAATAAACATTAATAGAACATAACCTGTCTGCATAACATTTAACTTAGATTTCCTAAATAATATATAAGTACCATGAATTTCAACACGCCACGATGCTCTTTAATAAGTGCATCAGATACTGGCCCTGTTGCCAACAGTGACAGGTAGAGGATTGTGTAATACAAGAATGCACTGCACTCAAGGTATTTTCCTGCACTTGTAGCACTGGGTTAAGCTGAACTATGGAGGAAAAATGAACAAACAGAGGAAGAAGTAGTGGAGTGAAGTGGGCTCTGCTGCAGCATTAGACGCCGGTCTGCTGAGGGCCTCGTCTTCAACCGTCCTTTAAGGGACGGGCAGTCTCAAAGCACAACCTGGAGCCGAGTCATGTCCACCGCAAGGACACTCGGAAAGTCCTACAAAGTCTTGGAAGAGTCATTTTCATGCCGTCAGTCGGCCGTGATGCCTTTCTCTCTGAGCTCCTCTGTCACTCGCACCAGGTAAGTGGGGTCTGGGTAGCCAAAACTGTCAGGAGAAATAAAAAAGTCATCACTGCATCTGTATGTGCTCAGGCAGCAATAGTGCTATCTAGCCAAGGACATCAACTGAAAGCATTTCCTTGTCAGGAACTTGAATTACATCTGTCAGTCACATCTGAAGTCTGAAGTTGTGGAGGATATTACCTAATCAAATCTCAGAGGCCATTTTCCTCCAGCTAAAAGCCCATACATACCAGCGGGGCCCGCCCCATAATGAGGTCTTGTGGTGAATGTCATTCCAGGTGATGACATTTTGCATGCCCGTGGTCATGGAGGTACCGATGGTGAAGATAAGGCGCTGTTCGAAGGCCCGGCGCAGCATGCCCAGCACACGGTTCCCCTCAGGGCTGTCAGGGAGGTAGGCCACACGGTCTGTTCCTGGGTACCGAACACCTGGGTTGGGGTGTTCTGGCTGTTAAGGAGGATTAATTAAAACAGTATTAGTTTGAAAGGGGCATTAAAGGCTTTAAATCTATTGTGTCTGTTTACTGGGGTCTGGGACTCTTTGTTAGTCCAGGTATTGTGTCGCCACGGTCACGTCTTGTATTTTTAACTGCGTTTGCTACAGAGAAGTATGTCCGCAAGTCTGTTCTTCATTTATTCATCAAGTGTCTTTTGTGACATTTATGTTTTTATGCAGCAGTTAATCCGAAACTGTTTATCTTAATCTACTTCCTGGGAAAGGGGAACTCCACTGACTTAACAGACAAAAGATCAGTTTGGTAATTCCCCTGAGAAGTACTATAATCAGCCTGTAAAAACAGTCTTATCTTATCTTCTCGGGGGACGAGCCTTGTAAGGTCTGAGAAAAAATGCTGATGTCATCAGGGGTTATCTCAGGCTGAACGTCACATTTATAAAACAGAAAGCGTGCTTGTGTCCGTGTCACAAACTAAAGCAATGGAGTTTGAAAAAAAGTTGGTATTTACCTGGCAGGGACTAAAGAAAATTTACTATTTAATCCATTATGGCAAATGAAGGATCAAGCCAATAGACAAGTTTGACCCATAAAATGGACAAAAAGTCATGGAAGATGCAATATTAAAAAAGATGGTGTCCTACTGATCAACAAGGGCTGGTAATGTGCCAAAATGTGCTGCAATGGGACAACACAAATGACTGACACCTCACCAGCTTCAGAAAACAAACATTTTTGTTTTGTTGGTTTTTGTTGTTAAAAGACGTGTCAATGAATCTGAGAGTGACAGTTAGTTCAGTGGGCTGGAATAGAAAGTGAGGTTAGTGCGCTAGCGAGATGTGTTGAGCATAAAGCCAGAGTTTTACTTATAATATTACACAATTACTAATTTTCAGCCAGCATCCCTCCTATTTGCAACAACAGTGTTGCTTTATACTGTAATTTTATTTTTTTACTATTCTTATAAAAAAAGGCGGAAGTAGACGGTGATTGTTCCATTTTGAGGCAAGATTGTACCTTTTAATTTGATATATTTCCTTCTGAAACTGGATATTAGGTGTTGGATGTAACACAAGTACAGGGAAAGATTATATAACTATACAACATATCAGTCAGGGACGAAAAGGAAGTTCTGCAAAGTCAGGAGGGGCCAGATTGTTTAAACATATCTCATGTAGTATTACCTACAGACGTAATTAGACTAAATAAGTCAAATCAATCAGATTTTATGCCAAATTAGGACTCTCAGACATAAATGCATTTTCTTAATTCTTCTATGAAATTCTAAATTTGATGATTCGTATTATGTATCCAAAACAACTGGGAGTTAAGTTTTATTTCAGCCCTAGATGATTATCAAAAAAACATTATTCAAGTAACAATGAGTGGCTTACAGTCTGCACATGGTCTACTCACCGCCTGCAGGCCAGGAGGGAAGCTGTAGATGATGCAGATACACCCATAGCCATCATGGCCAGGAAGCTCCAGATGAGGATCTCGCTCTACGATCATTGTACCATTAGCGGGCTGGTTCCCAATCAACTGGCCGTACACTAGCCGACACACAGGACACGCTTTCTTCACCTTAAAGGCTTGATCCAGGCAAGAGCGACAGAATGAATGGCCACACCTCTCCAAGGTAGTCTTCTCCACTATGTCCCCCATACAGATTGAACAAGTGCTGTTGTCCTCCGCCTCACTATGAGAAGCCAAGCTGGAGTCCATGTCCTTCCTCTGGGCTGCCCCGTGGAGCATAGCGCAAGCCTCCTCATCAGCAGGCTTCCTGAACTTCTGCTGCTGCCTCTGGGAGCGCCGTGGCTGTGGAGGTGGGGGCTGAAGCAGGCTGCCCTCACCGTTTGGCTCCAGGACTCCCACACAGGGCAGCAGAGCTCTCTTCCTCTTGGGTCCCCCGTCCTGTTTGCTCATTTCCTTGCGGGCACAGCGGCATAAGTCAATGAAAGCTTTTCGTGTCTCGCTGGAGATGGGTCCATCCATCACCCCAGCTCCACCGTTCCTGGAGCCTTCCACCGGCTGCAGCCTCACGGCGCAGCAGCCCCCCCTCTCCCCTCGCCTAATGATACCAGCGCTCATCCCCTGCTTGTGCTGGAAGTCAATGAGCCAGGGCCGCCCAGCTGCAGCCAGGTAATCCCACACCGCCTGTGAAACCAGCACCTCATCACTGCCCTGGCCAGCACGCACACTCATCTCATCAGAGGAAACTGCATGAAGAGGCACATAAAAGTCATCAGCACATTATTGTAGGAACAAAGATATTCAAACAAACAAAACACAATTTGCACTTGTGTGAATGTAGCTTACATCAAGTTAGAGAAGTTGCTCCCTAAGGCTATGCACTAACACATGTTACTTTTTACAAATGCATCATGAGGAACGATGCTATATTTTGCTCGGACGTGGCTGCAAGAGTGTTTTTGTTTCTGCTGTACTGTGCTGGCTTTACTTTTTTTTTTTTGTCGACGTGGACTAATAGCTCAGGCAATGTCATAAGAAAAGCAACATGACATCCATTTCTGTTGTTTTGTTCCTAGTGTATCTGTGCATGACAAAGTGAATCTAATATCTCAATATCAGCTGATTGCGGTGACTGTAGCACGAAATATACAACAGGCAGCATCGCGGCATTGCTGAGGATCAGCTGTTCACAGATTCAGACTGTACACAAAGGAAACTAAACCCCGTCATACTGTACGCGGAAAACATGACAGCCCCATGCAGACACAAGAGTGACACTTCTTTAGGTTGAAAGGTTACCTTGTGATCCCATAAATCCCTTCAATTGTGAATAAAGTGTCCTGTTGAACAGAAGAGGAGAGGAGGAAAAGCTGAAGGACCGGAACAAACGTTATCACAGCTGCTCGGCGATATTTTGACTGATCCATCCTCCGCAGGAGAATAGGGAAATTCAGCGATTTCGCGACATTAGCTTTAGCCTTTGATACATTTCGTGTCAACATTTAGCCGAGTGGTTTTCCCCTCTTGATTTCCTCCGCTCCTCGCCCTTTACCGTAGCTCGCCGCTGTCTGTCAGGGAGGTTTTGTGGATTAAAGAGCACAGAGCTCCATCACGGGAGGCCTTTATTTTTCTGACGTGCCGCCGCAGTTTATCCGCGGATAATTCGTTTTTGTAGTCAGGACATGATATCCAAACGTATTTCCAGCTCATATCTCTTCGGGTCCTATTTCCTGGCCATCCAGATCCTGCCCCTCGTCCCCAGTCTCGCCTGTGTTTGCCTTCCTCGTACGTCCTTGGTGCTAGGCGTATCACAGAGTAAATAGCATGTGTAGTCACTCTTCTTATCTGCCTCCGACCACGCTAGCTGTGTGACAGCTTTCTCCAGCAAGATAATTTGCTCTTTCTTCTCATTTTGAGTGTGTGCCTCTGCTCTCACACCGCGTCCTCCTCCCTGTTGCCTGTGCAGGAGCAGACATACCCATTAATAAAGGGACTGGGACTTACGAGAAAGTGTGACCAGGAAGTTCGTCACTAAGCTGACATGATTGGCTGACAAATGGTGGTTTGTGTTTTTTCCCCCCTTCATGCTGTGACTGAATCATTTTTTTTTGGGTCGTGATTAACAGCTTTAATGATAAGGCACAATACACGCTAAGAACACACACACACACACACACACACACACACACACACGAGTCCAGCCTACGCGCCATCGAGGGAATACCCACTCATGCGGTTATAATGCAAATGAAGCTGTCTCTCAGGGAACACCGACTTATTGACAGCAATTATGCAATTGTTGATACTTTTGACAGAATATATTGTTTGGGCATAACAACGGCTTTTTATGTGAGCACACAGATTTACAATAACATAGGGGGTGACTTGTTCCTAGTTTTTAGTTTATGTTCTCAGAGTTTATTGTATTCCAGCTGATTATTTATTTATTTTGTGTGTGTTTTGTTCCTTACCCACCTCCACACGGAATAAAGTGCTATCCATCCATCCATCCATCCTTCCGTCCGTCCGTCCATCCATCCATCCATCATCCATGTTTCTATCTATCTATCTGTCTGTCTGTCCGTCCGTCCGTCCGTCCATCCTTCTATCTGTCTGTCTGACTGTCCATCCGTCTGTCTGTCCGTCCGTCCGTACATCCTTCTATCTGTCTGTCTGTCCGTCCGTCCGTCCGTCCGTCTGTCTATCTATCTATCTATCTATCTATCTATCTATCTATCTATCTATCT
>CALSBV010010214.1:3402310-3431854 GCA_943590825.1 Bovichtus diacanthus
TCTATCTATCTATCTATCTATCTATCTATCTATCTATCTATCTATCTATCTGTCCGTCCATCCATCTATCTATCTTCCATCCATCTATCCATCTATCCACCCATCCATCTTCCTGTCTATCTATCCATCCATCTAGTAACTTAGTGTCGACAGTGATGTCCTAATGGTTTCCTTTTTTGTTCGAACAACAATCAGGAAAACCTAAAAAGCACTGAGTGTAAAATGAAACTCACATAAGCAGGATATTAGCACTTGGAGATGCTGTTTCCAACATATTTGATTCAACATATCTTTTTACTTGTTTTGCGATCCAGGTTGTTGTTTTGGTGCTCTCAGCTATGAAATATCATGATTGAGAGTTGTCTACGAAACAAAACAGAATTGCATTACCACGTTTTTTCTTCTGGTTGAGAAAGCAATTCCAGGAGATCTTTCAATCAATCAAACAGTTTACTCCAATTCCACACGCACGCATATGTACAGAAGTAATAACAAAAGAAAAAAGCAAATCCATTTGGGTGAGCTTTGCAAATAAAATATGTTAAGCACAGGCATTGTCTCCTCCACCCCACTGCTTTTCACTTAATGCAGGTCTGTACACCTGAGTTTCCCTCAAACATGAGGCAGTAGCTGTGAGCTCATATGACAGGACACGTGTTCTCTGTCTAAAACAGATTCACAGATCTACTAATGCAATATATTGTCAAAGAACTGACTTCATGACGATGTGTGTCAACACCTACGGCACCTACAAATAATCATAGTAAGAACTTGCAAAGACTTTTTTAAGCCTCATAATAATGCTAATAATAATATTAACATATTTTATTTATAGTGCGCTTTACATTAACTTATGTAATTAGAAAGTCCTTATTAGAAATCAGTGATTTCTTGTTATTTTTGTTTTAGTTTTCAATCGGCAAAACAATAAAAAGGGTTGATCGTTGAACCTCTTCCAAATAAAAAACATTGCTGACACAAGGGCATCAACAGATGTAGAAATCCCTCTCAGTCTGCAGCTAGAGCAACATGTGCCAGCAAAGCTTTCACTGAAAACATGCTCCAATCTGTAGTTGTGGTTTTTGGTTAGATTTGGGAGGTGGCGTTGGATCACCCTGCTTAAGGAGCTTAGGCCAGCAGCATCACACAATATATTTCACTTTAAAATAAAACATTTCATTCCGTCATTAAATTGTTTCTTTATTTAAAATTAATAAAACCTGGCATTTAGCTAAATGTCTTCAGCTAACCTCTGGAGATATCTAATATGTGGCGGTATCACTTATCATGGCATAAAAATTAAAACTGTCATTTTGACTTGCTGTAGCTGAGCCAACTCAAAATGAGTTAAAACATAATATCTACTTGCAATTTTTTTTTTTTCTGAGTTAATTAAGCATTACACATTCATAATTCACAGGGTGTGCAAGAAGTATACAGAGGATATAAAAATATAAAAGTAAAAGTATGTAAGTTTCCCAGCAAAATGTACTTAAAGTATCAAAAGTAAAAGTATTGATTGTGCAGTAAAATGTTCCGTGTCAGTGTTTTACTATTACATATGATGTTTCTGAATGAATATTACTGCAGCATTATCTAATTTGAACTCCTTCATATACTGTTGGGTTGTTTAATCTACAAAAATGCATCATATTCTATAAGATCTTCAAATTTTTGTAGCGTCGCTGTCCATGTATCTCTAAAAAGTAAACTTTTCACAAGCTCAGGAAAACAGCCCTGTTTTCAGCTTTGTGACGATGCATTTTCCCGCTGATCCAAGAGGGCTTTTATTCATTTAGCTTAAGAAGGAGTTCACCAAAATATAGAGATTCATGGTTTTCACTGAACAGAAAGGGGATGGAAATTGTAATCTGAAAAGTAACTAAAGCTTCCAGAAAAATGTAGTGGAGTAAAAAGTACAATATTTCCTCTGATAGTGGAGTAAAAGTTTAAAGTAACATAAAAATGGCAACCACAAGTAAAATACAAGTACCTTGAATGTGTACTTAGTACAGTACTTGAGTAAATGTACTTCAACACATTCCACCACTGAAAATGTCAAATACTCTTTCATTGTGATTTCACACACAGAGGGAAAATCCGACCTAAAACATGTGCTATTCTATTGATGTTGGAGAATAAAGTCAATATCTACAACCAATACGAGCATGTGAACAAATCCCTCTTAGTCTATCTGCAAGAATTATGTACACATGTGTATCGCCGTACAGTGTAATGTAAAATCAGTTATATCAAATCTTCTGCAGTTATGCTATCTGGAGCTACAGCAACAGTTTCTTTACCACGGCCAAAGTTTCAACAGCTTGACAAACTATAGGTATTGCATCATAGTGGGAAAACTTTTGTCAACTGCACCACAATGAGGAAGGATATTAGGTTTTCACATCATAATAACACATCCAAATGATGCCTTATTATCGAACCTTTTAAATGATGGATTACTAAAAGAACTTAAGTGTAAGAAATTGATGTTGCTATTTTAGAGTTCTACAGTATAGGTCTAATATCCATGGCTAACAATGCCTATCAACATGTCTTTTGCTCTCTTTGGCATCATTTCCCCTCCTCTAAATGGGCTAAATGTGGAACTGGGCAGTTTTATTGTATATTCTAACTACAGCCTTTTCATGTGACTAACAAAAACAACCATTTGACCACTACCTCCAGCCTGTCATCTCCAAAGTGTCTTCCTTCCCCAGTATCCACTATCCCCCATAAGGCCTGCCATTGTTTTGGCTCCATAGTCCTTGAAAGGCACATGTCTGTCACTAGGTGGTCAAAATTGGGAAGGAAAAAAGATTATTTGTCACCATACCCATCCACTAAACCCTCGTCTGTATGTATAATGTGCCACTCCTATCTGTGAAAAACACATAATCTGTCATATATTTCCATCTCCATCTTCACACACATTCAGTAGCTCCCTGGAATTGTTATTCTATCCCAGCGGCTCTCTATTTCTGCCTTCACACTGTTGTTCACTTGTTCTATCGACAGCTGCCAAGTCTCATATTGGTGAAACTCCCTCTCAGCCTATCTTCTCTCTTGTCCGAGTCCAACTGGCTTGAAGCTGCCCTCGCAGGACCCCGTTTGCCTTTAAAGTCATCTGTCAGTTTCCATGTCTTTTTCTGCCGCTTGAGTACTTTTCCCACTAAGACAACCACTAGAAGTCACCATTGCAGCAGGTGAATCTGACAGCCTCCAATCCTATGGGGGACCTAAACTGATAAAGCGAAACTTCACTCTAACATCATGGTTGAGGGCTATGCTAAAGAGGCATCTGTTAATTAACCGGCTGAGAAGCAAGCTGTGAAGGGAGATGCTTTGGCATCCATCACTGCATCTGTGCTCGTCTCTGTTGAGAAATTAACCAGCATTAGCCAAAATGTTGTTTTTCTATCATCTCCAAATGCAGAAATGCCCTCAGTCTTCTGCTGTGCCCATGATACCGTCAAAGTACATAAAAGAAATGTCTAAATCAGCATCTTTTTTTTCGGTGACCTCCTGCAACTCATGCCACCAAAAAAATAACTTTCATCCAATTTCTTTTCTCCTTAGTCCGAGTCGCATTGGAGGATCTTACAAGGGAGTCATGGCAGACAAAACTATTCTCTAGCCCTGACCTAATTTACCTTTAAGCTTCCTTTATCTACTCTCACCCGAGCAAAGAGCAGCTTGTGGGTGGCTTAACCCGGCCTTATATTTACATTGTAACTGCTCAGGTTAAAGTAATCCGATAAAGAAGGGTAGGCTGTAACACACACAAGACACACATTTCTGCATTGAGTAGTGTTGTGTTGTTTTAATGTGAAATAGAGACACATAGAAATCAATTTCAGAAAACTTCTCTTCATATAAACTGTATTTATTCCATGATGATATGGTAGCATTGCAAAAGTACTCAGCTGAGAACCATTTCACTGTCCACAGACCACATTTAAGTAGTTTCTCTGTCTCACAGATCTCTTGTTTACAACATATCTTATACCCGCAGCCTTTCAGGTATAGTCTTCTCCCATTGGTTGGCTGGGGCCAGGTCCTATTGGCCCCTTGTTGGCACTTAGGCGTCTCTGCTCCAATCAGATCTTCTGTCACCCGTTTAGGTGGTGTACTCTTCCGCTTCACAGTTTACAAATATTGCTTCTTATTTCACAGTAGATTGGCCACTAAGTTACTTAATTCAATAACATCTTACATATCACATATTACATCTAAACAAGGACACAATAAGGCACATTGTAACAGTTTACATAGATTATTCTCACAGTAGCCTACTTTAACTCGATAAGTACATGTTGCTAATAATACTTTTGTACATTTACTTTTTAAAACATTTTCAAAGCAGGGCTTTTGCTTGGGAGCATTTCGCAGTGTGGTAGTTCTACTTGTATTTAAGGGACCTATGTATTTACACAACAAAAGGTAGAAGGATTCAAGGAAGCCTGATTCAGTGCACAGTTTTCATGACATTACTCACGACCAGCTCCCCTCTGACTCTGGAGGTGGAGCTCTTGCGCTGCTCTGGAACAGTGAACGCTGAGCTACACGTTCTAGAATTGTCTCCAACGGCTTCGGCCTGAAGCACTTGTGCACGCGCCCGTACCATGGCTGGCCCGTACGTCACGAGATGTGAAAACACGCGAGACACATGCATCGGTCGTGAACGTTAAACTTAACTGTTTAGGTTTCGGTTACCATTTTGCCGGGCATTGCAGCTAGGTTACACTATAATCTATATCGTGGTCCGACGAGGGAGTTTAATTGCTAAAACAGTGGAGATGTAAGTCTTGAGTTTACTATGTAGTCGTTAACTGTCGTAGCTAACTAGCTTACAGTTATTGGTTGTGTGGTGTACTGAGGATCAACCAGCTAACATTACAGCTAACTGAGCTAAACACACGAGTTAGCCTCAGCGGTGCAGTCATACTTACACGGGGCTGTCAAGACATCGTTAAATCCAACGACAGCGAACTTTCCCTCAGCCTAGTGTTATTTGGCAACACCATGTCCCAGCAGATGATACTCTAGTGAAGCTAGTATTCTTTGTGCGCCTTTCACCAGCCCCGTTATCGTTAGCTAGCAAGCTAATGTCAAGCAAAGCAAGGGTAACGTCAATGTTAGCACTAAAGAAAAGCGTGGTGTCATGATTAGCTGAGCAGATTTCACTTTAGCTCATGTAAACTAACGTCGATTTACCCACGCGTGTCAGCGATACACGTAACACAAGCTGCCCTCATCCAGTCAAATATTCTCCTCACTGTGGTCCACATCCACATAACCATAACGTTACAACTTAATACTAATGGAGCAGTACCTGACTCCATCTCAGTATAATAATCTAATTGCTCTGATACACGTGTACGACCTGTTATGTGATGTTAGCAGATGCACCTTCTTGATTAAAGGGCATATTCTTTAGGCTCTCATGATAATCTGGAATTAATGACTACGTCAATGTGATTTCAACGTGACCTCAAATGTACTGTACACTTGGACCACCTCCTGGCTGTGAAATGACATACACAACTATTATTTTAATAAACCAGACGCTAATAGTTCGTTATTAGTGACCACGTGAGATTAGGTAGAAGCATGAATGATGTTGAGTTTTATTATTGTCACTTATTCCCCCTTTCTACGTTTTGTCTTTAGGCAGCCTGCAACAGCCAAGTGGTACGACCGAAGGGACTCTGTTTTTGTAGAGTTCTGCGTGGAGGACAGTAAAGATGTGAAAGTACATTTTGACAAGTCCAAATTTGATTTCCGGTAAGTTGTGGTCTAGTATGAATGATGACAACACAAATTGTTGGCAGTTGTAAAGGAAATCTCATGACCTCTTTTCACCTTACAGCTGCGTCAGTGGAACGGATAATATCAAACAACAGAATACAGTGGACCTTTTCGGGGAGATTGACCCCAAAGTAGGTTTTTCACCTGTAGACCTTGTTGCAGTTCTACCACGTATTTTATTCCGTCAAAGCCTTCATCAGACTCTCTCTGTTCCTCACAGGACTCCAAACACAGACGCACTGACAGGTCTGTGTTGTGTTGTTTACGAAAAGCTGTGGCTGGGAAATCATGGCCACGACTTACCAAAGACAAGTCAAAGGTAACTTTAATTCATTACAAAACAAAAACAACTTGGGGCACCCAGGTAGCTTACATGGGAGCTTACCCATGTAGTGAGGCTGAGTCCTTACTGCAGCGGCCCATGTTCGATCTAACTTTCACAGGCACATTGTCGGCCAGCACTGTAACGCAGCACAATAGAGAAGTGTTCACACATTCAAGCCTTCGTTCAAACTATGGCTTGTTGGTTCCTTGAATTTGAAAGCACTGGGCCTAGAAAGTCCTTTTTAAAAGTCTTTGAATTCGATGTTTAAGAAGGCATGGGAACACTAGTAAGATGATTAAAAGCATGATCATTCTTAGTTCAAAGACTGTTGATAATATGCCACAAAGCTAAACAGCTAAGTTAATATCAACATAATAAAAAACAGCTGTAACTACAAGGGCACTCGAAGAGCACAGACCTCTGCCGAGGATGTTTCCATATGGAAAAAATAATGTGCGTATCCGCCCTGTGATTTGGATTCATGTCAACCCGGGCCAGTAGTTCTTCTGTAATTCTGCTGACAAACCATAACCTCCTTGGTGGAGGTGATAAACTGATTTCATGATATGAATATTGCTGAATCTATCTTCTCTTAGTGCAACTGGCTGAGTGTGGACTTCAATAATTGGAAAGACTGGGAGGATGACTCAGATGAGGACTTGTCAAGTTTTGACAAATTCTCAGAGGTAAGCATATTGAACATGCACTGTGTCTAAAGTGGGAGTATGTCCAGATATACTGCAGTGGTGACATTGATTTTTGTCTCCTGTGCATTTCTCCAGATGATGAACACAATGGGAGGGGATGATATACCTGATTTAGATGGTGCAGAAGAAGAAGTATGTACATATGTTTCATATCCTTTATTACAGAGAAAGGCGTTGTGTTTGAAGAAATGTTAATAAAGTGAAATGTATCAGGTAAAGCAGTGTATGCAGAATTGTCCTTATTGTTTTTTCTTTGTTTTTCAGCATGATTCTGCAGACAGCGACAATGAAAGTAAGTATTATTCTAAAAGAGCTGTCTGGTAACTTGTACTCCGTAGTCACTAGATCCCATAGGCTGAACAGACATAATGATAGGCAGCGTCAAGTGCATACAAATGTAACTGTTAAGGATCTGTTACGTAAGCTATAAAGTGTTTGGGGAAAATATATTATCCCATGTAGTAAGATGAAGATGTTATTATGTTAGGAAGGGCTTGGTTGTACATTTCTGTTCTTAATGGAGATTTAATTTTATTCAATCAAAATATCTGTCGTTAAGAGTTAAGTAAGAGATGCTTAACTTTTGCCATACAATCACATATGGGTATGAGTTTGAATATGGCTGCACAGATAGTTGTGGTGTCATCACTTTTATTTATATTTTATGAACTACCTGTTAATACCTCATTTTCACTGGTGCATTTGTTTTTTATCATTAATAGTTGAGCTATTACATTCAAATCTAATCACATGCTCATACTCATCACATTTTTGTCTCTCTTCCAGAAATGCCCGACCTTGAGTAGATAAATATGGACGCCACCTCAGTAGTAATCAAAGCAAGGTAAAAGTCAGTTAAAGGGACTAGACATGAGTTGGCAGCCATGTTGGAGAAGAGACCTCATGTCTACGCAGTGTCCAAAGCGAAACCTCTCCACGGAGTGACTGTTGGATACAGACATGCACAGGAATCCATAGCGACATACAGTGCTGTGCTTTGCTGTTCTGTTCTGCTCTGCATGGACAATTCTGTTCAAATGAAATTGTTATTGTTCATTGACTTAAACGACTAATGGGATGTGCTGATGTCTTACACCTTCTCTCTCTGTTTTTTTGCAATGTCGGGTTATGTATTGAACATTGTGATTTCTAATGAAGAAAAAAAGCCTATTTTCCAAAAAAGTAGATTTTTTTATTGACAGATTTTCCCCTTTTAATGTTTGTATTGTAAAATGCACTTATTTTGTTTGTTAATTTAAAAAGCAGGAGTTCCGCTCAAAATGGGTTTTCCAATGTATGACAATATCTGCAGATATTTAACAATGATTTCATTTTTTAACATATTTCAGCATTTAAAATAAACAGATATGCTTGTGCAACTTAAAGCTTGTGTTGAGATCATGGTAGTAGAGTGGTACAATCTTTGCATATGATCATACCTTTGCCAAGAGTTTGTTTCTCTATGCCAGTGTAAAAACATGGCACTTTGTAGCAGGTACAAAGATTCATTTTCTTCCATATGCGTACTGAAGTGAGGGCAGAAATCCTACGTAGTCTCCCAAGAGTTTCCCAAATAGTTGAATCAATACAGGTTCTAAATGTTTGTTAATCAGATACACTAGAAGTTTGCGTTGGAGGCGTGTGTGTGTTTGATTCAACACGTGGTGAACACTTGTGTTTGTCTTATGCTGTGGGAGTTTGGGAATACATTTCTAATAAACTGTTTCAGACCGTTAAGGTCTTAATACTAAAACATCACTTATTTCAAGTTCCAAAAAGGTTGATGACGTTTAGAGAGGAATTATAGTGCATTGTGGAGAATGTGGTCTTGGTGTCAAACAATGTTTGAAAGATTGGTTCACATTTTTTAAGTCTGGTCTTAAAAACGATTTTTAAAAATGTGTTCTAAAGTGCATCTGAAGATGAGATGAGGCTTCAACATACAGAGTTAAACAAACCAAGTGGTTATTGTTCCAAGTTAAACAAATCCCTCTGTTTCCCTTGAAATTATGTACTTGCAAGCTGCAACAGAGGAAATTCCTCAGTAAAAAGACATTAACTTTGCCAAAATACACTCTTAATTTATCCAACGCAGTCTGCTAAAGCCTTGTATTGACTTTGGTTGAATGATTGTTCTCTTATTGCTTCACAGCCAGTGTGGGAACATAACATGGAAACAATTACAAATAGCTCTTCTATATTTTGACTTTAAAAAATGGGATTCTGTCCTTCATTCAATTCACATAAAAATGTTAGTTTGTAACCACCGTGTAGAGCTAATGTTTCAGAGCGCTCTGCTTTCACTTCTCTAACGTTACACAAGGTACTCCTCTCTACCTATGTACTGAGGGCAGAAGGGAAATGGAAGCCTAAAATCCCTATTGTGAAGATTTCCTGTGTACATTTTTCAAAACATGGCAACTGCAGTAGATGCTTCCCTCGCAAGTTATTAGCAAAGATGCCACCTGCTCATTCAGCGACGCTCATTGGATCTGGCATAGATTATTCAAGAGCATCAGAACCATAGATTGTTGACAAAGACTCTTGATTCGTGGTTTATGGTAATGAAAGTCTGTTGTATTCATGGATCATTTGAAGAAAGTAGAACATAAATATCCCCTGTTGAGGGTTTTTTATCAGCACCTCTAAATGGTAGTCTCCTGTCCTGCAGCGCATGTTTCCACCACTGTGTGGCGAGTGCGGGGCCAGAGCCTCTACTTCAGTGTGAGATGTTTAGGGGCTGCATGTTGTTATGTTTGTGTCAGCAGTCTGGACCCAGGGAACAGGAAAATACAATGCAAAATACAATGCAAGCACCTTTTCAACATCCTCCCCTGTAAAACTAAACTGTGGGATTAAACCCACAAAAGATGGTTTACCACTGACTGAGGGAGTCATGAGAAGGACATAATACTCAGGACAATAGAGATGCACCATCTGGAAAACTAATAAACTGTCAGAATCAGGATCAACACTATTATCAAAAAAACGTTTTTTTTTCCTAGCAACCGTTGTGCATCACATGATGGTGGTCAATTGTGTTCTCTTTGCTTTTTAATGTAGTTTTGAGGTGTAAAAAACTTCCACACATCAGGCTGCTCTGAGATTGACGTGAGAAATCACTTTGCATCACAACTTCCAAAGCAACCTACATCTTTTGAGACATGAAAATGTTTGCTGATTATATTTGTGTATTCTTCTCATGTCATTCCAACACAACGCTTGAGTGCAGAGGCAAATACATACAGCCACTCTGCCCTATGGACAAGGGAACTAACAGATTCAATAGTGATTACAAGACAAACAGACCATAGAAACCAGCAGAAACTGTTACTGCCAGCGTTTTGTGAAGAAAAGAAAAGCAGTGTGAGCTCAGCATAATCCTTTCATAGGGCTGCGGCCGTCCCTCTGGCTGCCCTGGTCAGCATGATGCTCCAGTGCAGAAGCTCAATGCCATGCCTGCTCTCCCCTCTTCCTCTCCAAACGTGGATTTTCCAGCGCTTTATCTGACCTGAGCCTCCAAACCCGCCCAGCACACACACACACAAAGTAAAACTATGCCTAATCAGTTCTGCTGCCACAAACCTCAATCGAGAGCACAACTGGAGAAATTGCTCGCACTTTGGCGATCCCAGCTTTGATTAGAGTGAATGTGAACTGTACACCACAGAGGAGACAATGAAAAGGAAATCATTGAAAAAAAAAATTAAATAAAAGTGAAAGGTGGATACTGAAGTTACATTAATCCTGTGTTTGTAAAGATATCAAAATTAGTGGAAATCTAGCAAAAACTGCCACTGCACCAGCTCACAGGTTCTGCCCACCACATGCCCACTGCTTTTCTATTTTCAGGTTTGAAAGCCATTGCAGTCTCTCAAGGGGGCTCATCAGCCAGTGGTGTTGTGAATGAGGTTTTCTAGCGCTTACATTAAATGTTGACATCAATTGTTTGACAAAGCTTCAAGCAGACTGTCGCTGGTACTTAGGTACAAGATCTCCCTGTCCTCCGGTAAAACTCTGAAAAGCCCCCAGCGGAAATATAAGATGTTCCAAAGCATTTCACGTGTTGTTTACTTCTCTGCTTTTACTCCCAGCATGACTTCAATCGAAGTTAATCATTTACAAAAGTACCCCTCAAACGGCAGTATGTCTAGAGCTTCCCTACATAAATAAGTTAAAGTATTGAGGACTGCTTTGACTATTTCTGGGCCTTTTAAACTTGTGACCCATTAGTCCAGATTCATAGTCATTTCTACAATGAGCAGACAGGCGGGAGAAGGGTTAAATGATTTTGTTTTGATTTATTGTATTGTGTGCAGGCCCCTCCCCTGGGCCTGGCGGGGCTGCTGTGGCCCCCGGGGTGTTATAAAAAGGCCTCTGAGCTCCCCCTGCTCTGGTAAAGAGGCTGAATGTCTGCAGGACATGCTTAACGTTTGTCTATCCATGTTCTTCTACTAACAACCAGCGGGGTTGGCACATAGATGCACAGAGACTGGCGTATTGCTCCACTCAGGAGCTTTCTATGACAGAAATCAGAATTCAGAGCAGCAGATTGTTCACAGTCGCATGAGAGTTACATGTTGAGCAGTTTACGTGTCGTTGCATTTAGCTTTAGAGACGCAGTTTCTGTTTGAGGGCAAGTTTTTGTCATTTGCTCAGTTTTTTTGGTTTCAAAACACTTTCATTATTGTGGAGAAACAGCATCTCCTTTTAGTTGATTAGTTAGTTTTTCTGTTGACTTTTCATCCCTCCATTGCTTAGAGGTTGCTTTTTGACCTTTTGCCACCATGTGGGAGTTCAGGTCCATGTCTTTCTGGCGGGCTGTTTTTGCCGAGTTCTATGGCACCATGTTCTTTGTATTCTTTGGGCTGGGGGCAGCCCTCCGCTGGACCACCGGGCCCCATAATGTTCTCCATGTTGCCTTCTGCTTTGGGCTGGCGGCTGCCACCCTCATCCAGTCCATCGGCCACATCAGTGGAGGACACATCAACCCAGCTGTTACCTTTGCCTACCTGATTGGCTCCCAGATGTCCCTGTTCCGTGCTTTCTTCTACATCGTGGCCCAGTGTCTCGGAGCACTGGCTGGTGCTGCCGTGCTCTACGGGGTCACACCCGGCAACATGAGGGGAAACCTAGCACTCAACACGGTAAGATTACCTGCCGGACACTGAAATACCACCTCCATTACTGGCTCTGACTCCTCCATTACAAATCTTACATCACATTTTTCACAAACACTGACTGATGAATGTTAAGATGATTAACTATGTATGACAAAGTAAGTATTGTATGTGCACACGTAAGCCAATTCTACCTATAGATATCTAAAACCTGACACGTTTCACACAAGGTCATCCAACCACAATGTTTGCATCTGACAATTTTAAAGAAACGTTGATTGTGTGTTTTTTTAAGGATGCACTCACATCATGAATTCCATCTTTTTTCCCCTCCCATCTTTCAGCTGCAGCCAGGCATCAGCCTGGGCATGGCCACCACCATGGAGGTCTTCCTCACTCTGCAGCTTGTTGTCTGCATCTTTGCTGTGACTGATGAGAGGCGTAATGGACGCCTGGGCTCTGCTGCCCTGGCCATTGGCTTCTCTGTGCTCATGGGACATCTTCTCGGGGTAAGAACCAACAGGAAAAAACTTGAAACGGCTCACTGAGTTTATACAAGACTCTGACAGTTGTATCACGTCACACGTACAGTCTTAACCCTGAACTACTCTCTCTGTCTTTCCCTCAGATGTACTACACTGGAGCGGGAATGAACCCAGCAAGGTCCTTTGCCCCGGCTGTCCTGGTCAGGAATTTCGTCAACCACTGGGTAAGATGATCATATCTGTAAATCTTACACTGCAAAACTCTGGAATAGTAGTGTGACATCTTCAAAGTCACTAACACATTCTGCTCTTTTCTGTTACTGTCAGGTGTACTGGGTGGGACCCATGATTGGTGGCGCCATGGGTGCTCTGCTGTATGACTTCATGCTGTTCCCCCGTGTGCGCAACCTCTCCGAGAGGCTCGCCACACTGAAGGGCACCCGGCCCCCAGAGGCTGAGGGCCAGCAGGAGACCAGGGGAGAGCCCATCGAGCTCAAGACACAGGCCCTATAAGCCTGGAGAAGAATATTGGCTTTCTGACCTCCCCATCCCTCACCACTCACCCCTTAATCTGCACCCTCAGTTCCCGATCCATCCTCAGCCCACTCAGTATTTCTTACCACTTACCTCCTCCGCGCCTCCACACATGCTAACACAGATCCCAAACACCTTTGTTATCCTCGTTCTGCATCCAGAACTGGACCTACCGAATTCCAGTGAAGGGGAACCCACCGCCCTGATCATCTCGCCTGATTTCACCTCCACCCACCCACCCTTCCTCCTCCTCCTCCTCCTCCTCCTCCCCCTTGGACTGCAGGACAAAGATGGAGGGTTAGAAGAAGACTTGCCACTGAAGGAAGCACCCTGTGCCCTGTGGTGTGGGGAGTCAGTCACTCCTGGCTGACCAGGTGGCTATAACTGCTCAGGACAGGGGTCTCTCTCGCTATCTTTCTTTCACTTTTCTCTCTTTCTGTTTTTCTCCCTATTTTGTAGTCTGCTAGGAGTGAAGCTACAGTAGAGCAGTGGACTTCTGCATGCTTTTCCATTTTCCGGTGTGATCTCGCCCTTCGTTTCGTTTCGTTTAATGAACTTTGGGTTAATGACATGTACGTATTGTACTTAACCAAAATTTATTTGGCTCATATTCTTTTTTTTTCCCAGTTGTATGTGTTTGAGTGTGTGAGACAGAGAGTGGGTGTGCATGCATGTCTCTGTGCACGTGTATGCGTGTGTGTGCTTGTTTTAATTGATCATTTTTATTTTTCACTTTTCATTGCCACAATCATTTGTCTGTATCATGATTTTCTTTCTTTTAATCATAAAAACATATTCTAGGGAATAATGCGACCTTTTCCACACCCTTACTGATACTGCAGAAGTTCAACAGATTCAATGTTTAGAGTGATCCCCATTTTATATCAGATGAAAGATCATTTATGCTTTTGATTCAAGTCTTAAAGCCAAATTCATTCAGTTTAGAGTTTGTGTTTCATCTAGTGAAGCACACACACATTCATATTTATATTAAAATAAACACAAAACACAAAACTATCTGGTCTTTTCTGAGCTCAGTCTTCAATAAAGTTACAATAACAAACACTTGAAATGGTATAATTGCCACCAAACATGTTACCAATTGCTTTATCAGTGGGACATCTGCAGGTTTGTACCACATTTAGACAATTTATACAGTATTTGTGTTGAGTTACATTTAAATGACTTTTCTGACATGAGCTTTGCTTTTAGAGCAGCGCTTATCACAGATTCATGTACAGGTGTGTGATAGTTGGTTTGCATTTACTTTTGCGTGTCTGCCATGGAAAAACAAAGAAAGCAAACCTGACAAGCTGTCATGAGGAACAAGCGTTTTCTAGTTGAATTGTTTTGTTTGACACGACTGAAGGGTCTTTGTTACATCAACTCGAGGTTAGAAATGAAAGAGTGCATGAGGTGTGGTGGCTTGTTGCTGGTGTTGGCAAACACCTGGTGCCTTCTCTTTTCTACGCTGAGCTGGGTGGCTCTTTGGGAGTGAGATAGTTTTATTGGACAAGCCCCTCTGGTATTTGGGTGAAGAGAGAAGGTCACCGCAAGATGACTGAAATCTTTAGTGTGTTTTGTACAGGGTGATAAATGTACACCTTTATTTTCATACAATCTACACAAAAGAGAATTCACTTTGAAGTTAGCTCTACATTGGCCTGGCATCCCCTCTCTCTTCCATCCCTCCTTCATTCACCCTACCTCCTCCCTTTGTTTACGAGGCAGCCATCTTGTTCTGCTCTAATGAGGGGACATCTACAGCTGCTGGGATGGAGGGAAGGGGACGGGGCACTGAGATAAGTTAGCATTTTGACAAATTTTACCAGAGCAGTTATTGAACCAGACATGTAAGCTGATTCTTTCTGCTTCCTCTACATAACCTTTTTTTTTCAGTGTGATTTCCCTGGCAGTGGTTGAGTAGAATTTACATTTTAGTGACATGTTGAAATTAGAATTTGTGTTCTAATGGAAAAGCTTTGTGATGTACAGTGTAAAGTTTTCTTTTTTTTTTTTTTTTTTAATCTTTTCATGATTGTTGAAACTGGATGGATAGGAAATATATTATGCTAGTTATGCAATGTCTCCTCTTTGGCTGATGGATTATGGAAGTGATGCCAATTATGTTACACACCAATATGCTTTCATTCAATGGACAGGCTTTTTGGTACCAGGCATACCTTCCCGATCACAATGCCATTGATTTATTATTTTTATATGTCAAAAAAATCAGAAAATTCTTATGTTTCCAATCATTCCTTTGTCTGTTTTCTTTTAGACTGACTGTAGAAAAATATGGGATTTAAAGAGATGGTTCCACACAGGACAGACCTACATTTGCATGTATTAAAAAGCAAATCTTAAATGTTTGCAAACATTATAATATTACATATTCATGACACTTCTGAGAACTAAACCCAGTAGCTATTTTATTTAAATAAACATCTGCCAATCAGATTAGGTTATTGTTTGCTACCACAGGGGCAGTGAAAGTTAAGATTCATTCTGCAGCTGCTTGTCGGACATGTTCCTCTATAAACGGCTGTGATATCAGTCAAGGTTGGCTTAAGGGACATGACTAACTTTCTTCTTAATACATTTCACAAAGTATTTTTGACATTTTGAGTAAAAAACAGAGACTTTATTTGTCACCACAGTTGAAAGATTTTATGGATTATAGTAGTAGCCTCGGGATGATATATCCAAAAGTCAATCAACAAGCTTATCCTCCGTTGAACATACATGGAACATGGTACTTCCAACACACCATTATATTATTACATGCACAAGTTGATTAATAAGGAAGGTTGATTTTGGCCTACATTTAGCTGAGGATAAAAGCTGCTAAAATCAGAACACATTTAGATTTAGAGCTCCCACAAAGCAAAGGTACTGCATCCCTTTCAGAATAACATTGTTCTTTACCCTGTAATGTTTCTTATTACATGCAACAGTAACTACTTTACCCTATATCACAAACATGTTAACACTAGATAACATCTAAATGGCACATTGCCATGTTATATAAGACTCCAAAGAAAATGTCGTTAATTTAGTTACATAAAATAACATAGGAATAAAGGTATGGAAATATACCGTTGATCATTTACGAGTTGTGTCACTCCAAAGAATGCAGACCGACAGCAATAATGTGTTGCATTAGGGCAACTATTATTGGCTGACAGTAAGAAACACCTAACATAAACATATAACAGAAAATACACACAATGGGATCCTTTAGAAGGAAGATATAATACGAACATTTCCCATCATCATCATCACTTCTGCCATTTGCTGCATTGTAAGTGTCCATCAATGTAGTATAGTTTCAGAAAACAGTGATGGAAAACCTTATTGTTCCTTTCATGTTCCTAATCCTCACTATATCACAGCATTTATGAAGTTTTTCCTATGCATACTGTGCGTTACTGTAAGACTGTGTGTATATCATAATATAGCTGAGGCTTAGCCATCATAAGGAAGGTTTATACACAAGACGGAAATACTATTCAAATATGCTTGCCTCGTCATCGCTAAAAACATGAACAGAAATGTTTTAATAATCTCTGGAGTGTCCACTAAATGCCGATCAACAGCATCCACAACCCACCACCAGTGAGAGGGAGAACAGGTTTTTAAAGAGGTGCACAACAAGGCTGGCCGCCGGACTGCGATGACAGCACTGTTCGATATTTGTTTGTTCTCAGTTTGACTTGATGATGATGATGATTTCCTGCTGTCGCAAAGCACCGGCTCAGCATGTGTCGCAGAGAAATCACATTTATTGTTTACTCAGAAATTCGATTAATCTGTAGATGGATGATGAAAGTTAAGGAAGAACGTCTGCACTTTCTCCATATGAAGGTAAGACAGACGACTTTGGTTCTGGTCTCTTTCTGATGTCTGCTTTGCACTCCAAAAACAACTTTGATGGAAAATCCTCCGATTCATTCACAGTGGGAATTGGAGAATATGGTCGAAATCTATATCCATAACGCCATCTGCGGCACTATAAGGCAGAAACACGCACATTACACACACACACTCTCAACACTGTAAAAACAACATGGAAATGGATTTTATGCACAGACGTGAAAATAACCTACATATGATCAGGGAAGCCAGAAGTAGGGTCTGGACTGAAATCCACAGGAGGTGCAGCTTCCATCACTTCTTTATTATGCGGGCTGAATGGCTGCGTGAACTGGTGCCTGGGGGAAAAAAAAGGAACAGGAGCTCTATCAACAATCATTAATAACTATTAACAATTCGAGAGGCAAGCTTCCTTCAGTCACAGCTGACAAGCAACGTTCACAATTAGTTTTTACTTTAGTATCTTAGAAAACTGGACCTGAGTATTTCTTACTATAGAATGATATAGAACAGGTGCATGTCATTTGATGAGAAAAAAAACATAGAAAAAAAGTAAACTTGGATTAGAATATTTCACCTATTGCAAGTGTTATATAGTTTTAATGAGACACTAGAACAAACAGGAACATATTAAGTAACTTTGAGGCTACTTCAGGATAATTTGTCAGAGTATTGGGGCATTAGCTGTGAATAAGAATAAAGGCTTTTACTTTTAACAATAACAGAAATGCCATTGGTATACTTTCATAGGTAGGACTTTGGCATTTCTACTTTTCAATATAGGCAAATAACTTGAGTGCCTCCAACATTTTGGGCCTCATTTCTCATCCAAAATTCGCCAACTGTCAATCATTTTGATTAACTATCTCATGGTTTCCTGTGGGCATCCTACTGGTAGCAAATCAAACATAAATGTGCAGACATGAACACAGTATAAGTGTTGCTAGTGGTAGAGGACTGGTGTCTAGCTGATAAAGAACAGGGAATATGAATAACAGGAAGTGAGTTGGTGGTATGAAAATGAAGCGAGAAATGTGTAGAAGTGACACTTACACAGGAAAGCTTTCAGCGAGAGGTGTCACACTGGGAGCCGGGGGGGTGGCTGAGCCAGATTCCCTGCACACACAAACATGACATGTTCCCATAAAACGATTTTACATAAAGTGCATCAAACGACATGGTTAAGTTGTAAAATAGTCCCTTACGTGCCAACTTTAGTCTGGAGAGACACAGGGATGTAGCCCCCTGGGGGTGACGCTGGAGACTCTGTTAGCAGTAAAAAAAAAAAAAACTCCATCCGTTAGTTGTCTGTTTTCACTCAAGCTTAATAATAAACATATGAATTTGTGCATGAAGACCGTTACCCGAGTAGAATCTTTTGAAAACTTCATGTTTAGGAAACTCAGGATACAGGTGCGTTATGTCGTTGATGTCCCGGATGCGGTCACCAAGGCTACGGATATCAAGATCTCTCTTGGTGAAGGGCTGGATGTTCTGGATTTTCTGTCCCCCATCTAGTTGGAATGATGTCCAAATTTATTGCAAGGGTCTAAATAAAATATTCACTTTTAATTCAGGAGCACCACCCACAAAATGGGAGAGGGTGTTCAAGAATGTAATTATTATTATTATGATCAAAATGTCCTGAAATGGATTCATATAAAAATAACAGATATAAAGAATATACTGTATGTATGTCAACACTGGATTTACTGTGTATACTTTAGCATCATCATAGTCCAAACAGGAAAACAGAAAAATTTAAAAATGGTGTGTGTGGGGGGGGGGGGGGGTTTAACTAAACACAATTAAACTTAACCTGGGGCCAAGGAAACACTTACTCTCACTGGCGGACACATATGCAATGGTGATGCCTCCGATCTCAGAGTCACTAAAGCGAAGCAAGAACGTCCCATTGGGCCTGTCTTTGAGAATCAAGTGTAGATGCTGCTTCCCAATGAAACCAAATATAAGCCTAGTGGAACAAGCACATGTCACTATTAAGAGATTGTAACAGGTTGTTAATATGTTATATTAAAATAGCAAGAGAGTCTCATCACCCTTCGCTCCAGTAGGTCTTCAGGTGCTTCTTGCTCAGCTCCATCACGCCCTCAAACCACTGCCAGAAAGTGAACGGTCGACCCGGCAGAACCTCCTGTAAGATTGAAAGTGCACCGTGAGAATTGAGTGCATGTCAGCCTGTATGTCTGTGCGAGAGGACATACACCTGTGTGTACCTTATTAAACTGGGTCCAGGAAACCAAAGTGTTGCTGAAGTCATCTGAAAATTCAGGCCTGTCGAATATCTTCTGGGCCAAGAAGTGCTGGTTATAATGGTCCAGATTGTGGTTCGTCTGGACCTCAGACGTGAATTTACTGTTGAGAGTGCTGTACATCATCCTCCAGGGCACGCGCTCCGGCACCATGAACGGCACTCTGTCCTGATGGCAATAACAGAGGGGCTGACACGGCAAGAACACTGACGTGCATTTACAATGACGTCAGGGGAAGAATGAAAGAAACTAAAAACTGAGAAGAGAAAAAGGGAAGTACAAACATACAAGCGTCATAGGTGGTGGAATGTAACTACCGTAATTTCCGGACTATAAGCCGCTACTTTTTTCCACACTTTGAACCTCGCGGTTTATACAATGACGCGGCTAATTTATGGATTTTTCTCGCTTTCACAAGCTTCATGTCGCCAAAAAACTGAGCACCGTCGCATAATGTGACGTAAATCGAGCGCGCTCAAACTTCCCGTTCATTACGGTAATTAACTTTTTTACAAAATTTCTCGGTGTTTCATTCAGCGTACCAAATGAACCTCTAAAAACATTATGCCAACCTTCAATTGCATTATTAGTTCTTGGAATGTCTTCAGCAGCAGACATTATGAACAGCGGACATTATGAACAGCGGACATTTTAAACAGCGGACATTATGAATGGTCACGATTCTGATTACGGTCATGTTGTCACCCTCATCATGGCAAAGACACGGAGAAAGGCATATGATGCAGCTTTCAAGTTGAAGGCGTTTAAAGGCCTATTTATTTTTGTTCCAAGCCGTGTTTCGTTAAAGCCTGTGTAAAGTTCATTTGTTTCAATGTACTGGTAGGCACCTGTGGCTTATAGACATGTGCGGCTTATTTATGTACAAAATACATATTTTTTAAAAATTCAGTGGGTGCGGCTTACATTCAGATGTGCTGAATAGTCCAGAAATTACGGTAAACACATTTACTCAAGTACTGTGCTTAAGTACAATTTTCAGGTACTCGTACTTTACTTGAGCATTTCCAGTCCACTTTTAAATCTCAGGAGGTAAAATATTGCACTTTTTAATTCACTACATTTAGCTGAGCGCTTTAGTTACTAGTAACTTTTAGTAAGATTTTCTGCACAAAACACTATGAATTTATAAAACATGAAACAACGCATCATGTTTTAGGTTTTAAAACCTTTATGATTTGTACGTAAAATATATGAAGCTACCCAACAGCATATAAAAATAGTTGAAGTCATCTCCAACTTGACCAGCTACAACAGAAAACTGCAAATTTTCCATTATATATTGTATTAATATTGCTGATATATTCATGTGTAATTAAGCAATAATAAATAAGTAAAACCCTTGCAGGGGTAATTTTTCAGCATTATGAGTACTTTTGATACTTAAAGTACATTTTGCACATAATACATACTTGAAGTGTAGACATTGTCCGTTTTTGTTTGAGTGGTTACATTTAAAAAAAAAAAAAAGAATCAATGTGTTTCTTACAGACCACAGACTATTTCCAGTCAACACTTTGACAAAGCAAAGAGAGCAACAAACAGGAAGCACATCCAGGCCTAAAGAGCTTGTGTGCACATTACTCATATTACACTTTCAACTCAATATAGTAAACTGGTAAAGCTGCATGAAATACTCGAGACTACAAGACTTGAACCAGAAGATGATTGTGGGTACTGATATTTTCTGTAAACTCATGTCGTGTCAGGATTTGGTTAAAAAGAGGACCCAAACGCAGTACACACAGGCAGATAGTGATAACAAAAAGCGAAGAAAAAACTAAATTTAAATGACCGTATACCATTCTATGTGGCTTATTGAACCTATAATTGAAGATTTATAGTTTACTTAAATTCAAATTAATATCAAAACAATTGCGGAAGATTCCTCGATATCGACTGATGAAGTTAGAGCCTCTGAGCCAAACATTAACGCTGTACATAGTCGACATTCACAATCTATTCCACTTGAGCACAGAGAGATAAACTGCATCACTGATAACAGAGACTAAAGAGTGAAGGAACATAAAAGCAACAGCAGAGAAATTCAGAATTTGACACTTACTGGTTCGGAAAAAGCACAGTCCCATATGATGGTGGCCAGAGCGTTGTTGTCTTGACTACCGTGGACAATGACGACCACCGGCAGTGAGATCATCTATAATCAATGACATTTTTTTTAAAAATTGTATGACCATGTAGTTGTCAGCTCAATGTGTCACTGCTGTAGCATTTTAACAAAGCCTGTGTGCTGACGAATAGGATGCAACTGTGATACAGGAAAAAAAACATCATTATCATAAAGTCCAAATTACTGCCTTTCACTCATCAACAGGATGTAATGAGAAAACAGAACAATTGGTAGGATCACACCTGTATCCTGTAGGGGGTGTCACAGCCCGTGATGGTGATCTCTGTTGAGAACAGGAGAGCAAATTTCTCCTCTGTCACAGACTCTGATCCCCTTCTGTCTGCTCTCTTGATCTTCTTGATAGACTGTTAAACCAAAATAGGAGTTTAAATGTGTTAACAAATAAAAAAGAATCTAATCTAGGCTTTGAAATGAGGAGTGGTACAAACCATATTCCTGAAGGTGGCACATGTGCTCTTGCTGACTGTGTTGTGTTCTAGGATGGCTGTATTGTTGATCAGTTCCCCGACATTATCACTGCAGGTAACAAAACAGAGAGTTTCAACGGCAGTTTTTTTTCTCATACACGTAGTATAGAATAAGCACATTAATGGAACCCATTTAGAAGTGTTAAACTTTATTGTTTTGATTGATTTATTCGACAATTTTCCCATGGTTACTCCAGGTGAAAAAAATAGATGGAAAATACCATGAAAACCAATTATCGATGTGTACTATTGCTCTCCTTCTCCCTGATAGTGTGCATTCCTCCATGTTGTGCTGTATATATGACTCACCCAGGTACACTGCTCTGGTTCCTGGCCTGCAGTTCATTAATGATTTGCGCCTTCAGCACCACAGGCTTCCCGGGAGCGACTTTTTCCCCCAGCAGATATCGCACAGTTGTGGAGAACTTTGACTGAGTCTTAATGACCTGAGGGGGCTGCTTGTCCACTACAAGAGAGCTGAAGGAGACGTCAGGTAAACGAGGGAGGAAAAATGCTTCCTGTTTTGAAATATGTTTGAGAGGAAGTCATTTATGTTGCTTTTTGAGAGTGGTGGAGAGGGAAAAGTTTGAGTTAAATACACTTACTATATTACTATTTACTACTACATATTCAAAAAGAAATATAAATACATAGAAAAGAAAACAATGTGACTGTGGTACCTTTGGATCAGAACCTGCAGAAGTTGCCCCAGCCTTTCCTGGAGCTCTGGGATCGGTTTCCCTATCAACATCAACTCCTGTCTCAGCTTCCCGTTCACGCCAAGCAGCTGCTCACACCTAACAGAGAAAATATATAACAAGAAAGAAAGTAAAAACACAAATACCTAAGCCAGGTAAAATGTAAAACGTTTTTGTATGATTCAGCATTTCATACAATATGGTGCGTTTACCAAAGAATATGATATTTAAAGGCTTAAAACCAAGAATTATCAGACTAGTTGCTATTCTCCGTGCTGGCTGCACCTCACCAGGTCTGCAGAGGGTTGAGGTTGTCGTCAAAGGGATGTCCGATGGCGGCTTTGTGCTGATCCCACCTCCACGCCTTCAGCCTGCTGATCAGTCTGGTCTGACACTGGTCCAGACAGTCAACACTCTCCTCCAGCAGCTGGAAACGCTTCTACAACAATCAACAACCAAACATATTACACTGACACACATGGGCAAACACATGGATGCATGTGTATGTCAATAAATATCATGCACACAAACGCAGACATATTAAATACCTCCATACATACCAAAGACCACATGATTTATCCATCAATTGTTTAATTGTTAGTCTATAAAATGTACAAAATTGAACCTTCTGAAATTCCCAGAGCTTAAGGTCTACCAATTGTATATTTTGCTTTTACAACATTTAAAAAATCAACCCAAAGAGATTCTGTTGTTAATTTTATTACACAAAGAAAAGCCACAAATTGTCATACTAGAAAGGTTATAATCTACACGTTTGCCTCTTTCATTTGATTATTTATTGAAAACATAAATCAACTATTTAAAACTGTTTCTGTCAATCGACTGATTGATTAACTGACCAATTGTTTTAGCACTAGTTTAGGATGCTCTCATAATAATCAGTATTCATCCATAAAATAGCCAAGAGACATACTTAATGATCTACTTTAGTGTGATAAGTCACATCAGACTAAAAGTATAATTGAACAGCGTGAAGTTATGGCCTGAGAGCAGCTGTCTACTTGGCTAAATCAGTTGCTGTTTGTCTACAGTGTTTGATCATGTGCAACTTCTGAATTTCTTCAGAAATCTATAATAAAAATAAAAAAAGAACTAGCAGCTGAAGCCATTGATAAGCTCACCGTGGCCATTGCTTTCACATTGTACTCCAGCTGCTGGATATGATTCTGGAGTTTCTGGACTTCTAAATTTGCGTGATCAAGTCCGTTCTGTTGGATAGGCCCTGTGAAAACAATCAATAACATCATACGTTGAGTCCAAACGAACAGAAATGAACAAGCAGACAAACAAATTATGAAGCACAACTTTTCTTAATGCCTGAGTTGGAAATAGTGGCCTTTGATCTGACAGACACTAAAAGTGAATCATTACGAAATCATTACAGGTAAAACAAGTTAGAGTGAAACTATTCCATGCATATCACAACCAAAGAGGTTGCACAGCAAAGAACAAAACATTCTTATGCTTATCTGTGTTTGTATTTTTGGAATACACAGTTATCCATAAATAGTATGGATGTAGGAGGAGCAGGGGACGTCAAAGAAAAAAGAAGCGAATAAAGGCTCTGGTAATGGTAGTAGAAGTAGAACTGACGGCTGCTTTTAACACCATTAATTACTCTGTTTTATTCTGCTATCTAAAAATAAGGCACCTCATATTCACGTGAATTTAAAGGTGAAAGGTTGTGTCTCACCTTGTAAACCCTCATAGTTCTGCCTTTCCCAGTTGAGCTCTTCTTGCAGCTGGTGCATCTTCTGTCGGATTTCCTGGATGTCCAGCACCTTCAGAACCAGGTGGTCTACATCCTGCATGTTGGGGAACGAGGACTCTCTATTCTGGTACTGCGTGTACTGTGGAGGGTTGGGCGTCTGAGCAGGCTGCAGACATAGAACAGTGCTTAATACACTTACAGGGTTGGTTACACATTACTTGTTGCTACTATTAAAAAGTAAACAGTGGACATTAGCTAGAAGACAGATTGACCTATTTCTCCCTGCAGTCAAACCAATTCAATCGACACCCTCCAAATGCCTGAAATAAGCCCACATTGTGCGCATTGCCCAGACATAATTTAAGACTATTGCCTGCCAAGTAGTTTGTAGTGGTACTTTATGCCTTTTTCCTGTGTGTCTGTTTATTCGTCATCACTTATAATATACACTCTAAGATCAAGCCTCACAGGGCCATACAAAGTGATCTGACAGCTTCTTAGAGTGAGGGCAGTAGTTAAAACTAACACACAGTATTTTTTTTAAAGATCTTACCGTGTGGAGCAGATCCCTCTCCTTCTTGAGGATGTCTTTGACCATCACTCCGAACTGTAGAGGTTGCTGCTTAAACATGGTCTGTAAAGCAAGCACATTCTCAAACCTAAAAACAGCCCATAATACCACAGTGTAGCTAATAGTATGCAGTTATTTATTTAGGTAATGTCACATACAATACATTTGTAATGGCAACAAACATATTTAAAGAAGCTTGTACAGTTATTATCAATTCCTAAGAGACATTCTTTTTTTTCTTCTTTGGTATCTTGTGATCAGTAGAATATCTGCAGGCTTTTCTTTGTTAGGTGAAGTACTTAAAGAAGGTTGTGGGCACTTCTAACCCTCTCTAAAGCCCAACAAACACCTTACATTACTCGTGAGAAAAACAATATTGTCCTACATATCAAAACAGCATCTTCCTGTCTTTGGTTTCAGTGGTTTCAGTCACTCAAACCTGCCGTGACCACTGACTGCTGTCTTATCAGGAATGCAGGGTGGAACCTAAGTCCTGCAGAGGAGCTACAGAGCGGCACGGTTCCCTTACCATGTTCCTGCTTATCTGCAAGAGCTTCATCCTGTCCACCACGCTGGCATTCTGCTGAGAAAACGATTGCAGCAGGCTGATGGTCTGGTCCAAAAGAGTCTGAGCCTGGCTCTCCTGCTCCACATTTTCCAGCATAAAGTCGTCCCTGTGAGCACACACACACACATAGATGGCCATGCATACACAGTATGTGCATGTAAACATACACACATGCGTATAGATCCACACACACACAAGGCCACAGAACAAGAACACACAATAAGCATACACATGAATACGCTGTATACATGCGAGCATGTTCGTGTAACTATGTAGAGTGTGTGTTTGTGTCATACCATCTCTGGCTCTCAATCCATTCAGCTAAGAAATGTCTGACTTCGATGGGGAAGGCGGATGGGGGATAGAGGTTGTTCACTGTGTCATTGGACAGGCGCTGAATCATCTGGGACATGTGTATCCATTGGGCCATGATCAAGCAGGGCTACACAAGTTGGAGTAAAAGGACAATATGTATGACTAGTCAGTTTTTAAATTACAAGGCAAGGCAGGTGCTATTCTTTGTTGTACATATTATCAATAAATCTCAACTCCCTACTTCTACTCCCTTACTTCCAGCACCCTTGCTTGGACCACACCCAATAATTGAACCTTAATGTTTAACTCAACTGTTACTCTGTATTGAATGATAAACAAGTATCAGCATGTGCTTTCAGTTGAGTTCATAGGAATGAACCTATCATCCTATCATCGTCTTGCAGCGAATTGAGTGTCATACGAGACATCGCTTCTGTAAAGCTGGTTTATCACTCACTCACCCTGGCATCTGGACATATTTCTGTCTCTTTACAACAATCAGGGGCATGGGGACCAATCTAAGAGCATTTGAGCTCTCCGCTGTAGCCACTGTTTAGATACTTCTTCACATTGTTGAATACTTCTCTATCATGTTGGCCGACAGTGCGAGTTACAAGGATTTGATCTTTCAGGCCTGCAGTCTTAGAGCTGTAAGGGAAACTGGACCACTGCCTCAGTAAAGTACTCAAAATACCCAATGAATAAGCCAACTAATGCAACTGGTCTCTTACACAGAAAAGAGGCCTCACTTGTCTTGTGTTATACTTAAAAGGTGGGGTGCAATGGGTGAAACATGGTAGCAGCTATCTATGTATAATTTTGGTCATTTTGATTGTCTATTATGTTGGTTATTTTGTACACACGACATCTATTGCATGTCTGTCCATCCAGGGAGAGGGATCCCTCCCCAGCTGCTCTTCCTCAGGTTTCTACTATTCTTTACCCAGTTAAAATAGTTTTGGGGGGAATCTTTTCATATCCGAAGCGAGGGTCTTAGGACAGAGGGTGTCGTATGCTGTGTAGATTGTAAAGCCCCTTGAGGCAGATTTTGTGATATGTGATATTACCTGTGCAAAATAAGTCAAATTGACTTGACACAGGGTCAGCCATTTGCAATATATTCCCCAGATGAAGCTACACTATATAATGTAACGTTGCCGGTTTAGTGCTCAAACACTTTTTAAAATGATTTTCCAATATTTTCCTAGATATGACGGATGTGTTCAATAAAAACCACCAGGTCATCAAGTCTCTGTGTTGTGCATAGCCCCCCCCCCCCTTTGTTGAGTCCTCTCTCGCAAGAACATACATTAATCTCTCTGGTTTACAGTACAGCCTGGGGGGCTTTATCTCCTGAGAGAAACATCCATGGAGGGAATCGTTTAACCGTCACGACCCCTGGAGGCTTCACAGACCCAAATAGACCACATCACTGCAACAACTCCAGTTCCAAACAAATCCCTTGATGTCATTCATCTCCTTCTTCCCACGTTTCCTGTCTGTACAATGATGTCTAAAACAGGCAAAATGTCAAGTGAAATTTGAATAACATTTTGTGGCCGAAACAAGCCATAATTGGGTACAAGGTCCTTCTAATTACGTGTATCTTATTATTTCTCTTCTCTTATCATTTGTATGCATTCGAGGGTGTTTTCTACGTTTGTCACAGTGACTACATTATTTGCACATTGCCTTGGTAAATCGAAAACATTAAGAGAATTTAAAAGAAGCTTGAGTGAAGTGGCAGTATGAAAACTTTCTTGAAGAATATCAATGCCAGACGTGGCACTGTGTAAAGGTACACTTCCCCTTTTAAATACACTCAAGTCAAGTCAGTTTTATTTGTAAAGCCCAGAATCACAAATGTGTCTCTAAGGACTTAAATTGAGTAATAAAAAGAGAGACTTTACATCTTCAGCAGGCTGTTAATACACAGAGTAAAGAGATACTCGCTAAATTTGATGTGAGAAAAATTACAATAATCAGACGACTGTATTACTATATATAATACTACCTATTAGAGTATGAAAAACCACATTTCAGCTTGGTGTTGTTGATGTCACTGCATAATGGGAAGTCAAACTAACACTGGTAATTTTCCACGGGCATTTTCAGAAATCAATGTGGGGGAATTTGACGATTGCTGTGGTATTATTTTGAATTCTTAACAAAACGAAAGTCACCTGATATTAATAAATAGATAAACAATAAATCCTATAGTTATTAATCCTATAAACAAAGATTTCTGTAACTCTGCCTTAACGGAACAGAGGAAAGCACACAACGCCAGGTCAATTCCAAATACTCATCATTTAGAAACGCACAACATAAACCTAATTGTTATAAGTGTCCAGCAGCCTTTAGCACCTCTACTGCAAACAATGAGCTTCAAAATCCTGAAAAAGAAAACATCCGAGCCTTTGAAATCTGATTGCCAAATGACACTGTGATCTGCTTCACTTCCTTACAGAAAGCACAAAGTTTACTGATCTAACGCAACCTGTCTTACAAGTCAACTGCCCAAACATCATTTATCAGATAAGTGAAGCTAAACTTCCCTAAATGTTGGGTGAGATCACCAAATAGTTCCCTCTTGGCATATACAAGTCAATCTTATGTACATAGCCCCAAATGGAAATCGTGCCTGAAAGGGATTTACAATCTGTACGATATATCACATCCTCCAGGTCGGATGTGGAAAAACTTCTGTTCAAATAGGTCTCTCATCTTATTTAGTAGATTTTTAGGAATACATCTGTCATTGTCAACATCCATACCAATTCAAACTATTTAATTTGATTTGTAAGCGAAAGGGAGATACTCTTTCATCGTGCAGTGCAAGGTGCAGTACAGTCGGTGAGGACATGAATGGATCTTTCTAGGTTTCAATGAGAGATATTATTGTGTGGACAGGAAGCACTCAGCATAGTTCAAAAAGAGTCTAAGGCAACAGCTTTTAGTTAGTATTACAGAGGCTGTTTTGCAGCTAAATGTTACTGTATAATACATGCACTTTCTCAAATCAAGATATGCATTTGTATACTTATGATTAACTGTTTGTAAATAAAACTGAAGCTAAACTAAACTGAAAACTGTTCCGCCTTCTCCCAGAAGTGTCTCCATTGGCTTGTGTATACAGATATTTTAGGTTTACACTTAAACTCTCATGCTGTGGAAGTAGCTGCTGTTCTCACTGAGGTGGGTGATGATTCTCCTCACCTTGTTGGTAATAGCTTGTCAGGCACTGCAATCTGGTTGTTAGGATTAACTGAACAGAGTTCATGTCCCTGGTGTTGGCTCTGTGGAACCTGGACGGGTTTCAGAATTTACACACACACAGAATGTCGCGGCTGACCTAACTTGCCCTTCTTCAAATGTGTTATAAACACCTCACCTGTGCATGCAGTATGGATAATATCCACATTAATCACAACCCTACAAAGATACCAATGAATGTGTAATCCAAAATTAGCCTAAATCTAGCCTGAGATCATCTGGTGGGTCCCTTTTAAAGATTCCAAGATTTAGTTTGAAAACCCAGGGGTGACTCAGGAGATAGATGGATGGATGGATGGATGGATGGATGGATGGATGGATGGATGGATAGATAGATAGATAGATAGATAGATAGATAGATAGACGGACGGACGGACGGACAGACAGACAGACGGATAGATAGACAGCACTTTATTCCGTGTGGAGGTGGGTAGGAAACAAAACACACACAAAATAAATAAATAAATCAACTGGAATACAATAAACTCAAACAACATATTCTGTCAAAAGTATCAACAATTGCATAATTGCTGCCAATAAGTTGGTGTTCTTAGAAGATAGACAGATAGATAGATAGATAGATAGATAGATAGATAGATAGATAGATAGATAGATA
>CALSBV010010214.1:3431864-3450513 GCA_943590825.1 Bovichtus diacanthus
ATAGATAGATAGATAGATAGATAGATAGATAGATAGATAGATAGATACTTTATTGATCCCGAGGGAAATCTAGGAGGGTATTAGGCAAGCCAAATCTAATTTAAAAATGCACTTTCTTACACTTTTTTAAAAACCTATTTTTACTTAATTAATTCCTTGCTGTGCATGTCTAATAATACATTCTATAGTTGTATTTTAATATCTTATTGTATACCTTATTTAAATGTACTCTTACTTGTATGTTCTCTTTATAATGCGTTTATGTTATTGTCATTTTATTGGATTCTGTTTTTATTTTTCTCTTGTGAAGCACTTTATAATTATGTTTTAATAGGTGCTATACAAAATAAAATGTGTTATTATTATTATTTCTATCGTTATTACTACAACGTCAGTTATACCATTAAGGCCGCTCCATACTTAATAATTTAATCAGCATGTAGTGGAATACAAAGCTGCTATAGTGTTTGTCTAATATAGTAATCACTAGATGTTATTTGGGGATCTAATACCATGATATGATATGAACTGTATTTCTAACCGTATTAATAGCTCATCAACTCCACTTTTAATGCCACATAAACAGAATTCATCTGTACAGAATTTCTAGGAACAAGAAAAACAATGAACCAAATGCGCGCATTGTGTGGAAGGAGTTGATAAAGACTTGTGCTGCCTTGATAATTCATAATTCTGCATTTAGTGAACACGACACCGTTATTGAGAGCACTCCTTTTAAACAGGTGAAAGGTTCAAAAACAAACGTATACATGCTATAAGAAACGTATCACAAAAGTAAGCGGCTGTATTTCAGGCCGACACACACATCCTGCAAGTTTTTTTTTTTTTTTTTTTTTTGACATGACATGACATGACTCCATTTACTACGCAACATTCTCACAACTAACACAGCTCCTCGTCCGCCAGAATCACACAATAAAACAAAAGGACAAACGACACTCACTTTCAGTTGAATATTGACGTCAAAACATTGAAAAACACTCGGGTCCGTCGCCTTTCTGCCTCCGCTGCCTCACAAGTCCCCCGCCAGGCCGAACACCCTAGTGAGCACGCCCTGCCTCCATCGCTCTCTCCGTCCCTTGAACGTTTGACAGTTATCGTCGTTTTAAACGAGGGAAAGGAGACAGAAAAACCGACTTTGAGCACCGAGCTGCTCCGCACGCACAACTTCTAACCACTTAGAAAGTAGGCAAGGCTTTACTTCCCTTTCACGCACGCTGTGCCAGGCGCGCGCTTCATTTCCTCCCCTCACGTTCGAGTTGACCGAGATATGTGTTTCCACCTTAAGGGCTGCATTTCAGTAACACTGCGATGTGTGCGTGTAGGCGTGTTAATGCACAGAGGGAGACATGTCACCTTGTGTGCACCCTGCGCGGTTCACACACGTAGCCGTGTTTTGTCACCGCTTTAAGGTTCACACGGCCCTGAAAAGTAGGCCCTCCTCGACGTCTCTCGAGACTGCTTTATTAGATAATGAGGATACATACAGAACAAATATGGGAGGATATTATCTGCCAACTTTGAAACTGAAAGCATACAAGGGAGTCTAGTGGGCTGAGTAAACTTCCACTGAAAAACACGTAGGCGGAGTAATGTTGAGTCATTTCGCCAGATGTTGTAACTTCCAGTAAGACACATGATACCATATCTGTAGATGGCAGTGCCTTCTTCCCAACGGCGAGCACTGTCGGAAAATCATCAGACCCTCACAGTGCAATGACTCTCAGGACTGTACCTCTCTGCGACTTCATACGACCTTGCTACGTTACAGTGGCTTGACATTTAGTATAGCATGTGACTGTATGGAAATATGTAGACATTATATTTGAAACATTTCTTAGGGTGTGCTCGCATGCAAATATTTAGTTTTTCAAATGACCACAGGTGTCAGCATGAACAAGTCTTCCAGATGCATGTATTCACCTTCATAAATAAAAAAATTAAAAAACTATCAGTATGCAGACACATTACTAATACAACTAATAATCATGTGTCAGTGCATGTTCCTTATGTTAACATACTTTGGTATTAATTGCATATTTTACAAGTGCATGTTTGTGTCTTCCTTTTCATACGGAACAAACATTATTGTAATGTGACTGGAGCCACCAGGGGTCGCTCGTGAGTTCCTTACAGTTCACTTACTACTTTGCTGCCTGAGGTTTTGAAGCTGGAATATTCTTCTCCTTGTAGATATTTTATGGCTGTGTTAATGTGTTTCATTGTCATATTGCACTTGTTCATTGTAAAATCCCATCAACTAGAGTAATGCTGTTTCCTCTTTGTGAGTCATTAAATGAGCAAATTATTTGCACATAACTTTGATTAAAGTTAAGAACCCTCAGTTTGGGTTTGTAATTTTTGTAATTATAGTAATTATTGTAATTATTGTAATTTCTGTAAATTTAGATTCTTTATATTATATTGCTATATACCGCACTTTACCTCACCTTGTTGAATATTGCACCTTACCCCATCTCAGCTCATCTTATGTTTACATCTTTTTTAGATATATATATTTTGTAAAAATTCATCGCACTATTTGTACATTTTAGAATTGTTATACTGTCTCTTACTGTGTATTGCAACTGTTGCACAACAATTTCCCTCGGGATAAATAAAGTTCTATCTTATCTTATCTTATCTTATTTATGGCACCATCTGGTTCGTTCATCTGGTTCGTTCATCTGGTTCTATATGTTCTGGCCACATGAGGGCGGTATAGACCCGCATTAAACCTGGCTGCCTCTTATTCAACGTGTTCAAGGGTCTGTTTGAAATTAGCTGCCATTACAGCAAGATCCCACATGATCATCTGCAGACTGCCCAACATCAAGAAAACTAATTTAAGATGAAGACTTTCATCTCCTTCATCTGTTTCTGTCAATATCAGATTCTGCTGCTGCTCGCACAGATCATTCGGTTCCAATTCTTCTCCTGTTTATCTATTTACTATTTATTTATTCAGTGATTACATTTAGCAGTGTGAGCGGGGGCAGGCCAAGATATTTTACCGTGACATTCCACCTGTCAAACCCAATTTCCTGACACTTTTGATTGACCTGTCCGACACAGAAACAATGCAGCAAAGATTTGATTATTTCCTTTCAAACAACCTGAGTAGTTTTCATTGTGCCAGTCTTTCCTCAATCAATCCAGATTTCAGAATATTTATCTGACTTGAAGTTAATTGTTATTCATTTTTCCGTGTTCTCTCCTTAGGTCTAGCTACTCTGTTCAAAACTGCCAAATGTTGCAGGCGCCAGTTATCCTAAAGATTAGACTCTTTAGTATTCAGGCCAATATTTGTGATGACAGCTTGTCCGTCGAGGAAGGAGCCAATATCTAATGTTAAATGACATTGATCCCCCTCTCTAAAAGCAGTCCACAGTGGTAATGCTTTCTCTGTCACAGTATGCAGCACCTCTTCTGTCAAGGACAAGAGTTTGAGAATATTATGCAAAACCTTTCAATGAAAGGTATTTATTACATTTTAAAATTACTATTATTTTTTGTAGCTTTTTTGCTGTCAGCTGGTGGCAGGTTTGGTGTTGAAACATGTTTTTCATCACAGTGTTTGTGTTACTGTTTGCTGCATTACCACTCTATGTGCAGGTCCATCATCATTTTTCGGGGTCCTCTTAGGTAAACGGCCCTTACTGCAGCTTTACAACATCTGGAACCAATACAGCTGTGCTGGCTATCTGTGGGACCAGGGGGCTCGGAGGTTGTAGGCTGGGTTGGGGGGGGGGCGAGGGGTTGGGCTAGTTGCTGCTTTGGCCCTTGGGGTCCATGTGTCCCTGACTTCAAAATAGACTTGATTGCTAACAGCTGGCAGTCCTAACTCACCCAGTGTCAGAGCTCTCCTCTGATGTCAACCTTGTCAGTATCAAGGCCCAGACAATGGAAGACCAGCAGCACTGCAAAGGTAGAGAGGAGAACTGTGTCCATGTGAAATGAGATTCAGAGAATGACCTTTTTTATGATGGTTGTTACCATAAATAACTTTCTTGTTTTTGTCAAGGCACTGCTGAATTACGCTACAGGTGTACATGAACATGAACACCCAAGATATTTAAGTTGAGTACATGTGGAAAAAATATTCTTCAATTACAATCCACACAAAAGAAATGCATAAACACGAAACCTGAAAAATAGTCATGAATGCATCCATGAACACAATGAAGTGACTAAACGTTTCCCTTACATCTACACATCTTCGATGTCATCAGATTATATGTGCTATAAAGCCAACAATTCATATAACCTTAGCTATCCAATAAACCCAACTATATAAAGCTTATTATTCTGATAATTAACATGTACATCTTTTAATTATTGTAAAAGGTTCTTTCATTATCAGTTTTTATTAGAGCTGTATCGCAGTGAGGAAAGTGAGGCAGAGCTGTGTCTTGCTATTCACTGCCACAGTATGAGTAAATAGGACAGCGGCTCATTAGCATCTTTTATTATCCAATTACAAACTCTGCTCGCCTAATTACCTCCAATCAGCAGGGAGAAGAAAATGATTGACTTCCTGGAGGACAGAAATCACTCAGGACAAAAAGGACAAACTGGTTTTTCAGCTGACTGGATGGAAAGTGACTCAGATTGTGGAAGTACATAAAAGGAAGGAGCTACTGTTGTGTTTCTGTGTCTTTGTTTCACAATCACAAAACATTTTACAGCAATACCACCACACCGTGGAAGAAAAGCCTTTACAACTTCAATTGTGACTGTTGAAAGTACAAAAACATCAAAAACTCCAGCCGATATATTCAAAAACTCATTTTTCTTATCAAAACGTGTCGTGCCAGTATTGTGACATTAGTATGCACGTTGTCACACGTCCACATGGTCTATTCTACCTTTGCAAGGTTGTGTTGTTCTGTGGATTATGTTATTGAGTTTGTGAAAGGAAAAGATAGAAAATAATTTTTAAACAGCTGCAAAAACAATTATCCTTCATCAGAGGATGAAGGGCAGCCACAGCACAAGGTTGTGCTTATAAGAGAGCTATGCATCATTATTAGACAATTAATTACGCTGTCATCAACACCACTAGCGTTACCGTTCTACTGGGATTCAGTCGCAGATGTTTCAAACTCAGCTTTGACACCACTATTCATAACTGGGGATCCTGTTTCCGGGCTCGACTAAACTTTTACTTCTTCACACAGTTGCTCAGATTTACTTCTTCTCTCAGTTAGTTTTGAGTCTCTGAAATACGTCAGGAGAGGCCAGAAATAGCACAGGGCGGGCCGCTGGGACGAGCAGTTGTTTACAGACAGTGACAGGGATGAAGGACCTCTGTGCTCTGGTACTGCGCCTTAAGCCTCAGGGGTGTGCTAGCACTGCTTCTGTTGCTGTTCTGGACGGCGCAACACACATAAAAAACACACGCAGTATTCTCTGTCTTTTATCTTTGACGCACACGCGCACGGCTTCCCTTTGTACTAATCCTTCACCCCCACACGGATACACACTCAAAACACACAACCTCTCATGCTCGTTTCAAATCTAACAGCACACCTTCGCATGAATCCACAATGTACCAGTTTCTTGTTTTCACATCGGCTTTAGCTGCAACTGTATGAAGTCAAATCCAAAACCTTGTGATGTAGTGTTGTGTGTTTCTACGTCAAACGATTTAGCAATCTGTTTAAGTAACTTTGTTGACCTCAACATTGGGGTCAAGCCCAGATACAGATACAGAGACATACGGTAAGCGCCGCCATGTCATTTCTGCACTCTGGCCAATTGCAGTGCTTCAAATGCTGAAATCAGGGGGGGGGGGGGGGTCAAAGAAATAACAGCAGTGCAATATTGACAAATTCTGTTTAATATTGTGTGATACTCTTCTCTTAAAATACAGTCTTTTCTGAGGTAGACCATTACAGTTCAAGAACATTATTATCATTTTTAAAACAGACATCAAAAAAGACATGAAATAAATACTTTCATGTACAATATGCCGCAAAAATGAGGTAGAAATGGTTACAGAAAATGTACAATAACCAAGAACAAAGTTACCGCCATAACAGATCAAAACATGTAAAAAATAAACGCTTGTTTTGTTGGACAAACTGTCAGGAGTAGTGGGAACAACAAACCGAAATGTTGCAGCTTACTTTAAGTCATCATTATTAGTACATTTTTTGTAATAATGTGAACAATTGCTAGCATCATCTAGACGGTGCCACTCAAGGCAGGCGTTGTTCTGTAAGTTGTAAATGTGTTTTCAGTTTCTGAGACAGTGATCAGTATGCACAGCGGGGGTCACTCTGATTGATCTGGCTGTATGGCATGACTGAAGCCACCAGCTGGAGAGGGACGGCTGCACTGTGATATAGGGTTGCTGGACATCAATCAGACCACTTCCACTCCAGAGTATAGGGGAAGGAGAGGGAGAGGGGGAGGGGGAGGGGGGGCGGGGGCAAAGATACAACGCCACATGGCCACTGGGGCTCGTGGCCAGGGGGCAATCCAATCTAATGAGATTGCACTGGGGAGAGAGAAAAAGAGAGAAATAATGATGAGGGAGGGAGGGAGGGAGAGACAGAGGGAGGAAAGGGCAGTGGGAAATATTACATCATTCTGTGTATACCTCCTCAGGACCATGGCAACAGTCTAACACGTATGACCTCTGTACCAGGAGTCCAGTGACAGGGTTTTTCCAGCTTGTTAAAACAGGACTGGTGGAAAAGGAGAGATTTGTCTGGTTTGTCTACATGTTGGGTTCGTCCACAATATGTGCACATAAACTGTGACTTGTTAGACTTTGGGATTTGCTGAAAGCTTAATATAACGACTTTCTTTTTCGCTCGCATCTGTGTTTTTGTTTTGTTTATTTTGTGCTCAGGTGTTCATTGTGAGTGCACATTTATGATTGTGTGCCTTGTATTTACATTTAAAAACATTTTTTTTTTTGCAGCTGTAAAACTATAAAAATCAGACATGCATATACAGGATATGTAAACACTAACTAACACAGGGAACAGTTTGTCCAACAAAAAAAGGATTTTCTGTATTCTACATAGCATTTCTTGAAGACAATCATCACTCCACCATAAACTACAATAAAAATAAAGGGAAAAAGAACAGAAAAGAAAACGTTTTTATATATTCATATATAATAATACATGGATTTATGGCATCAAATATCCTTTGAAATACCTGAATTACATTCAATGTTACTCTTTGTAGCATATTCAAGTTTCTCTCCCGAGGTAAAAGCCCAGCTGTAGTGGGTATTACAAGACTGTCAGGTTTCTCCTCGCTCTCGCCACTCTCTACTAAGACCCTAAGATTACATACATTCTTTATTTCATATTTCTGAGGTAAAGAAATTCTTCCTGAGCATTTCAAACAAAACTACATACTAAGAAAACAAAAGGAGTAAGTGAAAGGGAAAACAGACACGCTGTAGGTACACGCTTTGTTCTGTAAGTGAGATTCTCAGGAAAACTGCAGACGATGAGGAATGTGAGATAAAGATCAAATGTATGTGGAAGATAAAGACAACAACCCAACAGTAATAAAGTTGGTCGTCCGTGAATTGTACTACTTCAAGTGTGAGTAAATGAAGATACTTGTGTATTTCTACAACCAAACATGTCAAGTTACAACTTAACTCCTGGGAAGGACAGCAGCGTGTTCGGATTCGAGAAGGATTCTTTTATTGTGATTTTGAGGACCAGTCTGTTTTGAGAAATATTGCAGCACTGCTGATTATTCATTTGGTTTGACATCTTTTTGGTCAAAAACTGTGGTTTGCTGAATTGTTGCTGATCCTAAGCCCTTTGTACTGAATAACTAGTGACAATCCAATGACTAAATCAACATTAGGATAACATGGAAGTGGACTGGCAATAAATAGGATCCTGAGAGTAGCAGTCAAAGGGGGATTTTCCAAACCCTGATTATCCATAATCTTGGACCATGTCACCTAGCAACAAATAATTGATTTTGTCCCGGACCAAGGCTAATCAGGATCTCTGAGAGTATCCAAATAGTTTATAATTTGATTTTCCCATTGGCCAAAAGACTAATACACTACCCCACTCAACAAGGCCTATTCATCTTTCTTTTCTTTGGGAAAACTAAAATATTGCGGATATTCATACGAAAACAAAAACAGCACACCATGGCATGCTTCTGCCAGTAAAACGACTTTGTCAGCTCTCCCGTATCGTTGAGCTTCTCTGGCTCTTTTGGCTGCATAATCTGTAATTACAAAACAACAACAAAACATTCCCAAGGCTTTCCATGTCAAAGCAAAGACAGGGTTGTAATGCAGTCCGAGTACAGTGACTGGCTGCTTTATCAGTGGTTATACATCTTGCTCCACTCTATGCAAGTGTCCAGTTCTTTTGTTGTGGTGTGTGGGCGCACCTTGCAGAAGGCGCTCTCAAAGTCTGTGAAGGCTGGGGGTTTGGAGGATGTGGGGTGGCCATGCATGGCCCTAGTGGGGGAGGATGCTGAGGAGAGCGCCTGCTGGCTGAGCTGCAGCAGCTCCCACACTGAGAAGCCCTCTGTGCGCTGCAGCACTGCGCTCAGCTCCCTCTCGCTCAGGCTGCAGCCCTGGGGCGATAGCGCCTGCAGCAGCACCTGCCTGCGCATTCCCGCATCTGGCAGGCCAACGTGATACCGCTTGGCAAAGCTCCGATGGACTGCATCTTGCAGCAGATCTGGCCTTCCAGTGGCACATACAAGAATCACCATACCTGTGGTCCCCACCTGGGCTTTCTCCAGGGTGCTCAGCAGTGTCTGCCTCAGCCCCTCCTCTTCCATGGCCTCCACCTGGCTGAGCAGCACCACCGAGGGCTGCCGTGCCCCCGCCACCTGCAAAAGAGACCCCAGAATGTGCTCTGCCTCAGCTTTCCCTTTAGAAGCCAGCATGGCTCCGCTCAACCGGTAGAAGGAAGCCCCCAACTGTGAAGCCAAAGAACGAGTCAACGTGGTCTTACCCCCTCCCCGGGGGCCAAACAGCAGGACGGTTCTTGGTGGCTGCATCATTGGACTGGGCCTCAACACGGGCCACAGCAGGTCCTCCTCCAGGGCAGCCTTGACGTGGGTGAGCCCGGCCAGCTCGCCCCAGCCCAGTGCCGGGCTGCAGTCCAGTAACTCCCCATTGACAAGGTCCAACAGTCGGGGGTCTGGGCTCTTCATAGTCTCAACAGTCGGAGCACACAATGGAGGGCGTTTGTGGCCCTGGGACCGGTGCTGCTGCTGTTGGATGAAGCCCTGTTCTGGCACGCCATTCTCCCCTGTCATGCCCGCTGGAGGGCTGTACTCCCCTGCTGCCCCATACTGAGGAGACACCAGGGGCTGGGTGGAGGGCTTACTGGGCTTGAAGCTTTGAGGGTCTGTGCTGGCTGAACTGCTGAAGCCGTTTCCCCGGCACTCGGTTTTGTCATTCACACTGTAGGGTGAGTGTCCCCCGGCCTTCAAGGAGTCATAGCTATATTTCCTGTAACGAGACCCGTCCCCACTGTCATCCTCTTCTACACTCATCTCAAATGCTTTTCTTTTTAAAGTCCCTCCAGACTCAGATGTCCCATGGTTAGTGCTCTGGTAACTATAGCTGCCTCCTACCACTGTGGGCCTCGAGGGAACTGGAGTCGGGGCTGATAGGCCTGAGGGCAGGTAAGTTGCAGAGGGGTGGCTGTAGCTTTGGGCAAGGCTGGTCTGGGGTGGGTACGTGCTCGGGGGGTAGTTATAGACAGGCGTGGTAGGGCTGTAGCTGGGCACTAGGGTGGTGGTGGTGGATTGGAGAGTGTGGAGGGAGGCAGGGGGAAGTGCTGCACCGGGTTGGGGACAGTACCCTGAGGAAAGATACGTGGCGTTGTAGCTAGAGGGGTACTCACTGGAGCCACTGCAGGAGCTGCTGCCACTGTAGCCCGAGTCTGAGAGGTTACTATTCACCACAGAAACAATACTAACCCCTGGTGGGCCAGCGGATGTGGCTACAGCCTTGGAACCTGAGAGGCTGTCATGGCCTCCAGGGGGCACCAGGGAATAGGAGGCGTCAGTGCTGTGTGTCAGTGGCCAGGGCTCCAGCTCAGTCTTTGGAGCGTTGAGGCCCCCGAAGGCCACAGGCTCTGGGTATGTGCCCACAGCAGGTGGCCGGTCATACGGTGAGTCCAGAACGCCAGAATACTTCTCAGCATAGCGCTTCAACAGGTTGGAGGCTGTGAGAGCAGATATGTCGTCATTGGCCCAGGCGTGGTTGTAGCCGCTGCGGCCGCGGCCAGAGTATAACTCCGACTTGTGGGCGGGAGAAGAGGTGGTGGAGGAGACATCCAGGTGCTGCTCAGGCCACTGGCTGAGAGGCTGGGTATGCTCTGGGTTCCAGTGCATCTTTAACAGGCCTGACAAAAGAAAAACAGGGAAACCAGGTCAGAAATGTTCCTTCAATTAAAATGATGTCAGAAAACAGGATATTGGTGGTGAAGCAATGATATTGTCTCAAAACACTTTGGTAGAAAATTGGGCTGTGCAGATTTGTGGTCATGATATGGATCCATGTGGGTCTATATAGCATCTTTTTCAATTGATTTCTTTCCTATGACTGGAAAATAGAGAATTGTTTTCCTCCATTTGCTTGTTTATTACATGTCATTTATCAGATGCTCTTATCCAGAGACTTACAGTAACTCACTACAGGGACACTCCCCCTGGAGCAACTTTGGGTTAAGTGCCTCCCTCAGGGGCTCAATGGTGGCAGCCTGGTATTGAACTCACAACCTTCTGGTGTTCTACTTGGAAGCCAGACCACAAGACCACCACCCCTGCAGTGTTTTTGATTGATTAAGTCCAAGTTAGCGGGAAAATGCAAAAATCTTAAAAAGCAAAATGCATCCATGGTTCCAAAGTTGCCAAATAGGGGTGTCTCGATATACAGGTGTTGATAAAAAAAAAAAAATTATATAATAAAATAGTTAATAATACACATGTAATAATATTGTGTAAATAATCCTGCGCCTCTTAAAAAAAGTCTGTTACTTTCTGTTCTCGCTTTGTCTCCTCCCCCAACGCCCCACACACAAATGTGGTAATTAATTAATTTATTTCCCAAAAAATAATAAACAAAGTTTAAGATCAATTTGACTGATAGCATTATTGATTTATTTTGTTTAAAATGTTCTATACATATTGTGAATTATTTTGGCCACAATTATCGTGTATTTAAAATCTGATATCATGACAATCCTATTGCCAATATATAAAAAGTCATGTTACCTGTGTTTTGTAAACTTAAATGGCTCTTTCAATGTCACAATATTAATTTTTTTAATTTTAAATAAAAATAATTAATAATTTGAGACAGATCAGATATTTAGATTTGATATAAGATATGGTTGGTTTATTTATTAAGTACTTAAAGATCTGTTTCACCACGCTGCAACACAGTACCCCCTGTTTATAAGACAAACGGTTTGGACTACTGAATGTATCACAGCCAGGAATCTGCACTTCAGGGTTGTAAGAAACACTCCTTTCAACCAAAAATAATAGTCTACGACACTCGTCCATGACTGTTTTTCCCACTATCCTGTGCAAAGTGACACATGGTCTGAGACCTTCCTCTCCAAGCAGCCAGTGACAAGAAATGGCCTATCTTCTTATGAAAGGAATCTTTTTTAGTGTTTCCATCATGCATATTAGCAGAAGGGGCTCACATTTCCCAGAGAAGGTGAAGGGGAGGTGAAGGGGAGGTGAAGTAGGAAAGAGAAACCTGCAGAAAGAAAGAGCGTGAAAGCAGATCGGTAGGTTGGAGGTGTTATTTTCTAGTTTCCCAGCTTATGTTGGAGTAGCGATAAGATCCCACTACTAGTCCCTGGACTGCTAACATCTGCAGCCTCCCAGAGGAGCTATTGTTATCTCCCCGTGCATGTTGCTCTGAATGCCTGTTCTCTCCGCCCTGCACCCCCACCTACCACCCACCAATCCACCCACCCACCGTACACCAGAGCTCCAAAGGCCCAGTGGCCGGCTGGACAGAGGGAGGGTGTGTGTGTGTGTGTGTGTGTGTGTGTGTGTGTGGGGACAGTGGTGTGGAGAGAGTGAGAAAGAACGAAAGAAAGAACGAAAGAGGGGGGTTGGGTTAGGAATTGCAGCATAGTGTGCTATTCATCAGCACAGTCTCCCATGGAACATTGGGAAAGTGGAATGTCTGTTCCTCTGGCTGACTTCAGCACCGGCCGAGCTCTGATTGATCATGGCTGCTACGCACCGAGCACATCGGCGAGCTAACAGCACAGAGGGCAGTCGAAAAAGAGATTTTGTTCCATGAATTGTTTTCCCTTCATGTCCCCTCATGCAAATGTCTTGTTTTCCAGTAAAACATTCAACTGGCATTGCATCTGACACGAGTGGAGCATGTACTGTATATATTTGGAAGTCCAAAAACTCTATGCACGAATGTATAATGGACTGCACCATATATCATTTGTCTATCGTCATCGTGAAGTCAACTTGCGCGAGAAACACATTGTGAATGCACTCAGGGATTTTTTTAGCTAGTTGAAAGGCAGTATCAGTAGACAATGGCACTTTAAAATTGATCTTTATTTTTATTTTATTGGTGCATGTTCTATTTGTGAAATAAAAGAATGTTGGAAATAATTTCCTTTCATTTCTTAATTGTACGAAACATTTGTTGTATTTTTATTTTGGAGTACTGAGTAATATCTGTTAATTTACCTCAAGTAATATCGTTATGGTGATCGCACATCGCATATATTCCTCATATCATGCAGCCCTAATGCATGTGCATATTTTCAGTGTCTGCATGCTTTTCTGTTTACCCTCTCAAGCCCATTTTATAGTGCGTCTCTATATTCAACTGAGAATTTTTACATCTAAAGAGTATATGTTTGTGTGTGTATTTATTATATCACAATAGGATAGTGTATGTCTGAATACTGACGCTACTTCTTAGTCATGTATTAACTTGACATTCCACACATAGCTTGGCATTATTGAACTGTCACGATTTACCCTGAGGTGAGGACTACTCCAGCCAGAAAACGAAGAGGTAAAAAGGAATATGGCAAAAGCCGTCATTACTTTCCCTCAGTGGATGCCTGATGATTCATTATTCATGGCTGTCTGCGTGTGTGGAGCCAGGCTTCTTATTGCCATTTAAATCACATCTTAATATCCACAGCCTGGGATTCTGCTGCTGCTCTCTCTAGCTCACTCCTTAACTTTACCCTCTTTCTTTAGCCGCTTTCCAAACCTCCCCATGTGTGTTTTCAGATTACGCCTAACGTTATTTATTCAGTCAGATGAGACCAGCAGACCAGATGGCCGTTGGATTATCATGTCCTTCATATTCAAATCCACTGCCTTAAGTTCCCAATATCCAAACCAGTTCAAGTACTTTCCTAAGCTTCAGTCAACCCACACACCCACCACAGCAAGATGCAAAGGAACATTTTCACACTTTTTTTTTACAAACATGCTGAAGACATTGTCTTGTCCACACCCAGATGACCACATATTTCTGTGGTCTGACTTGCAGACCTGCCTTTGTCCGTGCTGCAGAAACCATATATGTCCTGCAGGCCCTTCCCATCTGCAGCCCAACCAGTGAGCAGCCCCAATAATGGGGCCTGTGTGTGACAGAGATGGATGAGAGCCCAGGGGAGCTCATAAAACCTGCAGCGGGGAGGCAGGGATGGAAGAGGGAGGGGAAGGAGTGGACAGCAGGCGCTTCGTCCTCTCTAAGCGGACTGGAGCGGACATTAGAGGACTCAGTGAGGCGGGCTAACTGCTGTCCACTCCATCATCAGAGTAGCACCAACACAGAATGGACTTCTCTCACACTACCCCCTTGACCAACGTAATGAGCAGCTGCCCATACCTGAAGAACCAATTCACTGTTAAATCGGAGTAACTACTACTTCTCTAAAAAAAAAAAAAAAAAAAAAGTGCGTTAAACTCAATAATTCTTTCTGTACGTGCACAGTGAGTTAGATGAGTGATAGGCCGCCATTCACTTCCCTGATGAACACAGCAGGGTTGCAGAGCAGTTTAGCCCTTTCCATGTAATTAGATCTTGGCCTCTGCTGGATTGTGGTGCTCTACAATAAACTGAGCAAGCTCTAATCTACACCTCTGCATAAATCAGAGCAAGCATGTAGATTAATTCACTGGAGGGGCAGGAAGAAAGCTAAGATTAGAAGTAGGGAATCAGGACAATGTGGACGTACTGTGGGCGGCAGAGCGATCGTCAATATATCTTTCAGTGCGATGCTAGATTTGAAATGATCCTATACAGCACAGAAATAAAATAAAAAAGAATTTTGCAACCCAGGTGCAAATAGTCACGTCGCAACTTTTACTTTATACTTTTCAGCTCCGGTGCTGTGACATTTCTCTCACCTGCCACACTCTCATCAACTCTATCTTACTCATATTAGAGGAGGATTATAAAAGAAACATCAGTATGTTTAAAAAAAATAAAATGGGAATCCGGTCCTCATTCAATCATTTGATATAAGTGAAGCTGCTCTGTGATCCCGTCAAAAAGGGGTTAGAAGAGCATTTAATATATTTTACCATTTATCTGTGCTGTTGAATTTATGGTGAACAGAAATCGGTTGAAGTTAAGCATGCATAAATAAATGAGGAGACTGCTTTTCTATTGACCAATGGCCTTACATGGCTGCGAGGAGGTTGATAAGAACCTTGTGTGTGTGCACATGAAACTTCCCACTGTGTGTGGGTGAGTGTTTTCGGCCCCAGGAGAGACAGATGTTCTTCTGCTCACGGCCTTACTGTCTGTGCGGCCATTGTGGTGGACGTCCGTCCAGCAGACGTGCGCTGCTCGGACAATCCAGTTGGCCCTGAGACAAAGCCTAAAGGATCCTATTGTCAGGGGCCTGTCTAATTATGGAAATCTTATTAATCTATTCAGCAGCAGTCCACTGACAGCTTTTGTGTCAGCCTGGGATTTATTGAGGGACCTGTGTGAGCTGCATCCTATTGTAGGCGTGCGTGATGAAGACAGTGGCACGGCTCTCTTCAGCAGAAACCAGCTTTACTTTGAGGAGGCCCTAAAATTAGAATTAGACCACTTATGGCTCAGGGGGAGTGTGCTAGGTTCATTTGTAATGTCTGCCCTCAAATGCTCCAATCTGCCATCTACAAAGTCACTGAATCTAGTAGTAGTTTTTGGCCTATAAAGGCTGGTAGTACTCTACACTGTGTTGTGGTTTCCAATAAAAGAAGTATTAGTGGTTGATGTGAAATGCTATATTGGCAGAATGCCCGGAGACGGAGGGCTCCAGTGGCGTTTCACAGCTCCCCTGAGGTTGCTTTCCCTTTCTCCCTTCCCAGCACTTTTGTTTTCCCTGCCCCTAGGAAAAAAAAGGATACGGATGCAACAACCCTTTTGGGACAGTGTGCTATTAAACTGTGCCGATTGTGAAGAGGCCGCTTGTAAACAAGAGCGCTGTGGATCAATCCAATCAGGGCTCTATTCAGGGCTGAGCTCTTCCCCCACCCACCGGGAGGGAAACTACCAACATCTCCTACACTCCATCATACACATCCATGCATAGGCAACAATTAGGGGAGAGCAATTTAATGTTGTACAAAGATCTAAAAATCTCGTCATCCTCTCTTCTTAATTTCCCATCAAGCATTAATAACAAGAGTTATCAGGATGCAGACCTGCAGACGTTTGCTTTGCTGTCAACTTCCCAATTACGAAATATCCTACACCTAGAAAAAGGCAAGAATTTACTGCTGAATTTAAAAGTTCTCCTAAAATCCATGAAATATATATGTTCTCTTAAAAATTGTGCAGCCAAGTCAGTCTTCCGCTCTAAATGAATCTGTTCAACAAGGACGTCAAATATGTTGAAGACAATTCTACGGTGTAAATTCACTTTCATCCTGAAAACAAAATTCTTTCAATGATTTCTAAACAGAAAGTTGTGGCGTCAAATTGTTTAGAGAATGCTGCTCCGGCTGTTGTGGCAGTATGTCAGGGGGACTCCATTTAGATAACAACTCAGAAACAGCCACTTTGAAAACAAACGCTTCAAATGAATGCAGTTCCAATACAAATCACAGAGCCGTACTGAAAGAGGAATGACGGGCTGATGGTGGGGAGAAGGGCAGAGTGTGACAGACACTATATTTGTGCTGATTAATCACAAACTTGATGCTCTGATGACTGCATCAGCTGTTATGTATTCAGCAAGCGCAAGCTGATCAATGAGTTATTGGATGAAACTCCTGCCCGCTGGACATAAATATGTAAACGAAATGATGTCTTTCTACAGGAATCTTTAAACACTTCTGTGCCTTTAAACAAACATAACCAATAAACTGCTTTAAACAATCAAGAAGTGAGTTTGGTGTTCAAAGTGAGAGGCGCTCAGAATCTGTTATTTATCAGTGTTTGTTACCTTGATTTGTCGTTCACTCTTGAAGCCCCCTAAGTCCTCAGTTCTCAAGTTCACTGTGATTTATGACACTAATATCAAGCAGGACATTCTCACTAGACTGCATACTACCTGGTCCGTCATAAAAACACCAATTTGAGAGGCCGGCCACATTTCACAGTGTGGCAGGTGGCGACAGAGGAAAATTGTCTCTGGATGTTCACTTTTCACTTTGGCATGAAAAACATTTGATCAGCTCTTTATCAGTTTGTACCTATAAACTAAACAACTATGACGAATTCCGATCATATATTGTGGATTATGCATGTTCTACTATACTCGTGCTACAAAATGTCAAATTACCTCCCACAATATTACCCCACACTACGCTCTCTTTGGCTCCCTCGTTCATGGAACTAAAAAGATGTAATAACGTAAGAGTGCGGGAGCTCTGGTGGGGAGCTCCACACCTGCTGCCCCGTGCACGAGCAGACGCAGCTCTTTTCAAACACGCCTCACCAGTTCAGTCCCAGGAGGAAGGAGCCCATCTCCTGCAGTGGCATTGAGGGATGTCCTCTGTGAGTCTCTCTCTCTCTCCCCCATCTCTGTACCTTCCTCTCTCTGTGGATAGAGCTATCTGTACTCCATGTATCAGAATGACACTTTGACTTTATTTTCTGTTTCTTCCCCCTTTGGGAATGTTTCAAGCCAGCTGTCAGAACAGTTTTTGTCAGCGTGTGCAGCTAATATGGTTTTATTAGAAGAGAAGGACAGCAAGACAGCGTACTAAACATTTAGAAAAAAAAAATGATAAAATCATACTGCCCTCGTCTGTAATAAAAATATAGTTAGGACAAAAGACAATTATTGTTCCAAACCAGTCGATAAACTGAATAAAGCAAGCTTCCATGTGATAAACCTCCACTACATTAGTGGTGAACGAATATTCAGAGTGTCATTAAAAGTTGTTGTTTTGCAGAGTGGATGGAGAGGACCAGTAGCCAAACTACCTGATGCCGTTTGTTAAACATTGATTAATTGACAAACGTGTTTAGAATCGCTAATGATAGTGCAGCAAAAAAAGGCAAACTCTCATCTGAGAGCAGGCTCATTTTACAGCCCTTTTTCTCACCACTTTCAAAAACTAGAAAGCCTCCGGAATAATTGCTGGATGCGTCACTTCATGCTCGTAATTTTAGAAACAACTCCCCCACCCCCTGCGCCTGCTAAAGCATGGCACGTCCACAAATGGCAGAACCCTGTCCACCCCCTCCCCTTGAAGGAAAACGGGTCCCTATTTTCTGTGACTGCAGGCTGGCTTTTGGTCATTGTGTCCACTAATATATCAAAGAACAGCTGTCCTAAGGCTCTGTGATGACCAATCACCCCTTCCATCTGTCTCACTCGCCCAATCTCTGTACTATCTCCCCCTCCTCAGCTCTATCTTTTCCTTGCAATCTCCTTCTTTCCCCGATTCTCTTCCCCCCCCCCCCCCCCCCCCCTCCCTCCCTTTACCAGTGAGCATGTTGCATTCCCTCCTTTCTTGTCAAATCCCCTGGCCCCTCTGTGCTCCCAGCTTAAACTCTCAGCACATGGACTGCTCTGGGATTTGTTGCTTTCTGTTACTACACACACAAATTTAGGCAAACGTCCAAAAAGCTGGAAAATATACAGAGCGTCCCCATCCTCCCACGCCACGCACAAATTACCACCATGCCCTCAACATATACCGCCCTAATATATATTGCTTTTTGTTTGTTTAACTGGTGGAACTTGAAAGAAGCAATAATTCTACCTCTCTAGCAGGTTATTTGACTTAAGCGTGTGCAATTTCACATCGTTTCGTTGTGTACATTTCATGATCACTGCACTACAAGCACCTAATGGCATGAAGATGAAAGTATGTTATTTCTCAAGCGTGGTCATTTACTAATTAGCTGTGCTGAAGACGTTGTCTCTGATTGCCGAGCTCTGAATTCTGCTGCCTCAGGAATCCAGTGAAGTGTTGCCATCCAAATGAGCCTCACCGCCTTGCGTCTTAATTGGACCCTTAACAGGAACTGGAGGTTCCTTAATGAGCTGATGAACCCTCGGAGAGACAGAGCGCAGGGCCAGTGGTCTCACAGGGCCCTGGGTCCCTAGCTTCTTTTCTTGTGGACACAAACGCATGCAAATACACACACACACACACACACACACACACACACACACACACACACACA
>CALSBV010010214.1:3464761-3476301 GCA_943590825.1 Bovichtus diacanthus
CACACACACACACACACACACACACACACACACACACACACACACACCTGAATCAGATGGGATAAATCAGGTAATGTGTAAACAACTTTCTTTAAACTCTGGCTTCTTACATTTTGTAATGGCTAAGACTAAGTTGTTGCTATAGTATATTTTCCGCTCAGAATTGGTGGTTCAACAGGCTCAACCTCTGGAAAAGGAATTAGTTTCCCCTTACGTGATTGTGACAGACTCCAATAGTTCTTGTTGGCCTATTTTCTTCTCCATCACCAGAGGTGGGTTAGGGAGCTAATGGCTATTCTCCACTCTTTATTAAACCTTTTCTCCAGGGTCTAACTCGTGCCCAGTGTTCAGAGAAACAGGGGCAACAGAGCGGGGCAAGGCTCACCGGGGTGTCTTTTCCAAAGTGTCCAGCCTGTTGGAGAAGACCTGGACAAAGCAGGAGCCTGGTGAAAGCTGCCTGTTGTCCACCTAATCCTAGCTATGGCCCCGTCTCCATTGACAACGCGAACCTGAACAATGGTCTCTTTCAAGAGTCGTTCTCTTCACTGACACGCTGACATAGCAACAATACAAGAAGACACTTAAGGCATGGAAAACCTTGTCCATAATCACACATGTGCTTTCTTTACAAATGATACAGGAAAAAAAGTGCATCTGTACATTTTCTCTAAGAAAAAGCTCCGTGAGGCAGAAATGTGAAGACAGGCAAATAAGATCGCTCTTCCATGTCTTCAGTGATAAATGCAATAAACAGAAGCCTGAGATAGCCAGTTGTACCAGACCAAAGGGTGAAATAGGCTTCACCATGTGGTCTGGTATACAATGATTTCTCTTCTTTGAGATCAGCTTTTCTCGCCTTGCTTTTTCTCTTTCCTTTCAGCACATTTGCTGACCAACAGAAAAAGAAGATGAATGCTTCCACTTCAGATGCCGAGGCCCCCTTCTCTCATCTTCTTCAATCCAGATTTCACATTAAACTTGTAATAGCATACGACCCTGCAAGGCACAATTCTCATTCAGGTGGGCCATGTTATATGAATGAGATTTTGGGAAATGCCAATATTTATGCACATACATTCGCATTCCCAGACTTTCTCATCATTGCATCTTCTTTAGTATTAAAAGGAAGAGCAGCTGTCATTTGACACATCAAATTATACAGAAGAATACACAAACACGTACATGTGCACGCACATGCACAAATGCCAAATCCAGCACAAACCACAGCCACGAAATGTACAACCACACCACACAGACATTGGTTTGTCTGTAATAAGCTTCTCCCCTCTGCTTTGTGCAGCACTATCCAGCCAGCTGGCTGCCCAGCTACAGCTACAGTTGTTGGGAAGGTCATCTGTCAAAGAATGAACTAGGCTGTGGCCATTTGGCATCCCCAGGAGGTATGCAGAGAGAGGAGAGCCGTCTCTGAAGGACACTTTCCCTCCTCTCCTGTGCTCTAATTCAATCGTTCTGACAGGGTAGCGGTGTCCCAGTGTCTGCCAGTCCAGTAATCTCTGTGTAATTGAGTTCCCAATCAGCCATCCATCAATAATGCATCTGGTTCCACGAGGAAAGAGACGACCACACTACTCCGGCCCTCTGCATGGAGGAAGGAGACAGGATTCTGCTCCGACTGGCTGGAGAGATCTATTACTTCCTGGAGATCTCTTACTAGACTGTGGCTTGCATCAGTCCCACACATAAACTACTTCAGAAATCAGATTTATATAAATCTTAGCATCGATCAAGAAGACTGACCATCTTCATGCTTACTCCATTTATTCACTCTTTAGTCAACATCTCCGTTTGTTCCTGCTTCCAACTCCAATCAGCTGACACTTTTTCACTTAAACCAATCAAATTCTGCCACAACCTTTGTCAGCCAATTATCTTGTTGCTGGTAAAAAATGTAAAACTGTTCCTTTCTCCCCTGCTGTTAGATATAATTTCAGTGTCAGATCGATGCAACCCTCCTCCAACCCATTCAACTCTGATCTTCATCACAAGCAGTCTTGCCAGTTGGCGTTCCAGTGAGCTTATCAGAAGTCCCGCTGCACATCTCATCCATCCCGATCTTCAGTCATTGCTCGTCACTCCTTCACCACCACCACCAGTGTCTAGAGACTAGATCGGGAGATATTCCAGCACAGCTCATGGCATCACAAACCTACCCCCTTAAAAGTCGACGTAATCATGGGATCTAATCGCCAAAGACTCTTCAACTATCCCATTGTGTACTATGTCAATAAATGCATTTAATTACTTTTTAATCATCTCTCATCTCGTCTCTCCCGATTTAAATGTTGTATCAGGCAGTATCGTGGCGGTGGGTGGTTTGCAAAGCTGAGAACGTTGTTCAAGACAAACAGAGATCAGCCTACGCATTGATGTCACAAACATCCCAATGCAATGATTCAGCGCTGAACGGCTGAATGTGTTGTGTGGTTGAATGATAGGAAAGACTCAAGGAAAATGTCAAGGGACATCAGAGAGATATTGAAGCACTTTTGTATCAAGCACCTCTTGTGTTGTTTTGTAAAGCCGCCTTCTTGAACACAGTACACACCCACACCCACACACACAAGGTTCAAAGTCTACTCATATAGTTCTCCCTTTTTCCGGTGCATGCCAACCCATCAATTAGTGACTAAGACCATGGTCCTCCAAGGTTAAACTGTACAGCTGTCTGAATGATTTTCAATTATACAGCCAGGAAGCCCCCGACAGCTCGCTGGCTCCCACATCCCTCACTGGTCTCAAAGGGTCATTTATAATACCCAACGCCTCCCATAGATAATTGTGTATCACCACCTCCACAGTGTTATCTCCATTTTCAATTTCCGATCTTGGAGCACCTGGTATCCCCTTGTAAAGCCTCAGTTCGCCCCTGCCCTTGCGTCGTGAATAAACTGCTTTTGATTGAACATTTTGAGAAAGTAATCTCTGTCCAGCAGTGATGCTTATGTGTTATTAGACTTTTGGATACATGTAATGCTTTGAGGGAATACTTTGTCTCAAAAAACATCCACCTCTTAATAAAAGTCAGTTTTATTATTATTTTTTTTAAATCACAATTTGTGATCATCTGCAGCTCCCCACATCTTGGTTACATCATGCTCGCAGAGATCCCTGTTGTGCTGTCCCTTTACCCTTGGGTCTGCCAGATTAATGGCTCATTTATGTCTCCATTACATTACATTAGCCCTTTCAGCCAGCGCACACGGTACACTCCCCAGCAAATAAATCACATCATGAAAATATTAATCAATCTCAATAAGTAACTGAACATAATCTGTTTGATGTTAAAGACTGTGACAAAGGTTTATACTCAGAGCAGCACATTACTGTCAGTCACAGGGATACACTGACTCTGATAGCTCTGGATCTATTGAAGCCATTGGCTTATCAAAGCAATGAGGCTATGAATCTCAGCGAGGGAGAATATTTGTGGTGTTTCTACTACCAGATTTCACAAGTACAAAGCAAGTATGTCAGTGTGTATTACACTAGTCAGTGGTCTGAACCGATTCCTGTGGTTGGCTGGTTGGGCCAAAAGTCACAAAATGCCACAAAACAACGCTGCTTGCCCAAGCAATTTCAGAAAACTCATTCTGTGCTGCATAATAGAGTGACAGCGTGGGTTCAAGAAAATTCTGTGAATTGCAGGCATTGAAAAGGCGTAGGTGTGGTTCACACACCACACACCAACACACACAACAACACCGTTCCCAGCTGGAGGTTAATTCAATCCCAGCGCGTTCCATTTTGAGGCTGCTGTCAGGCTCAGGTCTGCAGTGTGACATTGTGAGGGAGAGGTAATTACATTTTGGTCCAGTCCGGCGACTCAGCGTCTATTCAGAAGGTGCTGTCAGTGCCCTCCTCTTAAAGGCCGCAGCCACCAGAGAAATGTCCAACTCTGGACACACTGCTGTGGACAAACGGCTCCACTGACTGCACCACTACACTTTACAGACTACAGAAGAAGGACTTTCATGCTTAAACTAAAAACATTCAACAGCATTTTATCAATCTGACCCTATATATGAAAGACTTTACATGTCAGGCTACTTTGGGTAATTAACAAGTGTAAAAATAGAAAATAATATTTATCTGAAACAAATAAACAATCACATTACAATCATCCAGACTTAACGGTGCAATGTCTAAGATATCGCCCGAATATTTGTTGGAAACATTAAAACATTAACTAGCATGATCAACAGAATGTGAAGAGGTAACGGTTTTGACGTTATGTCAAAGACGTCTACGTGTTGTGTTGCAGAGATATCTACTGATATGAGCATGCTAACTGACTAGCCCCGGCCCGTCCAGTACATTATACCACTTGAACGTCGAAAGGGCCTGTCAATCACGTTAAAATGTACAAGGTCTGTTTATAAATTATCCTGAAAACAAAAGTTCAGTTGGGTGGCAGAGGACGTGGGCAAAACTCTAGATTCATTTCATTTAAATGAGTGTCAAGGATTAAACATGACACTTAACTTTAGTCTTTGTTGTTATTTAATAAGCGCTAATAAATAAAACAATTTGTATAGAGGCAAGTCAAAATGGACAAATAAAAAAAAAAACATTAACGTTGAACCCTATAGAGGTGAAATGTTGCCCCCTATTTCTTTACAGCATATGGCCAGGTATTACACATTGTACTTTAAATAATAATAAAAAATAAAAATCTTCAAGTCTAATATGACTGAAATGTGCTTTCTTTAAAAAAAAATAAAAATAATATTAATTTTCTCCATTACATAGATATCCTACAAAATTATAATGAAGTCTTATAATATAGGCGGTTCAGGCTGTACCCATTTTTTTGTTATAGTTTTCTTACTTTCAGCCAAAATGATTTTTGAACAAATATGTATGGTTAACTGAGGTCATGTATGCAGGTAGCAGGCCTGGGTAAAGTACATCAAACCTAAAGAGAATCTTAGTATCCAGTACACTCCTTATAACCTTATGTACTGTGTGTCCTGCCAAAAGAAAAGAATTACCTTGTAGTCCCAAAATATATAATAACAATTGCCATTCACCAAACTGGCCGGCTGGAACACACATGAGCCTTTAAGGCAGCTCCTCTGCAATCAACAGTCACAAGTTGTGCAACAGATCTGTCTCATGACAGAGTGACGTAAGGGTGAGAAAGTTGAATGTAATCCAAGAGTGTTTGATTCTTTCTTTGGAAGAACTCCAGCACTGAAAGAGTATCCAGTGATGATGTGAAACACGGGGAGGACCAAAATGACGGAACATGCACACCGTGTTTAAATATTTAACAATGAAATGTAACTCAGCCACAAGTCAAGGGTTGTGGACTTTGAAGTAGAAATGAAACACACCCAACGGTGTTTTATAGTTCCTCTGCAGCGAGTATGAGCACCTGACCACAAAACTTTGTGATAGATTTACAGCTTTGCTGATGCTCTCAGTTCATGTGTGGTCATGTTGTACTTGTCCATTGTGTACTATTGATCAGGATCTGCTGAAACTTGTGACTAAAGCTTAGTCCTATCCCAGCAGAATAAATCACAGTATTGACTCTGTGGTTATCAATAAAGATAATGACAAACATCTGGCCCCACCTTTAATGGAATCGACAGAGTCTCCGGGCAGCAGCCCAGCATTGGCCAAACATAGATTGCCTTGATCTTTCCAGTGGGAACCCACTCTTAGTATGCAAATGAGAGGGGAGAAATGCAATCGCCATGTAAAGCTAAGCAGTGCTGCTATTGAATTAGGAGCTGAAAATCTCCATAAACACCAAAGGAAAAACCTTACAATGTCTGCTGACAATAAGCCTGTTTAGACTGACTAAGATTTATTCTGTCAAGGAGCTCTGACACAGTGTATCTATGTCAATGGAGGAATAAGTGAGGAGATCAAATCAATGGTCGCTCCACTGAGGTGCAGAGGTGCTGAGCTGGACTTATGGAGCGGCCTGCAGAGTGTCTGTGTGTGTCTTGGGTGGGCCAGGCTTCAATCTACACTGGATATCTTATTATTAAGGCCAAGGACCGTCCTTGACAGTATGCTCCCATACACACCTGACCCTAGACACAGAAAGTTTATCCATGGGCTCAAATAGGAGTGGGGCTATAGCTTTATTTGTGCAAAAGAGCCACAGTGTCCCTCTAACCTTGGGATCGATGAGTAGCTGTAGTAAGCGTCTCTGTTTTCTTGTTCTTACGCACAAAGACGGGGCTACACAGAAATTCATCATATTGAAGGGACAGCAGCGTATCTGCAAAACACAAAAGAGACAATTACCCTGCAGCCCAGTGTTTCACTGCAGATGACAATCAAAAGGAACATGCTCAGCGGACTAACAGTAAATGACAGAATTGCACTCTATTGACAGTATTGAATTCTTAAAGGGACTGCAACTGCGAGCAATTACAGCTCTCTATTTGAAATAACATAACTTTGCTCCAATGGAAATGTTACAACTGACATTTTTCTTCACAGACAAAACAACAACAAAACAATCTGGTGTGTCACATAAAAAGAAAAGTACTGTACTAAAGATGAAATATGCTAAGTTTAAAGATTGATGTAAAAACAACTAAAAGAGGTTGGATGTCTCAAAATGAAATGAATGAGAGAAAAAAGCAATAACATGCTTCAGTTGTATCTTTCCTGGAGTTATCCAATGAGACAAGAGCTAGTGAATTTTTATCATCATGTCATAAAATTCAGTCATGTGTCTCCAGGTTTCCATCATCATTCCTTTTGGGTTTCCACTTCATTTAGTGGATGGGCTGGAGCCCAATGAGCGAGTGACTCATAAAGCAGGGATGTACACACACAACATGCAGGGGGGGGAACATAAAGGTTTACTAGAACAATTTAATTATGAGAGGCTTTGGGGCCTGCTGTGTCTGGGATCACCTCATTCAAATCTGAAGAGAAGCTGCACACAAGGCAAAACATAAATAAAATGTATGTGTAACAGAACACCGGCAGATAAATACACAGCATGAATTTTTCTATCTATCACAAAAAATAAACTTTTTTACATTTAAAAAAAAAAAAGAATCTAAACTGAAACACTAATCTTGTGTTTGTTTTACCAGTAAAACCAAATTGTTCAGCAGAGTGGATAAAAAGTACCAAACTCAGGCGAATGTTTTTCCTCATTTTGTGTGATTTCTTCTATTTACGGTAAGGTGAGGCCGCCCTGAACCCTCCATTTCCCCAACAATCCTGTTACTGCCGGGATTTGTTCTGCTGGCCCTATAAAAGATTAGTCCTCGAGGAGAAAGAATGGACTTGATTAGCCAGACAGCAATTTAATGGGATTGTCAGAGGGCCTACAATAAATCAGCTTTTGTGATTAAATGGGATCTCCAGTAAAAGTTGTATGTCTCCAAATCAATAACTATTGAATGTTTCTCCCTTTGTTCCAGGCAAAGAAAAAAAAAAAAAAAGGAAGAAAAATGCAAGAGAAACAAAGCCAAAATTTCCGGTGGGCTAATGACCCTGCAGCCAGTAGTGAGAAGCAGCTTACATGTTCAGTAGGGAGGTGGAGAGAGAGGGCAAAGAGCCACTCAGCCTGGAGACGAAAGGGGAGAGAGAAAAGGAGACGGATAGAGATTTGTATTTAGAGTTAAGAACAAAAGCTTCAGGGAATAGTTGGGGCATTAAGTAAAAGCAAATGGACTTAAGCAGATGCGGATGTAGAGCCATAATTGGACAGATACTGTAAAAGCTCTAGGCATGCCTGTAATGGCTAAACACAGACAGCACCGTCTTCCCTCTCTCGGTCTGTCTCTGTCCATGTGGGGTATGAGACAGGGGATATGAGTCAGGTCAAAAGGGATACACTCCATGTGTATCTCTCCCATTGTGATTGAACTCTGAGAAAGGGTTGGGCTTTGTCTATTAGTGGGAAATAAAATGGTGTGGAGTCACCTAGTCTCCAGCCGGCCCGTGACCCCGTGCAGTGATGGAGAGCTGCCCTGGTCAATTAAGCAGCAGAGCTCAGATTCCTCCATACATATTAATCACCAAACACCAGTGAAACACAGAAGGTAGCGCCTGGAGATCAACACGCCAGGTTAAATGGAAAATATCATTGACCAACGGGTGTTTTTTCTGGCTTAATAGATATGGGATTTGGATTTTGCACGAGGTATCACAAGGTTAAAAGATTTATTGACGTTCTGAGGCGTTTTGTGCTTTTTTGCAAAAACACAAAAAAAGAGGGCATCCATCAAAGCATAAAAAATGCTCATATAACAAAACACATCCACATAGCAAAACATTAATGATTGCTCTCCATGAAAGTAGTCACCTTTTTCCTCCTTTACGCTGGTTCAAGTCTGGTAACCAGCTGTATGTCTGTGGCCCTGGTCTGTATCTCGGGTGCTGCTGTGTGCAGTGCTAAGCTCTGACTCACCCCTCCACTTCACACATCACATCACATCAGAGGGTTAGAAGAGCGTTCCAGGTCCTACCAGCCCGCTGTACATTCCTGCTGCTTTGATACTGGGGGGGCTCCCCCATGTCTGTCCATCATCATCGTCTCCCCTCTCCTCCACCTCCAAACCTCCTCTAATCCCCCCCATACACACACACACACACACACCACCACTACCACCACTCTCTCTCTCTCTCTCTCACTCTCACACTAACCTCCCCCAGCTCGGAGGAATTCTCCAGCTCTGGACAATGTTTCATTTCTTTACAGGCCACATCTTTGATAGCTTAATGGCCCCAGCAAAGAGGAGACCATGCACTGAGAGACATGGAGCTTTTAAGTCATATCCTCCACAATAAAGTCAAGCTTTAATTCCGTTGTGCGAGCCTGCTCGTCACAGAGAAAAAACGTGCTAAAGCACTTTCCGTTTGTGGAAGGCTGGCTGTACCTATTAGGGGCTGCAGTGAGGAACACTAGAACGGTGCACAAAGAGAGAGCAGCCCTGAGCTTTGTCCAGCAGCGGGCGGAAAAAAACATTTCACACAATCAAGACATGTGGATGAGCCTGAACTCAATTCCATCTCCCTATTCCCCTCCAATTCTCATTGACCCTCGGCAGCTCTGCTCTTTGTCAGGGCCATTTCAATACCTTTCCTTTTGACATCATCACAAGACATCATGCACACCATCTATGTGGCCCTGTGCACTTTGAAGGTCTGTTCATTTTCTAGGCTGAAGGCACAGCACACAGAGAGTGGTCATGCACACACTGATCTTCCCATCTGACAGTAAGCATTTTGCTGTGCTTGAAAAGCAATGAAAATATCTCCCTTTAGGCTTTGAAGTTTGCTAAAAGATGCATTTGAAAAGATCCAAGGATAAAGTAATAATATATTCATGTATTTCTATGGCTCCTGCATGGTACAACTCTCATAAAGCAAAAAAATATGAAAGCTCTTTATCTTTGACCACCCACCCATCCAACTATTTACTACATTTGTGGCTCTCAATTCTTAACCCAAAGTGAACAGTAGAATAATGTAAAACACCTGCTAGGCAAAGAGCAGGGGCGCAGCAAACCTGTTGTCGCCTACCTCAGTCATTAACCCATTACAGTCTTACTGTACAACTGTACGCAACTTCATAACTGGCATTATGGTCAAGGAAAATTTAAGTTCAACCACTATGAATAATGTAAAATAGATTTAAATAGCTTAAATAGCACCCTCAAAGTACAAAGTCGATGGAGAGCAAAGGAGGATTAGGTTGAATGAAGTGGAGCATTTTAGCTTCATACAATTGTTTGATATTGCATAACATGTGAACAAGGGAATTAATCAGACATAAAAAGGGGAAAGCAAAAACAGTTGGCAGTGTGTCTGAGAGAGGGTTGGACCACAGCTGGATCACCATGGATGGCCGCTGACCTTCATGTGCCATTTGAGGGACAAGTCCATGATGCTACTTTTACAGCCAAACCCCCCTTCCCCTCTCTACCTCGGCCTGTAATAGGATGGCTTATAGTCATTTTCAGCCATAGGACATTTTATGACAGCCATAGCTATGATTGTAGACCAGGCCGGTGGCAGCAGCAGAATGGCTGAATACGTAGAACAAGGTGCGGACTGACCCTGAACCAGCCCCCACACTATTGGCTCAACCGTGCAGGAGAAGAACGAGGGCTGGCGGACAGGCAAGATTATGGCAGGAGAGGTGCAAGTGTGGGTTAATCTCAGGTGTTGTGAGCAGGTTTTAATATAGATGGTCAGCGAGGATGTGATAGGGGATAATTGCTTCTGGGGTTGTCACAGATGGTGCTGGTTGATCTGTTAACTATGATCAGGCCAGAGCTCTGTCAAGGACATTTTTACTGCTTTGATCTCCTTATCTCACCCTCACAATGTCAATCAGAACTAGTCCTTCGAAGGTATGACTTTATGTCCAGTTCATTCCATTTTCTGCAGTAACACCATGTAAATGTGTTGTGAGATGGCCGATGATCAAAACCTAATGCAACACAACATCTTGTTCAAAAACCCTTCTTATAAACCAGCCACACATTTGTACAAAAAAATGTGTGTGCACAATAATCTGATTGTTCTTACCCTTATTCACTGATCACGAAGCACAGTCTTTTTGTTCCCATAGTTTTCAAAGCTGTAACTTCCTACACAGAGACTGAGGTCCAAAAGCTGAAAGGAATCGAGTCAAAAAAGAAAGTGTAAACATAGAGCGAGAACACTTGTCAGATGTCACGATTTGCCCCAAATCTCAGGTTAATATTGAGAGTCGAAGTCAGGGAAACAATATAATCAATGGAATCAAACAATATAATTTTTTTGTACATCCTATTCACAAAATATAAGCAAACCCTTTTGCATTCAACTACTTTGACATTTAAAGTCTGTAGACATTTAATTATTTAATTTTAGACATAAAATAAAACTTGAATTACCTCCAAACAACTTACTGTCGTGCTGCTGACACATGTTTACGCACGTGGTATGCGCACGCGCAACAGACGTAAACATAGGATTGAACTGAACCATCCCCACTGTCACCAATACCCAATCCAGCTATCCGAGTCAGTATTGGCCGGATATCCAATATCAAATTAGTGCAGTTCATCTCCCATGATTTGCCTCAATTGTTGTGCTCAACTGTACATGATTTACATGTTTAAAAACGGCATAATAGCTGCAGTAAAAACCTATATCTATACATCGGTGTGAATTTAAACATCGTTACTGTATAAAAGCGTTTTTTGTTATAGCCATATCACAGCAATTTTTTCCAGATGCCATCACACCTACACAAAGACAAACCAACGGCAGACAAGCATGCACGCAAAGAAACAAAAACAGAAAGCAAGAGTGACAGGCAGCAGCACCAGAATGATGAAGGTCTGCGCTTGCTTCTCATCAGAGCTATTCCAAGCGGCCGCCCTGTCAGAACACGCCCCAGATGAGGTCTCTCAAGGCGGAGAGAGAGCTGTCATAACAGGACGCCTGGAGGGCCGTTCGGTCAGACAAGACAGCTCAGAGAGGTGTCTGATGCACACACACACACACACACACACACACACACACACACACACACACAC
>CALSBV010010214.1:3476311-3568789 GCA_943590825.1 Bovichtus diacanthus
CACACACACACACACACACACACACACACACACACACACACACACACGACCTGCCTGCATGTGCGAGGTCCTGTTATAGCCACAGAGTACAGCCCTGCTGACAGACAGACATCACTCAGGGGCCTTTATCTTTCTCTCTGCCTTTCCCCCCCCCCTCTTTCTCTTGTTTCATTCTTCCTCCAAGAGAGTACTGGGAGGGAGGGAGCACCACTGACAGGTTTACTTAAATATTTATGCTGACAGGGGAAAGACAAGAATGTTATCTCCAACAAGACGTGCATCCATATCAACACATGCTCTGACTCAGCCACTCACATGAAACATTTGCTTCCAATGACCCCTGCACCTTCACTTAGAGCTAGTTAAAAGGCTATGAGCACCAGTGAAAAGATTGAGAACGCAGATAAGATGGCCCCAAATCATGTATGTAGCTGCGTGACTAAATGACTGCAAAAATGTCAAGGCAGGAATCATGACACTAATAAAAAAACACACCTCACAGCTCCTCTCCTCTGACCTGCACCACCTTCACACTCTGTCCTGTTGTTCTCCCTTCGAGTTCATTTGGCTCTCCACTTACACAACACAGATGGGCTGGTGTTACAGTGCGCTTGGCCCAGGGGACATGTGTGCGAGAACGAGGCAGCACTGTACACAGATGCCACATCTCATGTGATGCACATCCCATTAAAAAGGATGGTGGACAGCTTCTCCAATCAACAGATCACCTTTTCAAACGGCCCTTTGTTCCCCCACCCCCGACAGCTGGCAGCAATTAGCTGCCAGGACAGGACGCAGCAGTCCAGCTTGCCAGTCAGTCTATTATGAAGTAGGTGAAGTAGGGTGAAGCATGGGAGGAGAATCACAAGCACCAGCAGCTGTAAATTACATGCTGTGGAATCTATACTCCTAATCATACACACCTAACTTGGAAATTTCTCAAGGCGTGTCATTCCTGAAGGAGTTCAAAACACATGTTTAGTCACCCCAAATGATGCTACAGGGCATGTTGTGTATACACCAGTTGAGGTATTAGTCTTCATACACAGCTGTGTTTTGCTTTGTCAAGTTGGCACAGCAGAGGTGATGAGTTCAGTTTACTCGGTGGACTGCCAAGTTTCCCCTTGAAAAGTCTTGTTGCTGACAGCAATAATAAATTGCGATCTGACCAATCAATTGTAGACCAGCTTGAACCCCTTAAGTCCTTAAGAATGAGAGGCTGGGGAAAAATCAATTTGCAATTTACATCAGGCTGATGAGTGTTGAAAACACTGAGAAAGCGACAGCTCCGAGGATCCAAGTATAATGACACCCTAGCCAGTGCAGAGCTGTGGCCCCAACATTGTTATGGTACTGATTAGAAACTCACAGTTCTACACAACTAAACTCCTGTCATTCATGTGCAGACTGCTCACCACACTGCCAGGTATCACACAGGGGAAATGATTTGTGTCACATCAACGGGCAGTAAGTGTGTGATGACAACCTCTTAGTGGCCTGGCTTCCTGGAATTGTGGCTACCTGGCTGAAACACAATGGTGCTGGTGGGAAGAGGATACTATTGTGGTTAAGGAGCACATTGAGCCAGGATGGTGTCTCAAGTGCCAGAGACTACTGCCATGTTGTGCTGAAGCAAATGGACTAGCATGTGGCGAAATCAGAGTGAGGTTGTTTTTTTTAACTTCTGTATGCAGAACTGGATAAGTAGTGGAGGAAACATTTCCAACCCGTGTCCCTCATTTCACACACGCAGCACACAAAGAGGGTCTCAACACATTCATTCAAAGATCGCAGCAGCGCACAGCTAGAGACGGAGCCAAAAGTCATAATGAAAAACAGAAGCAGAGGGAGCTGAATGAATAGTCGCGGTTTCAACTATGTTTTGTTTTCTAGTGGAGACAGAAAGAAGAGGCAGAAAAAAGGAGCAGACTCGAAGGGTTAAACGTTGGCAAAAAGCGGGGAGGGGACAAAAGGCCCATTGTAAGGGCCAGAAGTGTCCCTGGAAAGGAGGGGAGAGAAAAGAAAGCCACCACTGGCTGTTCCCCCAGACCCATTGTAAGCAAAGGGTAGTGCAGCCACGCATGACAGATGTCCCTGGCCATTGTTTCCCGAGCAGCCTCCTCTCTGCCTCCTGCTCCGGCTCTGGAATTCCATGAGATGGCCTCCGCCTGTGAGAGTCGTTCAACACGCCTCGTCTCTCGCTCTGTGTTCCCAGCCGCCATCCTGGCCGTGCGCAGTGGGTGTATACGGAGAATCTCAAGGTAGGGATTTGGCTACACAGGAGGGGTTCACAGTGTGGTGCCAGAAGTTACCCTTACTAGACGCTGCTTTCCCCCCCCATCAGCCTGTCATTTATGCTACTGCACTTATCAAGACGTGTGTGTGTGAGTGCATTAAAATAGAGGCCTAGTCATTACTAGAGTAGATACAGAGGTGCTATATGTATGCAAAAAAAAAAAAAAAAAGAAATTCACTTGCACTCACATTTTATTTTAGCCTCAGGGCTGTGAAGCAAAAGCAATTACTAAAATGTTAAGTGAAGCGCAGGTAAAAGCTTTTTGCAACATAAAGAGTTGAGGTAAGCTGTTTTTACAAAGCAATGACGTTTTGCATTCCCCATTCAGCGGCCCACCATGTGGCAGACCTACAGAGGCAGCTTGTCGGGCTGTCAGTCACAGCAACAGTGTGCCAGTGGGAAGTGAGCGCAACAATGGCCGTGTCTGGTTAATGGGTGAGAGAAATAGCAGACAATCCTTCATTTCTATGCCTTACCACCACACTGTCTGTTCTCTGCCCCATTCTTCTTTTAGTAGTAACCATATTCTACCAACACTCGCTCACTCAGTCTCCAATCAGTTACCCCACCCCCGCCCGCCTGTTAACATTCATTTCAAAAACACACACACCACACACACACACACCACACACACACACACACACACACACACACACACACACACACACACGCATTCCAATGCATAAGTATGAGAGTGTCAGAGAGAGAGAGATCTCAAAACAGAGTGGAAAATCTGTTTGAAAGCAATGAATGTTTACCAGGTGGATCAATGGCTGGCTGTTAAATCATTTGGTGAATTATAACAGTGCTGAGGAGTAGCTGCTGCTGCAACACCCGGGAACTCTTTGCCGTAATGTCCGAAGCCCTGCTGCACTGACCCCCAACTAAACACTGCGTCAGCACAAAACCACCAACTTTGCCACTAGTGGGAGACACTTCCAGGTCAGGTTATGAACAATACACACACAACTTCCACATATGAGTAGAATAGTCTACACTTCGAACACAGATGCTCAAAGAGGAACACCACAGATTTTCGACATCAAAGTCCGTTTGCAGTTCATGGGCAGTTCTTCTGCATCTGTGAAGAAGAAAAAAATTGTATAGAGCCTTTTGTGGCTTCACGTGAAATCTGATAAATTGCTTTAAGTGATGTCACTAAGCCCAATGTCGGTTGGGGTTGAAAACATTGTTTGAGTTTGAAGATGAAAAATATCCGGGGGTGTGGAGTTAGAAATAAGTAAGGTTACCAGACCTTTGTGGTCCTCATGTCTGCTTAAGGCTAGAAGCATAATTAGCCGCTACTAGCATAACACATGGGAATGTCCAACCAAACTTTTCCCAGTCGAATTGTATTATGGGTAATGTAGGCGCCGGGTTTTTACAATGAAGAAGAATGTGTGGAATGTAAAAGACAATATCTGTGATTCTGCTGCATCGATTTGTTACCTCTTCTTTTTCCCAAACTGTCCATCGTGATTCCGACAATGTTCCGACAAAAAAATGCAATGCTGAATCAGTGAGGTATCCAACATCTATATACAGTCTACATTTTTTGGGGCACTTTGCCTTTGTTTGATAGAAATGGTAGAGAGGTGACAATATTAATTCACTTGTGGATGGAACAATTGAAAAAAGGAAAATTAATTAAAAAGAATATTAATTAATTCATACATAGCACCTTAAAACCAGAGGTCACCAAGATGCCCCACAATCTAAATTTAATTGCAGAATTTTAATTAAGTTCAATTTTGAGTATATTCTGAAATCAATAATTTAACCAATGTGCTCAAGTACTTTTAGAAAAAGCAAGAATTAACGGCACAAAGTGGCCTACAATTTTACTGCACCATCAGGAAGGTATTAAAATAAATTTTGCTTTGAACATGTTTTAATTCACAAGAACATTTTTAATGATTTTTTTCATAATATGATCATCACAAATGTGGAAAGTTGCTGAATCAGAGAGAAACGGGTGAGAGTTTCAACTTCAATTTAAGAAAATACAAAGATAAAATAAAAAACATTTAAAAAAAATTATATAAAAAATAAAGCATCGTCACCACTTTGATAACACTTACATTGCATTAATTTGTTTGTATTTTCTTAAAAACACGGAGGGCTGTGTTTGACTATTTCTGTAACTTTTCAAAATCTGACTATTTCTGTAACTTTTCATTTAAACAACCCAGTGCAACACTATGTATGACTTCCAGGAGATACCGTCTGAAAAGGTGTGTCATTATTCCCATATTTAATTACGTCTCTCCCCTCTCTCCGTGACAGCCGACTTTTGTGTAGCTGTTAAGAACAACTATATATACTTTTGACTTGATCAGACAAACTAGTTCTGATTTGAGCATAACCTGAACCTTAGTCAGAGCTTAATATTTGTGTATGTAAGTGACAGTGATTTCAGTAGGGTCCTCTACTGACTTTTCACCTCTGCCCTCAATGCTGAAAACACATCTGTTGTTCCGTAGTCTAACTTTTTATCCCTGGGGCTCTTTTCATATTTTCTTTTCAACTATTTACCAGTTGCTCATCTCTGTTCTTCACTGTCACATCTGGCTGCAGATAAGTGCGTAATTAACACTGTGCATAATATACTGGCCTATTTTTCTGTCATGACTGTCAGGTTAATGTCAACGGAGAAGCAACTGTGTCATACATGTTTCTGAACCCAGTCATGTTAAAAGTCACGTCTGGTGTCACAGCTGAAAGCTCAGAGCCAAAACACAAGGGAAGGGTCTGCCTACAAAGAGTATTTATTCTTCCTAACTAGCCTCCATAACCTGGTGGCTGACCTTCAAACCAGTGGTGAAGAAAAGCATGACATATGGCCTAGTCTGCCCGTCCACAGGATGACCCTGGATTGGGCCAGCAGACCCCTGGGTAAAGTCAAATGAATGCATGTAAACATTTAGCCCCCTGCGCACTGTGCCGTGATCCCCTGCCTGGGCTTAGGTGACCCCAGTCAACATCAATCAGATAGAACACAATGGGAAGAGGCACACGGGGGAAAAACCGGGGTCAACCGCACTTTTAATAAGTGGACACGGATGGCATTGTAGGATCAGATCGGTCCTGTTCTCCTGAACGTGGGTAAGCTGGGCACTCCTGCCCCCTCAACCGCAAGCGGCAATTATGAGGCACCCTCAATGCATGAGCTTTAGAGATGAGTGGATAATCTACTTGGGCGGATTTAAGACTAATCTGCCATTTCTGTTGTCCAAATCAAATCACAATAGGATACATATAGGGCTTATGCACTGATATGATGATTTCAAAGCATGGATAGAAGGAGGGTGACTCACAGAATGGCCAGGGTAGAGAGTATTTGCAAGGATTTGGCAGGAATATGATATAACAACAAAATGAAATGCTTTTTTTTGGTTTAGTTTAGATCGCCCAAATAGTCACCGCCTACTATGAGTCCAGTACAAAATTGTACCGTGACGATCCATAACCTCTTTCTTACAGCTTAGCTAAACTCTATCTCCCAGGAACATGCATCAAGTAAACAGACAGTTAGAGAATGACTGTTTTGACAGCTGCAGGGACAGCATGACCCTCTTTCACTGCCTTCTGAGATAAGAACCATCAGCAGAGCGGGTCACACCTTCCTTGCTGTAACACGCTGCAGTTATGTTGTCATGCTGAGGTTTCAATCTCTCTCTTCAGCAGAGCGACAAACCCACAGAGCTAATGACAGTTAGCAAACCTTCACTCTTGTGATCCTGTCTGACTGTCAGCAGGAGCAGTGACTCTGTAAAAGCACCGTGTCTGCAAGGGCATAAACACATGTAATCATATGCACACGTTCCCACACGTGTGAACAAATATACACAAAGAGCACGCTACATGGTGTGTATCCTCTGATGCGGGTGGCTGTCAGTTAAACTCTCTCCCTCTGACAGCCCTGGCCCCTCATTTCATTACCATTCCTCCCCTCTGCCAGACACTTACAATCCCATTACCTTCTCCAGCTCAGCTCCAGCCAAAGCCTCTCACACAGACACAAACACATTGATCCAACATCTGAACCAGCAAACAGCAAGGGCAGGCACAAGAAGTCCCAGATTCACAGCCACACAATCAATAGGGGAGGAAGTGCGAACGTCTTCAAACCCAATTTGGGCGACGGGACGAGATGTATTAGTCAAGTTTTGTATTACAAGAGGACTTCACTTATGATTGACTGCCTAAAACAGACAGAAAAGATTACTGCCATATTTTTGGAGTTGAGAATGACGCTTGAGTCATGACAATCAGATGTTTTCAAATAGTCAAATTATAAAGACTGAATCAATAAATGAATCCTCTTTTAAAACTCAGTGAGAACATTATAAAGATGAACATTCAAGCTTCTGAAATACCCTCCATTGCTCTCTCTTCACCGCAAGGAAATGACATGAGGCTATGAAAGACTTGGTGGCTGAGGTTTGAGACCACAGTTGTCCACAAATATCCTCTAAAACGGCTGTAAATAGACTTCCTCAGCTGCTCCACAACCATATTTATCCACGCTGAGTGCTACACCACCCCCTCCACCTAATCCCCCTGTGGAGACAAGGCCTGACTTGATGCAGCAGAGCTTTGCTCAGTATTTAAGTTATAAGGAAGAAAGAAATCAAACCCCTCCTGTTCTGGTCTTAGATGGCACAAGACCACCGGGCATGTCTTTCATTTCCATTTCAGATAAGAGATGGAAGAAAGGATAAGCAGAATGAAAAGGCAACAACAGTTTGTGGAAGCAAATAATGCACTGAGAGAAAATTCATAGCTAACGTAAGCTGCTGTGTTCTTGCAGGCTTCTTTTCCCCGCTCCCTCCTCCCAACCCCCGCTAGTGGCTCTGCCTCCTCTGTCAACCGTGGCCGAGCGTCCATGCCCTGAGTGCGCTCACTGGAGCACAGGGCCCTGCAAGAATGGATCCTATTCAACAGACTGCCTCCAGATGCTCGCCAAAACAGTCCTCCAGGCTACAGCGGGGAGCAGAAGAGGGGAGCGAGCAGGAAAGGGAGATAGGAATCCGATAGCCTATCATTAACAGCCCAAATAAATGGAAAGAAAAATCTCAGTCTAAACCACTGCCCTCCGTCGTGATGTTTATAGGTGCTAGCCTTTTTGTTTTGTCTCCTGTGGTGTTTCAAAGACCTGTTATGCCTCGCCAGGGAAGGTGTTTGTTGTTGCAGATAAGTTGTCTAATGTGTAGCGTCCACTGTGATTCACAGACATTGCCCTCAAACCCCGAATGAAGCACGATCCATTTAAGAGCACTGTGAGGGAGTTTCTCTTCAACGTAAACTAATCTTACATCTTATGCAACATCCACCTTCAATACATTACATTACACTGAGTGGATTCTTTGTCTTATCATTCAGACGTAGCCTAAAATAATGAGAAAAGACATCTTTACATATTAGCTTTTTGTTTGTCTTGCGACTATGGTTACCACCTGAGGCAGTATTTTTCTTGAAAAGGAACTTAAATCAAGGTTCAAGGTTAATTTATTGTCATTCTAAAACAGAAGGTGGCACAATGAAATGCAAGTTGTAGTCCCTTTAAGCTACACAAGAAAAAAACAGAATTTTGTTGGGTTTTTTTTATGGTGGAGTACGGAGAATAAGGTAAGGAGTCTAACAGCCTGAGGAAAGACGCTGCTCTTTAGAATCAAGGATCGAACACAAAATTAAAGCTGCAAGCAGTGATGAACTGGCCCGAGACTCAGTGTGGACGTGGACATGTCTTCAGGTCTGGACTCTTTTCCAGCATATGAAATTTTGATGGACTGGACAATGTAAAAGTCATGTTGCAAACAACTTCCTGTTTTGACAGCCACGCGACATCAAGGGCATTCCAAGAAGAACGCACAAAATCCAAAATGGCTGAAAAAATTGAAAAAGAAATTCGACATGTTCTTAAAGATGAGAGCAATGATCCCACCAAGTTTTGTGAAGATTTTTTACCCCAACCCTGGCGTGCGTATGGGGGCGCTATGGAGCCCTCTTGAGACGCCTGAGCCCAATTACTGCAGAACTTTGCAATTTTTGAGCATCCCAAGCTCTCACAACAGAAAAAGAAAATAGTAATAATAATAATAATCTCTACAAAAACAATACGTTTCCTCGCACCGTTGGGCGACACCTTAACCCTTTCGTGCTTGGTCCCTAATAACACTAATCTCACTGCGACACTCTGATGCTGCATCAAAGATCTCCCACTTACCTGCTTTTACGTGATACGATGTAAAGGAGTGACCCCGTGTGAAAGAAAAGGCACGGATCAATGCAATATTAATGTATCAATCAGCACAAAGTTTTCAAGCTGCAGCAGAGAGTACATCAGTGCAGCCCCTGGAAGTATGACCCTCAGCTATATGATCCCTGCACTGAACTCTCCATCTTCCAGTGATAATATATATCGCATATAGACTCAAACATGTATACCCCTCTTCCCCAGGGGTAATGCCGGAGGAGAATAGCGAGTATGACTTGAGAGGTTGGTGTGTGCATGTGTATATTTCTCCAAGGATCCAGCACATTCCTTATTAATACTAGATGACCGCACCATCCCAACATGCTACCAGAGCTTCTTTAACAAACCTAACTCAACAAATATTTGACTTTTCCATCCGTGCCTTTATCTCATTATGTCAGGCATCTAAAAGTCAAAATCAACATCTGTACTAACCAGGTCTTTGAACCTTTTAGGCTGCAGAAACAAGAGCACAGCCTCAGGTTTGGGACCCATATTGCGTTGCTTGATAGTTGGCGAGATGGACAGAATTTCTTAAATGGATATTTGATTGTTTTCTTTTTAATAAAAGTAAATATATCAACATTTCTGTATAACCCATCTGCAGCTCCCTTTAATAATCTTGACAATATAACTGACATAATTGACAAAGACTTGACAAATTGCTGACATTATTTGAGAACTAAAAACAAGGTCTTAGTCTAGAAAAGGTTGAGTAAATCTACACTGGAGGTTACAATGAGAGGCTCCTCAACAGGAGACCTGGCTACAGTGATGGGTCAAGTCTGACACCTAGTGGCCAAGGCCTAGAAATACACTACATACGGAAACTGGCAAAAAATTAAAGAGGCACTCTTTAATGTTATTAATTAATAGAAAATCTGCATTACATGTGTTGAAAATTGCTCAACAAACAAGCCATCTACTGTTTTAAATCAGTTCTGATCCTTGCAAGGCCAATGCTGATATAGAGTCAAACGGTTAGGACTTATCTATGTCATGAAATATATAGATATTTTTTTAAATAATGTTTACGCCCACTAATCAGGGTCCAGTGGAAGTCACTGAGAAACTTCTGCATCATACAATCATCCTAGTTAGAAGCTGTTGAAAAGGTGCCATCACAGGCTCTGTATTACTGTGAACATTGAAGAAAATATAATGTTATTATTTTACCTCTGAAGTGGCACAAACATCTGAAAGTGTAGCGTGTAACCCATTCAGACATCTTCTAACTCTACCTTCCCTTTGATGTCAACTACACATCTGTAAAGTTTCATGACTGCATCTTGTACTGTTGTGACGCTATTGTGCTGACAAAATCTGGAGACAGAAATATAACACAGACTCGCAAGCTGAAAACAATACCAGTGTTGCTGTCATGGCAGGCAAATTGGGCTCGGCTGCGGATCGTGTGTACTTACATAAGTCAGCTGGGTTGAGTGAAGCTTTTGTAAGGTTGAGAGGGGATGTCATCCCAGCTCTGTACTCCTCTGTATCCTGTCCTGAAGAAACATTCATAGCACTCCTTCACTGGGGCACAGGCTGCAGGTCTGAGGTGGAGTCCAGTTCATTGCCTAAATAACGTTGTAACAATCAAAATATCAAGTTAACACCATCCTTAACATCACTACAAGGTATTCAACAGCAACAGAATAAAGATATTCTGGAGTACAGATGAGCAAAAACTGGAACAGCTGTTTAATTGGGATGCGTTTAAGTTTGCTAACTTTGACTCAAAAGCCTGGAAAAGAAGGCAAAATGGATTATTTGATTAGTATTTATTCTGATTACCCAGTACAATGCAGTATAGGTTTTTGTCAGTGATTTATTCATTTACTGCAAATATTGCCATCTTGCCATTTTCAACATCGATCAAACGATTGTTTTGAATTAATCGCTTGATTTAGTCCCAACACCCCAAAAAGATCCCATTAGTTTCATGGGAGGTCTTCAGATGTCTAAAACACTTGAGTTTACAATGAACTAGCACTTCTTCTCATTGGATAGACTGGAACAATGAAAGATTTGAAACATTGATCAGTGATCGACATATCTCCAGATCTATAGTACAGCTTTATCCGTCATCCTTTTCAGGGCTGAAGATTAATGTTATCAAAACTGTTTCAGACAAGACAACGAGGTTAGCTAATGTAGCTCAATGTTGACATTGTTGACTAGCATTAGCTGTAACATGTGCTACATGTGTAGATGTCGGAGCTCCAGGGTCACTGGATCTCAAAGAAGACACAACTCATCTAAAGCCAGTTTAGCACACCTAGCTAACACCAACGTTAGCCAATAGTTAGCTATAGCAAGTTCAAGACACAAAAGAGCTAGCTGTAGCATGATTTGCTAACTAGTTACATTGTTTTGCAATTACATACGACACAATATAAGACATACCTACCTCAAAACAACATTTTTTTTTGTTTTCTCCTACAACTTAAGTAAACTGAAATCATAAATTGCTTATAAGCTAACGTTACATGTGTCTGTGTTTGGCACATATTGAAACTGATAACTTACAAAGGCGAATAATAGGCCGTGTTCATGTAAACGTTTCATTGGGGATGACTTAATTATCTACAACTTACTTTTGTTCCCTGGATGATATTTATGTTCAGTTTAAACTCGCTGTTGGTGTCAAATATTACAAAACCACTGGAGCGACAATAGTCACGTGCATCCCGGGCCAGCGCGGGACAGAGCAGCACATTCAAACTGTAAGTTAGAGTAACAGTGGGTCATCCACGTCGGCGGTAATCACACCCGATTGCGTCGATCGGAGTGCACTAAAATGAACGTCGAGTCGGTGTGTAGTTTTCTCTGGTCCCCCGCCAAATCTAACGAGTGACGACATGTTTGGCCGCATGTCGTCATTCCGTCGCCGGTGATGGTGACGGTGGTGATGATGGTGGTGATGGTGGTGGTGTCCACATACTGACGTGGGCTTCGTAGACAATTGGCGGATTTTCTGGGGAACTCCTGGTCTGATTAGGAGTGACGGCATTCATCCTACTTTGGAAGGAGCAGATCTCATATTGTAATAAAAATCAATATATTAGATGTTACAATGCACCTTTATTATGTCCTTATTGAGAAGTATTATGGATGTGTAAACTACTACTATGTGCCTTATTTTCTTCCGTATTTTAGAAGTGTTAAATGTTGTTAAATTAAGTGACTACGCCTAAGAATGACCAATAGACTGTGAAATAATATGCAATATTGTAAACTGTAAAAACGTAAGGGCACACCACTTCTTAAAAGGGTGACAGAAGATCTGACCAGAGCAGAGAAGCTAAGTGCCAACAAGGGGCCAATAGGACCTGGCCCCAGCCATCCAATGGGAGAAGACTATACCTGAAAGGTGGCGGGTATAAAATATGTTGTAAGACAATAGATCGGGCCTTGTCCTGTGAATCCGTGAGACAGAGTAACTACTTTAATGTGGTCTGTGGAACGGTGAAATAGGACGGACCACAGCTGCGTACTTTTGTAATGCTCATCACATCATCATCGAATAAATATCGTTTACCTGAAGAGAAGTTTTCCGAAATTGATTTCTACATGTCTATTTCAAATTATAAGTACACGACAATATCTAGTAATATTAGTGCATTTATTAGTGGACATAATCCATGACAATCCGGAGTTGAGGCCAGGAGTCAGAGTTGCAGTTTTACACACTTCTCTGTGCTTCCATCTGGGCAGTCACCCACTCAAATCCCCATAGTGACTGTGTCTGCCCCACGACCACTGAAATCAATAGCAAACAGAAGAGGAGTTGTACATAAAAACCTAATAAAAATTAACACCACCACTGCAAAAGTGCAACTAAATAGAAAAATTAAATGTGGACTCTTAAACATCAGGTCTTTGTCATCTAAAGCTGGATTAGTAAATGATTTAATATCAGATAATCAGATTGATTTATTTTGTCTCACTGAAACCTGGCTGAGACATGAAGAATATGTCAGTCTAAATGAATCCACTCCACCTCGTCATATAAATACTCATGTTCCTCGAGGTACAGGCCGAGGTGGTGGAGTTGCAGCCATATTCGACTCAAGCCTATTAATCAATCCTAAACCTAAACTAAATTATAGCTCTTTTGAAAGCCTTGTTCTTACACTTTCAAACCCAACATGGAAAACAATAAAGCCAATCTTATTTGTTACAGTGTACCACCCTCCTGCTCTGTATTCTGATTTTCTATCCGAATTCTCAGAATTTTTATCAAGTTTAGTCCTTAAAACAGATAAAGTAATTATTGTAGGTGACTTTAATATTCATGTGAACGTTGATAATAACAGCCTTAATATTGCATTTATCTCATTATTAGATTCAATTGGATTCAGTCAGAATGTACATGAACCAACTCATTGTTTAAACCACACTCTGGACCTTGTTCTGGCAAATGGTGTTGAAATTGAACATTTATTAATTTGTCCTCAAAATCCTCTCTTATCAGACCATTTTTTAATTACTTTTGAAGTCCTGCTACTGGACTGCAAGCCACTAAGCAAAATATCATACGCTCGATGTCTATCTGATTTAAGGAAGTGATTCCAGCGACACTTGGTTCATTACCATGTCTCACTATCAATGTAACGGAGGACTCCTGTGATAACTTTATTCCCTCCCAAATTAATCATTTTGTTGATAGTGCTGCAGCCTCACTGCGAATGACACTCAACTCTGTCGCTCCTCTAAAAAAGAAGATAATTAAACAGAGAAAGCAAGCTCCGTGGCTTAACCCCCAAACCCGCAAACTAAAACTAAAATCAAGAAAACTTGAGAGGAAATGGCGATCTACCAAATTGGAAGAATCTTGTTTAGTCTGGCTAGATAATCTTAAAACATATAAGAAGGCTCCAGAGGTTTTAGCCAACTATAGACCGAGATCTAACCTTCCATTTCTCTCTAAAATTCTTGAGAAAGCAGTCGCAAAACAGTTGTGTGATTTTCTACATAACAATACTTTATTTGAGGTTTTTCAATCTGGAGTTAGAGTTCATCATAGCACAGAGACGGCACTGGTGAAAGTTACCAATGACCTCCTACTGGCATCAGACAAAGGACTTGTCTCTGTTCTTGTCTTGTTAAACCTCAGTGCTGCTTTTGACACTGTTGAACAGGACATTCTGCTGCAGAGAGTGGAACATTTCATTGGCATAGCAGGAACCGCGTTGAGCTGGTTTAAATCCTTTTTATCTGAGCGATCTCAATTTGTACGTGTTAGCGATGAATCCTCCATGCAAACCAAAGTCAGTCATGGTGTCCCGCAATGTTCTGTACTTGGACCTATTCTATTCACCTTATATATGCTTCCTTAAGGCAATATTATAAGGAACCACTCCATAAACTTTCATTGTTATGCGGATGATACCCAATTATATCTATCAATCAAGCCAGATGAAACCAATCAATTATCTAAACTTCAAGCACGTCTTAAAGACATAACAAATTGGATATCCTGCAACTTTTTGATGTTGAACACCGACAAAACAGAAGTTGTCGTACTTGGCCCCAAACGCCTCCGAAACGTATTGTCTAATGACATAGTAACTCTGGATGGCATTAACTTGGCCTCCAGCACCCCCGTAAGGAATCTCGGCGTTATCTTTGATCAGGATATGTCTTTTAACTCCCACATAAAACAAATTTCAAGATCTGCCTTTTTTCATCTGCGTAACATTGCAAAAATAAGGCACATCCTGTCTCAAAAAGATGCAGAAAAACTAGTCCATGCATTTGTTACTTCAAGGCTGGATTACTGCAACTCCTTATTATCTGGTTGTCCCAAAAAATCCCTTAAAACTCTTCAGTTGATTCAAAATGCTGTGGCACGAGTATTGACAAGAACTAGGAAACAAGATCATATTACTCCTGTATTAGCTGCTTTGCACTGGCTCCCGGTAAAATACAGAATAGAATTCAAAATCCTTCTCCTGACCTACAAAGCGATTAATGGTCAGGCTCCAGTTTATCTTAAAGATCTCGTAGTACCTTATAAACCAACTAGAGCATTGCGCTCCCAGAGTGCAGGGTTACTTGTGTTACTAGTTTCTAAAAGTACAATGGGAGCCAGAGCCTTCAGCTAATAAGCTCCTCTACTGTGGAACCAGCTCCCAGTGTGTGTTCGGGAGGCAGACACCCTCTCCACATTTAAGAGCAGGTTAAAGACTTTCCTCTTTGATAAAGCTTATAGTTAGGGCTGGCTCAGGTTTGCCTTGGACTAGCCCATAGTTACGCTGCTATAGGCTTAGACTGTCGGGGGACTCACTCCTCTCCTCCCTCCCCTATCTTTCTCACTCTCCTCCTCTCCCTCTCTATTTATATGCATTCATGTCCCTTAAATGCATGTTACTAACTCACCATCCGGGGCATCATCCCTGGAGTTTCTGTGTCCCTTATCTGGCAGGTTGCCACTATTAAAGATTACTTCTGGACCGCGAATCGTGGCTGAACCTGATACCTTGGTCCTGCCTGACACCAGGAGCCTTTATTGACATCCCCATGGATCCATCTTTTTTATATACGATCTATCATGTTTTCTGTCGCATAGATTGTCTATGCTGTATTTTTAACTATGTTGTTTGTTCTGTACACACGTCACCTATTGCACGTCTGTCCGTCCTGGGAGAGGGATCCCTCCTCAGTTGCTCTCCCTGAGGTTTCTTCCATATTTCCCCCACTAATTGTGGGGGATCTTTTAGGGAGTTTTTTCCTTGTGCGATGTGAGGGTCTGAGGACAGAGGGTGTCCTATCCTGTACAGGCTGTAAAGCCCACTGAGATAAATGTATAATTTGTGATATTGGGCTATTTAAATAAACTTGATTTGATTTGATTTGGAGTCATCCCTGTCTCAAACAATCGTCCTATTTGCTTTATGTCTCATTATGAACTAAATAAACCCTGACAGTCGAAAGGATATGGTTCTTCTTCTTTTTCTTCTGCTTCTTCTTCTTTTTCTTCTGCTTCTTCTTTTTCTTTTTCTGCTTCTTCTTCTTCTTCTGCTTCTGCTTCTTCTTCTTCTGCTTCTTCTTCTGCTTCTTCTTCTTATTATTATTATTATTCTGCTTCTTCTTCTTCTGCTGCTTCTTCTGCTGCTTCTTCTTCTGCTTCTTCTTCTTCTTCTTCTTCTTCTTCTTCTTCTTCTTCTTTGTGGACTATAATCCAAAGTGGAGTATGTAACATAATGACATTATGACAGCTTTCTCATGCAATTTTTGAAAAGAACAATAACACTAACATCTAAATCATGACTAAATAAGTTATATTCTGGATATTAAAGCTGTTTGTACATATATATAAATGAACCCTTTGAACCTGAACGTGTTTGTCCCATGTCTGTAACAGTCTCAATCCAGTGATTGTTTTGGATGCAGCCTTTCATCCTCACTTGTTTGTTACATTCACAATGCAGCGTACTCGATCCTCCTCACCACGTCTGTCAAAGAAGTTGTTAGTCTTACCAAACGTCCTGAACCCTGGAGAGTGTCTGCCTCTGCTGGGGGTTTCAGTCACCAGCATCACAGGTGAGGCTGAGCTGAACTTCCTCCATCAGGCCCTATCCTGGGCTTGAATTCCTTGATGAAATCACTGCAAAGCAATTTAAAAAGTCATATGTAGCATTTCATCAATATAGCAACTATACACAATAGTTAAAATAAAAAAAAAATAAAATAAAAAAAAAAAAATAAAAATATATATATATATATACAAGATGACTGACGTACTAAAAAGTAGTTCAAATAGACGTCACTATCAATTTTTTATGCTTTTATTAAAGATAAAATAAGAACTTTATTGATCTCAAACTGGGGAAATTTACCTGTAACAGCAGCTCAAGAGTCAAAAAAGTAAAAAGAAACAAGATAGAAACAGGACAGATCTACAAATATAATAACACAGCTGCAGTGTATACTGTCTTTTACTTATACGGATGTGTCCATGTTGAAAATTGCACTTATAATTGTAATACACACCTGGTGTGTAGCATTGATTTAAAAAAATATATAAATAAATATAATTGCGCAGGATACAGAAATTGCATAGGATAGTCTGTTATGTTGTAGGTGGTGGCTGATGGCGACAGACACAACAGCAGTGGTACATGATGTTATGCTCATGTTAAAAGGTCAGACTGCCGCCAGGAACAAATAACATGCGGTAGCGCTTGTTCTTACACTGTAGGCGTCGCAGTCATCAAGCCGCTTAAGGACCCCACAGTCTCATGCAGGGCTGATGAGAGGTGTTGTCCTTGATTGACGTCAGCTTGGCTAACATCCTCCTCTCACCAACGTCCTCCATGGAATCAGGTGGGCAGTCCAAGACGGACCTAGCCCTCTTAACCAGTTTATTGAGTCTTTTTCTGTCCCACCTCCCCAGCAGACCACCACGTAGAAGATGTCAGATGCCACCACAGTGTCATGAAATGTTCTTAACATTGTCCTGCAAACTCCGAAAGGACTCAGCCTCTTTAGAAAATGGCCCTTTTTGCACAGAACATCTGTGTTGTCTCACCAGTCCAGTATGTTGTTAAGGTGAACACCCAGGTCTGCTCCCACCATCTCAATATCCAATCCCTGAATGTTCACCGCTGTAGTCTGGGGTGTCTTCCTATAAAAGTCTATCACCATCTCCTTTGTCTTGCTACCGTTTAAGTGAAGGTGGTTGAGCTCACACCAGTCAGCAAAGTTCTTGATGACTTCCCTGTGTTCCTGTTCGTCCCCTTCTGGGACACATCCAACGATGGCTGTATCGTCACTTTAGGAGTTACTGTATGTCCTTGGCGTCAGACACCAGAACAACATTTCTCCACACCTGCTACTGTCTGAATAAGTGAGAGTGGGCTCTAACCTTTAAACTCTTCGGAGAGCACACGTCACACGTCATCCTAGTTCAGATAAGCTCTGATCCAGACCACCCTAATGAGGAAGATAGTCATCAGATGTGTCACACTGGAACACCTGCTGCAGCACTTGCAGTTTAGTCCACTCTGAGTGTATCTTTAAGGTGTTGTTTCTAGGTGTAGAGAGGCTTCTCCGTGGCTTCATCTATATTACACTGCATGTGCTCCAGACAAGTAAGAGCAGCACTTTGTTGGACACGTGTCAAAGTTCCCGAAGGTGAGTTGTTGTTTTTTTTCCCTTAAGAAATTCTGTGTTTTCTTATCTAATTTAGCAGGATAAACAGCTTTTTTGTGCTCTTGGTTATGTGTTGATTAGGCGACCCGAGGATGAGCCTAAACGTGTGGTGTATGTTGGTCCTGTTTCTCTGTTCAAGCACTAAAGAGATGGTTGTCGAGAGAAGCAGACCGGCAAGGTGTGTATTCAGTCTCTTTCTTATAATAGGTGACTGGCTTGTTCAGACATTTAACACCACTTTTACATTTTATAAGATTGAGCAAAATAGACATTATTTAAAATCAATATTTGACAGAAAATGACAGCTTCGCTAAATGTATACATTTAGTGTAGCCATTTTTAATGAAAATATACATAATAAACATTCTGTTTTGAGTAATTATTTTAGAGAAAAAAAAGCGACATTTCTAAAAATTTCTGGTTCCTTTACGACAGTAAACTGAATATCTTTGAGACAAAACAGGGCATTTGAGGACGTCATCTTGGGTTTTGGGAAATACTGAACAACGTGTTTTACCATTTTTTGACATTTTATATAGATTCATTGATTAAAAAAAGAAGAGTAAATGATAGTTAGTTGCAACCCTAGTCAGATATATTTCATGTCTGTTGTAAAATCTGTACCGTGTCTATGAAATATGCAACATGATGTTTAGCACTGAAATTGATTGTAAATTAAATATCTTCCCCTCATCAACACCGCTCTTCTTAGATGGCATTCATATCAGATGGAAAAAAGACAAAACATCCGAAACCTCAAAAGGCATTCAGATGGGACATTCAGCAGCGACTTCACCCGCTATCTCGATAAGATCAAGGCTAAAGATTTTGTGGAGTGGCTTTCCAGCACCAAACGAGAAAGGTGAACTGAAAAGCAACATTTATGTACTGTCAAACTGTTACAATCATTGAGAAGTCATATTAGTACAATATTTCCACTTTTACCAGAAGTGTAGAGCAACTGAACAGTACTGTGTCATTTTGGATCCAAGTAAAACAGTTCACATGTTGTGTCAGTTTTTTTTAGATTGGAAGTATCTTGGTTTTTGTTTGACTTCAATTCCTTATATTTTACTTACAGCTGTCATAAAGATCTGCTCCACCTTGCAGCAGAAGTCTAATACAGCCCAGATTACATTTACAGTACGCTTGATATTGCTTTACATCATCCAGCAGCATAAAAGAAGATGAATCCTCTGCACCGACATAGAAAATATTTGTTAGTTTATTTATTTTCAAATTAAAGGTACACTTTGCACATTTTGAATCAATATGTTTATCTCATCTTACTTTCTATTTGAAAATGTCCAATACTGTCTTACTGTTATTTAAAATGCAGTCATGTTCAGATACCGACACCTTACAGAGAATGCAGGCTTGATTGACTTTTATGCCTCTTATTAAGATTTTCTCTGCAGTATGAATAAACTAAAATGGAGGATGAAAAAAAGTCATTTGAGATGATCAATTTAGGGGCTTTTTCTGAATACATTGTGAATTCACCTGTATGCCTTTGCTGTTGTGATGCACACAATGTTAATAAATACTGTGTTAAATAAAATGTTTTTTATTGAGACTTGAGATTGATTATAGGTACTGTCTATGCTATCCAAATGAAATGAATAGATGAGGCAGTATTTAATGATCTGTATAAAAAGGGGCACATTTCATGCATACACAGGCTGACCAGAGGTGGGTGCTGTTGTTCAGCAAATCAGAAAAAACAGGCAGCCAAACATCTCAGCACAGGCTGATTTGGAAAATCTTTAAAAGAATAAATAAATAAAGGCAGTGTGTGGGTGTAAAGGCATCTCTGTTGTTTTCCTTTGCAGTGCATACTGTCTATAGCATGCACTTTGTTGACATACATTCACATTGTTGCACAATAAGGTTATGCAATGTGGCAGGCAGAAAAATACAGTAAGTAATGGAGTTCACATTTAGTGGGAAGGAGGGGCTGTTGGATTTTAGGTAGGTGGAGAGAAACTGTGGGCTATAACTGCTGCTGCTGGTGTTTTTTTGTTTTTTTTTATGTATATGTGTGTGCTGGGAATAGATTGGTGGGAGGTTAGTTATGTGTCAGCCTCACTTCTCATTGAGAAATGTGAGTTGTATGGGGAGGGTGCAGCTGTGGGGGTGGCTCTTGGCTTCTGGCCATAGTCATGATGGAGCGCTCCCTATCTGGTCCCCATCCTCCCTCCTCAGTCTGACTCTCAAGGGAGAAAGGGAGACCTGGGGAGGAGGGGAGAAGAAGGGAGGGAGGAAAGGAGAACGAGAGGAAACACCAGCAGAACACACCTCTGATCTCAGTCAAGGGTTGAAATGGGATCAGATAGGAGGAAACCCCCCTTTTACTGCTGGCTATTTGCACCTACTGTCTGTCTCACATTCACCAGCAGGACTGCAGGAGAAATGTAACAGAGCTTCCCAGCATTGTATTGCAATGGATGAAGAGTCCTTGTTAATGATGTATAGCTCTCATTAGGGATTGAATGATAATATTCAGTGTCTCTATCCTGTATAACAAGCCCAAGCCTCTCCTTAAAAAGCTAATCCTGGCAAAGGAAATACTGTGACACGTTTAATCGTTATATTTAGCCACGTTCACATCTACCCACAGAGAAACCACATGCTATGTGGCAACATGCTTCAGAGGAAGGGAGGTGGGGTGAGAGGAAAGCGAGTAGAGGAGGAGAGGGGGGTGTAGGTGTGGCTGTCTAAGAATTAGGTCGAGCTCCTCCGCACACTAAACACATTTTATGGCTGTGTTTAGCTCCACGATAACCAGCGCTGTCATGTTTCACCCGACCCCACCCAAGGAGTCTGAGAGCCGGGCAGAGGATGCTCGTCGGTCGCGGCTTTAGCAGCTCCAGCACCGAGGACAGTTCCTCTGCACGGCGCGCGGCTACACCGGCTGCCGTCGGCGCTTTAGCGCGTCGTTAACGAGCTCATTTTGGGATGAAATATCCTTTTTTTGGTGTGATTCTTTTAATGAGCAGAGGAGCCGGTCTCCTAGGCAGCTGTGCATGGGCACAAATTGATGGAGGCACTGGGCCAAACTGGGAGTGTGCTGCTGACTCAGCCACGACTGCTGCATTAATTTATCTGCACTGCAGTGCTCCACCACCTCCCTTCCCCTTCTCTTTTCCTTACCCCACCGCCCCCCCCCCCTTCTCTCCTCTCCACCTCACTGCACTCTCACATCCTGGAGCATGGCAGTGAAACGAGTTGGGTACATTTCCAATAAGGAGCAGGTTGCCATTGATAACATGTGTAGATGAAAGAAAACAGAGAGACACAAAGAATGAGCTGAAAATATCATACAGAAATGCAGGGAGACGGAGGAAGGGCGGGGGAGGAGGGGAAGTCGGAAATACTCCATGTGGCTTGAGGGAGGGAGGGGAGCAAGGGAGAATACATTTTGTAATGGGACCCAAAAAAAAAGGAAAGGGAGGAGAGCAAGGCAGGGTAGTCCATGGATAATGTGCCATCAATTCAGTGTTTGGTGACATCTCCATGCATCATTTACATACAATTCCAGCTACTCTCCAAAAAGGGCTTCTTACCCTCCTCCCCCCTGAGAAGCACAAACAGATCAATATCCCCCAACATTTCAGCCCTGGTCTCAGAAGGTTGTGAGGTTATGACGGCGATCACTGTAATATCATACCTCTAGGCTATTTACCTTATGTTGGACCACAAACAAGAGCATGAGATGGACTGCATAATAATGGGGCTATAGTCCATCTTCTGCCTGTGAGGGGGATGTTAACCTGGGGCTCTTAACAAATTCAATAAGTCCATTACATTTGAAAGGCTGCCTTTCAAGACCCCGTTATCACAGCTCCATTTCACAGGATGTTTTGTAATCCACTTGCATCTTCATACAGCACCACAAAGTGAAATAATCTGCACAAAATGGTGACCACTACTTAAAGAGGACACAATGAATCTGAAATTATCCTGAGGGAATATGGAAAACCAACACACAAGTTGTAACTGGAAGGCTGCTTTATTGGTAATAAAAAGGTTCGTGCTCAAATGAAGACAATCTTTCATATATTCTTACCAAGAGTCCAAGTGGTTGTGCAACACACCATCATATTGTACTGTATATCCTCTTTTTATCACGGTGTCAAATGATAACAACAGTTTGAAAAGCACTTTTTAATTTTTCAGCAAAAAGAAAAAAACGCCCATAATAAACCATGCTAAAAAAAAAAAGAAAAAGAAAGAATGAGTCCTATAATCAAATATTGATACAAAAATAAATTTCAGATGGAAACAGAAACATTGAAGAAATAAAACAGAAATATAGAAGGCAAGCTGCTTTTTCACAAGCCAAGTGGGTGACACACAAAGCACTAAGAACAGGACATATTTGAGTTAGCTGTTTTCTGTTAACGTCACACACTGTTGAATATTAAGATGAAGTGGGTTGTCTCTGGATGATCCTCCGGCAGTATTTCTGACTCGACATCCCTGATTAATGTTGTGCTCACCCCCAAACTTCCACCCTCCACAGTTTGGACAGTTTTGTTTCTTTCTTTTTTTTTTCCATTTTTTATTTATTTTTTTTCAGTGTGGAATTGACATCCAAATTCGCAGAAAAAGCAGAAAAAGGCACATGCCATTGAGTGGAACATTAGAAACAAACCATTCAACAAAAGAAATGTGAGGATGAGAAGAAAGTACATGTATGTATGCGTGTTGAGCTGTAATGGCACTGATGTGTGGGTATGGGAAAAAGGCCCTGGGGGTAGGTTCGTCTCAGGGAAGAGATCACTGGTAAAGTTGGTTGGCAGTGAGGAGTCACTTGTGTGTGTGTGTGTGTGTGTCCGTGACTGTGGGTGTGTCCTGTATACTCAGTGAAGGTGAGACATGACAGTAAGTGAGAAATGTGCTGGTAACATTATCCTTTCATCATGATCAGGCTACAATCCATGGCAAGCAGCTCCAGTAACATCGCACATGAGCTATCCCTCAACATAGAAGGGTGCTGGAAACAACCAGTTTTAGACATCCACTGAACGTGTTGCACATAAATCAAATGTGACAAACAGTGTTCTTCTGTTTTATGTATATACATATAGACATATATGTATACATGTATATATCTTTTGTATTATATAATATCTATATTTCATTCAATTTCCGTCAACAAAGTGAAAAGTGTCTCAAAATATCCAAAAAGGTAACAAATGTGACAAAGGGCATAGCTGGAAGCCATTCTATATTATTGTTATTATTCATTTTTTGATTATTAGTAGTAACATTTTTTTAAATTCCGTATTTACAAAAAACACAACAAAGCATGCCGATAAAATAAAAGAATATAATACAATATTTATAGTTTCTCTCAAAAAGTTCGTTCTTTTTCAGCGATTGTGCCATTTACATCATAGCCTGCACTGTACATATATATGTTTTTGTGTTTTCTGTTTTGTCTTTTTTTGCTTGTTTTTTTGTTGTTGTTTTTTTCAAGTGCGAATGTATCATTCTAAAACATTACATCCAAGATGAACATGGATAAATTGGATGACATTACTCACTCCTCCGGTGGTTCTCATTGGGAATGTATTTGGTTTCAGTGTGCAGCAGCCAAACTGATTCGGAGACCTCATATTGTAAACAGACCTCAGTTATTGTTACAGACAGGGGGTTCTGGTACAGGCAGTGTTAAACACACCAAATGGCAGTAGTGGTGTGACGAAGGATGCCAGATTTATGTCCAGTCATCCACTTATAAATAGGACCATCACTCCTGTGTAGAAAACAAATGGCAGGAACACCTAAGGAGGCAGTTGTGTCTTGTCTACCACTTGACAAAGCCTCAGGTTTTTTATGAAAAACACCCACAAAGCTTATTATACAACATAGCTGCATCGATGTGAGGCTTGCTGATGTTAAATCTTGGCGAGTATTCACGTTTCTACCTCCATCTCTGCCTAATTATTTAGCGGGTGATAGTACTTAAAAGCCTGCACGTATGTGAAAAGATGGTGCGAGCCTGGGTCCAACACCACACAGTGTTTAAGAGGTCCCACAAAAGCACAATGATACACTGACAAACATGGGACTTTCAGCACTCCGACTTCGACCAAAGCTCTATTCACTTCTTCAGCTCTTCCATTTATCTCTTGTTCTCATGGCAGTCAGTCTAAAACCCTGAAGGGAGGGGCTCTACCTATTTATTGGTCCACGTTTGTGTTATTTTTCACCCATCCACCTCCCTGAAATATCAGACAAAATCCATTAGATTTTACAGTCCAAACCACCTTCCATACATGCTAGGCACGACAAGGCTCGTCCTTGTGACAATTCTCTGCTAACTCTGCTGTTTTAGATGGTCAGTGTCACTCTCACTGATCAAATCCTTTTTCTGAGAATGATTGCATCACAAGGACATCAGAGAAGGACTTCAAGGCTTTTTTTTTTTTTTTTTATCTAAAGCTGGCAACTCAAATTGTCCGAAAAGCACTACCTAAAACATCACTCACTGGGAAATTCTGATGTGGGTCTGACAGAGTACAAAAGAGGAACTTGAAATGAATGAATCAGTAGGAGTACTGTCAAGTGTATCTATCAAAATGTGTTTTTTCAGTTCTTCCACTAGCCCAAAACAAATCAATAAAAAGAGTATCAAAACAAAAACATAAAATAAAACCATATTTCCGTCCCTTCTCCTGGACCTACAGCAGTAGAGGGGATACCTAATGACACTTGAGCACACCAGACCCTTACTGGTTCCAGTTATGGATTCCTTGGCGTGAAATATCACCTGCTCTCATTGCCGTAACAGGGACCACAGGTAAGTAAGGAAAGTGACTGTATGATGGATGTAAGTTAACAAAGAGATGTTAGCCCCAGATTTGGTTCAGGAAAACTGACATGGCCCTCCAAATCTGTGCATCCTCATCGTGAGGATATTCTGCTTCCTAATACTCAAACTTTCTACATTACTAACGTTCAGAGCAGCAAAAAAAACTATTTTCTAGTTTGTGTTGTTGGCTGATCCGACTGAGACTTGGCCTCTGAGTGCTTACATCCTTCATTCACCTGGAATTCTAATAAAGGGCTGATGTAAAAGATCTGTCAGTGGAAAACTGATGAAGGGCAGGATCATACGACTATCATTTCCCCAGTATTTTATATATCATTATCCAAAATCTTCATTTTCCAGTTAATTCCCCAGTGGACAGCCTCAAACTATAGTCAAGCCACTGCAGTGGTCAGAGTGTCTTGTGGACTATGATTACTCATGCATGATTCCTGATCAAAACATGCCTTCATGCAAGTCATTTCTATGCATTGAACGAGCACAATAATTATTATTTATCTGGAACTCGGCCTGAGCAAGTTTCCTTCAGCTCAAGTCAAAACAATGACTAATGACCCCTACCCAGTCAGTGTGAAAGCCCATGTAGAAAATGTCTTTTTCAATGTCAGTATAACAAAGAGGAGATGAAAAGACTAGTGACATGGGCTAAATGTTATCTTTTTTTTTTGCTGCTCAAATAATGTAAAGATGCAACTATACTCAGCACAAACAAACAAAAAAACGGTTCTGGGTTTCCCCCTCCCTTGCTAGTGTTTCCTTCCTAGCTAAACTTTCTTGGTTGATTATTGTTTTCTTCATGATAAAGATAGTAAACACTGGTTTACAGAGCCTCCTTTAGACTGCTAGTACAGTTCTAGTTGGATCTGTATGATCCAGTCCCGTAGCATTGGACCGTTGCTGCGGGGGTCCACACTCGGTGGTGGCAGGGATTTTGCAATTCTTCGATAATCTAGCAGAGATGTCTGTGCCTTGGCAGTTGGTCCCCAAAGAATGTGTGTAATCGGCCAGCACACTGCGAGTCATTTTGTGTTTGTTGCTCATTTCTATGAACTTGGTCACTATGCAGCAAAGTTCCGTGGTAAACTGATTGTGTTTGGTTCAGCTGTCTTTGACGACATAAGAAACCACATTGCCTCAGTAGTATTGAGTCTGTAAACATTTTTTTGTATGTTTTTTTTTTGTTTTTTTTTCTTACTTGCAAATGATCACTTTTTCTACATTTGTTGGGTTTGGGCTCGGAGTCTCATCTTGCTGTGTTTTATTGGATTTTGAGAGTCACTGAACCCTAACACTTGGATTCCCACTCGTCTTTTTGGTTTTTGTCCTTGTCTTTTCTGGCCCACTCCTCCTTGTTTTCGTCCTGCTTCTCCTTGTCCGGTTTGGTCACGCTGTCATAAGAAGGGAGAGAGGCTGTGGACGGTGTACTCTCTTTCTTGTCTTGGTTGGTCCCGCCGTTCTCAAACTTATTGTTAGTAAAAGTACGACGCTTGAAGATGATGCCGCGCCGGATGAGGTGGAAGCGGTAGGCATTCTGGATAGTTCTGGCAGAGACATCCTCCTGTTTGCGGCGAAGAGTGGTGGTGATGGGTTCATACGACACCTTGGAGGGATTGGCTGCCACAAAACGCTCCTCCATCTGTTGCCTCAGCATGTCCAACTCACCACTGTCACCCAGCACTCGCTTTGTGAAGGCAAACAGGATGTCCAGGCAGTGAATGCGATCGCCGCTCACCATGGGCATGTCCATGGCGATTAATTCTATAGTGTTGGGCTTTGGCACGCGAAGTGGGTGCTCAAGTGTGTCGGCAAAGTCAGACAGTTTGGCGAAAGTAATAAATTGAGAGGCGGTGGGGTCGAACTTCTCCCAGATCTCGTAGAAGGTCTCAAAGTCGTCCTCACTGAGTGGATCAGCACTTTCCTCTGTGGCCACGCTGAAGTTCTCCAGGATGATGGCAATGTACATGTTGACCACAATCAGGAAAGAAATGATGATATACATTACAAAAAAGAAGATTCCCACTGAGGGGTTACCGCAGTCGCCCTTCACGGATGTACCAGGGTTCTCCAGTAAGGGGTCGCAGTCTGGAGGGTAGTTAAGAATGGGCAGCAGCAGGCCGTCCCATCCAGCTGACGTGGTGATCATGAACAGAATGATCATGCTGTTGCCAAAGGTCTCAAAGTTGTACAAGTCGTCGATTCCCGCTCCGTGTTTTACGTAGCCAAAGTTAGACATGCCGAAGATGGAGAAGATGAACATGACCAGGAAGAGCAGTAGGCCAATGTTGAACAGGGCTGGCAGTGACATCATCAGAGCGAAGAGTAAAGTCCGGATGCCCTTAGCCCCTTTGATCAGACGGAGAATACGGCCAATACGAGCCAACCTGATCACCCTAAACAAGGTCGGCGACACAAAGTATTTCTCAATGATATCAGCCAGGAACATACCTGAGAGAAAAGAAAAGGGAAAAGAAAGAGAATATCATCAGAATGCAACAGGCATGTTACTCCCAGGCTACTTATTAGTGGCTCTGTGTCTTTCATCTCCCTCACTCACCAACAATAGACAGGATGACCACCACCACGTCGAAGATATTCCAGCCATTGGTAAAGTAATAGTGCCGAAGGGCAAAAAGCTTTAGCAAGAACTCCGTGGTGAAGACTACAATAAAGATGAAGTTGACCCAGTAAAGGACGTTCTCCGTTTCATCTGACTGATCGTCGGTTTCCACCATCATGGTGACCATGTTGAGGCAGATAAGGATCATGATGGAGATGTCAAAGACTTGCTGCGTCACAAAGTCGAACACCATGCCTTGAACCTTGTTCTACGAGAGAGAGGACACAACGAGGGATGAAGTTGAGATTTCGTGAGGTTTCAACCAAAAGCATCATATTTTTAATAATCTGAACACAAAAGGAGTTACCCAGAGGAACAACATACCTGTGGGCGAGGAATAGGTTTTTGTGGCTTTTTGGACCCCAGTTTTTTCATGGCATTGTAGTACTTTTTCTGTTCCTCAGTCATGAATATGTCCTGACCTCCAAAGTAAAGGGACAAGCAAAGGTTTGGTTATAATCACATTCTGGCACTTTAATGGAAACTCCTAAAGCAAAATAGGTGTTAAGGAGACAGAACAGGTCTTATCTTTTTCTTCTGCTGGTTGAAGTTGTCAATGATCACACCAATGAAGAGGTTGAGGGTGAAGAAGGAGCCAAATATGATGAAAACGACAAAGTAGATGTACATGTAGATGTTGACTTCATAGTCGGGCTGGTCTTCCACCTTGGAGGGAGGCACAATGTTGAAGGTATTGTACATTTCGGGACATTCGAGATTATTAACTTTCTTGAGTTGATGAAAAGATTGATGTCACTCTCACATCTGAACGGTTAATATGAAGCTACCACCAGCAGCCAGCTGACACAAAGACTAGAAACAGGGGGAAACAGCTAGCCTGGCTCTGCCCAAAGCTAACAAAATCCTTCTAGCAGCACCTCTAAAGTTCACAAATTAAGAACTGTTAGTTTAATCAGTACAAAAATCAAAAGGTCCTGGTCCTGGCCAAGAAATAAACTCTTGTTTAAAGAGTCTTCATTCTAAGTTAAGTTAGCTGGCTGCTGGCAGTAGCTTCATACTCTCCCAAAATGTCAAACGTTTCCCTTAAGATCGTTAATAGCCTGGCATACAGTTGTAGAAATAAGCATTACAATATTTATTGAAGAAGCAATGAATATACCTCTCTCGAATCCACAGCCGCGTACATAATGTCCATCCAACCTTTGAATGTGGCCTTTCAAAAGAGAGGAATAACTAAATACATTTGTAGAAAACAAAGATTGTAAATTGAAATCAAAGAAACTCAAACTCAAACCGAAACTGATGCATGTCCTGTGGTACAGCTTGTGCATAGAAAGAAACAAGTAGATGAAGGAAAAGGACATGGAGAAACAACGAGTATACTATACACAAGGAACAAGAACAGACAGCCTCAGAGTACTGTGAAAGCAAATTGAGTTTAAAGCAACAACAGACCCTCAGATGAAGCACATAAAGAGAAAGAAAAAAACAGGAAAGTACATAGGAAAATGAGAAAAGAAACCATGTTAGCATGAAATAAGAAATGGAGTCAGAAAGAGAGGCGAGGAGGAGCGACACTCTCACCACTTGCAGCAGGGCCAGGTAGCCGGCGCCCACATTGTCAAAGTTGATCTTGACGTTTTTCCACCTGACCTCGGTAAAGTTTTGTTTCATGAGGGCCTCACACTGGGTCTTGTTGTTGACCATGTCGACGGGAAAGTATTCCTCGGATGTCTGATTGAAACAGTAGTAGTACTTGCCCGCAAACAAGTTGACTCCCATGATACTGAAAATCAGCCAAAAGATGAGGCAAACCAGCAACACATTCATAATGGAAGGGATGGCACCCACCAAGGCGTTGACTACCACCTAGACCAGACCAGGGAAGACAGGATATGACATGAGAACCAGGAAACAAACACAGCTCCTTCAACCCCCCCCCCCCCCCCGACAAGACGCTACATACTGTTATGGCGTTACACTGAGAAAAGCTGTTCAACCCTTTGTTACAGGTGGCGTTAAGAGCAGCAGTTCAATCCTATTATGGTTTAATGTAGTCAAAAATAAGCCTTGCACATTACGGTGTTATACATACTGAAGTGTAGGGAATTATTGGAGGGAGCTGTATCAGTCCCTTTCTAATTAGAGCAGCTCTGATTTGACTCTGAGATGCTCTTTGATCTGTCGAAGCATGCGGCTTGAAGCGCTTTGAGGATACTACAAGCACACACATACACACACACACACTTGCAACAAGGCAAAAACGTTATAAAAAATCTATTAGAATCACATGTTTATGATGTAAAATGTACATTTTATAAACTTTTTTATTTATAACCTAATAATTTGGGGGCAAGTTGTGATTTTATGATTACAGCCACAGCAAAGACATCTTATGTTTTAAGCAAGGTAGACTAGTACGTCGTACGATATCGTATCACATGAATGTCATTGATCTTATAAGAAAAAAACAGACACAGTGAGTTAATGCACTGCTAATTATTAAACCATTATTATAGAAATTGTACAATTTACAACATAGTTGATCCTAATATTGTTTTCCATAGGGTTACACACACACACACACACACACACACACACACACATGCACATATACACACACACACACACACACACACACATTACACTCACACATATTGCAGTCACACACACACCACATCCCAGTGGTTGTTTTCTAAAGCTTTATATATATATATATATATATATATAAACATGAATAAGAATGGAGCATTTGAGAGGGTTATGATAAACGTAGTTTAGAATATTTAAAGAAAAATATATGTGGGTATGTTTCTACACATTTACTTTATAAAGCTTAAATGTCAGGAGCAAATGAATCACCAGTGTTTGCCATACCACTATGAAGTGTCCACTCTTACCATCCCAACCTTAGACAGTCAATAATCTTAATCTTACTGACACTTTCCCATAACTAAATCAAACAGTATATTTACACTATAGCAGTAAAATAAAAATGTATTTAAGTATAATAATTACCACCACCTTCCCCTAAAATCTATACCTTTCTAGCAATTCAATCTGATTTCCTGTAGATTTAGTAATAAGCTCAGCACATAGTGAACCGCTCACTACCAGTGTTAGGCAGGCCGACCAGCAGCTCTCAGGCAGACAGCTGAGCATGCATGTCTTTGGCAGAGTCGTTTTATGGAGCCATATTCCCTCCTCATTACAGACAGACAGGGAGGAGCTCTAGAGCAGGATTCTCTCAGCGTGTGCACAACCTTCACAGGCTGATTTGTGTTGAACGTTGAATCTTAAATGTGTGCTGTACAGCGGGCACACTGTGTCTAATGCTGAATGCAAAAAAAAAAAAAATGGCTTTAGGAAGATGTTTTTCAAATACAATTATAGGCCTAAAAACATTCAGTATTGCCGCTGCACTCGCTGAGAGAATGACTCTTTGCTCGATCTGAGATACAATTCAACCGCTTTCAAAAACTCTGTGTTTAAAAAAAGATTAGGCCATGCTGTGTGGAAAGCATTCTCAGAAAGAGGGAAAATGGCTTTCAAAAATGCATAATGTGCATCGGCAGTTGTAGTACATGCGTGTTACATGGCATTGTGCAATCTCAAGAACCGCTCAAATCAATAAATCAATAAATAGAGAAATGTGTGGATAGAGAGATAGTGGCTACAGAGATAATTGTTGAACCTTTGCTTGCTTGTGTGTCTGACAAGCCATTCTGATATTTACATGGTTGTGAATGGTTGTATTTGTATTTACAGCACAATATGGCTGTGCGCTTATATCATATGTGTTGGCCACAGGCCATTAAAGTGATTGGGGTTCACAGGTTTCATCCAAAGGCCCCATGATGACTAATATATTTAATAGCTGGCAAAGATACAACTACCAAAATCATTGTAATTGAAAAATCTTTGGTTGTAACTCAAACGTCAGCAGGTTCGTCAGGACAAAGGGGATTTACTGAAAGTGGGGTAAAGATGGCGAGAGATGTTGTCATTCCTGTACAATGCATTGCTCCAAAAAGTAGACTGAGATTACAAAGCAGCGTTAAGAGAAAGAGAGAGCAAAGTACGTATTCAGAACAGCCCATAATCATTGCATGTTAAGCAGTGCAATGTGTCCATTTGAAGCTGCACCGCTCGCTCGGCGCCGTTGAGTTGCGTTTGCCTCTGCGATGCGTCGTGCCGTAATACTCAACCAGCGGGGATGTAAAGTTCTCTTCATTCTAACTCTCCAGAATCTCTTTCATACGGTGTCATCTCTCCATTCATGTACTTCCCTATTCATTTATTTATCGCTTTGGCCTCAAATTTTCCGTTTTCAAACAAAATGGTAACTCAATTGATGAACATAGACATTATAGTAGAAAATTGATACAGCAGGATCAAATTCCTCTGTTTGTTTCCCTTTGCGTGACTGGGCCACCCTCACCTCTCTTACCACATACACCCAGTGAATGGGGTCATTCATAAGGACACTGGCATTGGCATTATTACACTATAAAAGCAAATGTGCCATGATTTGCAACCCCAAAAATGACAAAATAATGAACAGGTCTATTTCCCATCCCAGAATTAACAATAAACCTTTCAAATTTAAGTGAAACATTCATGACGGCATTGGTAAAGCCTATCCAGGGCCTAAAAGCATTGATGTCTGCTCATGTGCAACGGCATCACGTTTTAGTCGCTGGATATCTAGTATGAATGAGACTTATCAAATAATTAACAATCAATCCACCCACTATATAATTGCACAGGCCTTCTTCTCCTGCTGGTCTGTCATTTTTGGGACGTACTAAAAAGGGGCGACACATTGTCTGTCTAGGGTTGAGAGTGTTGTCCGAACGCTGTAGTGCTAGTCAAACTATAGACCCAGAACTCAAAGTCAGAGTTTAACTGGGCCCGTTGTTGCCTCCCAGTTTCACTTCCTGTGGGAGTGGAAGGCAACAGGAAGCCAGGGCCAGCTGTATGCGCTACAGTATGCGGTGACATGACAGCAATAATGCCTTGTGTGAAATGGCAGTCTATCATATTTGCTAAGCTTCTGCCTGCATTCCTAAAGGAAGGTCAGTTAAGTATTTCATAGGGACAATGTTTACAAAAATGTAATAACCTGCCACCAGAATAGACTGTTAGCAGAAGCGTCGGTCGGATGGTAAGACCCAAAGTGCTGACACTGGCAGAAGCTTAACAAATATTTTCCTCCCAAAGCCACAACACTGTAAGTGTGTGGTTTCTGTCCCAGTCCCTGATGCAGAAAGATCCTGGACAAGCAGGAGAGTGTGGTGACCCTCCAACGGTCCAGTCCAGCCAAACTGGGTCAAGGTGGAGTGAGTAGTGGAGGGATAAAGAGGTGCGGAAGAGGAGGGGGAAGGGTGGGGTAGGGAAGGTGCTGCACATGTGGGGCTGAGGAGGAGGTGGGGAGGAGCTGAGGTGAAGTGAAAAAGCTCAAACTAGAAGAAAAGGCAGAGTAGTGAGTAGTAAGAGAATGAGATCAGGAGAGTTAGAGAGAAAGAAAGGGACGGGGGGGACTACGGTGACAACAACCAGGTGCAACCTATTGCTACCAGCAGTCACAGAGACAACCAATCAGATGTTTTAGGAAGAGTCGGCTGAAGCAACCAGAGGTAATTCTGCCCTGTAAACCACTTCTTTTACAACATGGACAGATTCCTCTGAATGGCTGTTTGGCAGCCGCCCTGCATGCAGAGTTTTGGTGTGACTGGCTGGGCAGAGGTTTTGGTGTCCTGCAGCTTCCTGGTTCCTGCTGGTTGCTCTCGATGCCAGATGCATTGGGGGATGGTGTGAGCTGGGGAGCGGAGGGAGGGTGATGGTTTATGGGGGGGAAGGTGGGGTGGTGGGGGGTTCTCAATTAAAAGCAGTGGCTGAGAATCAGGCCAAATGAAGAGCTAATTGTAGATTTGAATGATCCATGAAATGACATGTAAGTTTGGTTAGCTTTGACCAATTTCGCATTCACTTTGGCCAATCAAGAAGAAACAAAGTAAGATGAAGTAATCAGAATTTCTAGGTTATCACTTATGTGATGAGGCAGCTTTGTGAAAAACATATTTCTGTTGCTCTTTGGGTCATTTTTATAATGAAACAAATCAATTTGTATGTAGATTTTTTTTGTTTTGTTTAAGAAATTCAATTGAAATGCAAGTTGTTCTGCTGGCAATACAACTTTACTTTACTCAGTCTCCCAGCTGCATCATGACTTGTTGTTTCGCACTAACAAAAGGCATGGTACAGGATTGCGCATGAAAAGGTGACTTCTTGGCTTTCATTTCCTGGTTTTAAAAACAAATCCCCCAATATTTTGGAGTTTTTTGTCCTCTTAGTTTGTTTTTTAGTTCAGTTCTAGCATGCTTTAAACTGTTGAATGGGCATGCGGAAGGATCAGCTGCTTAGCTTTGGATCTTACCCTCATCCCTTCAAAACGTGACAAGGCTCTGAGGGGTCTCAAGGCCCTTAGTGTCCTGAGTGATTTAATGGGCCCTAGATCGGAGTAGCCCAGCGCATTAGCTACAAGGCTGACTATAGACACCTACACAAAAACAGAGAAGCAAAAGAGGTTCCAAACTGTTAGAAGTGAGAATATTCACTAGGGAAGAGACGGCCCTGGCATAGGCGGAGAGTTGCTTAACATACACACATACATCTATGCATGTATATGCATGTATAATATTGCATTTATACATGTATATACACAGAGAGAGAAGGTCAATGTTTAGTATAGGACTTATGTGCGTAGTATTTTTAGTAGCAGTGCGCCATAGGGATTGTTTGTCTGTTATTTTGGGGCAGTTGACGAGATGTGAAAAGTCCTTTGTACCTGCAAAGAAATATGTGGTTGAGAGAGAAAGAGAGGAGATAGAGACATAAGACTCAAATAGAGGGTAAATTAGGCAGTACAGAGTGCTACATGATTTAGTAAAGATACAAGCAAAGGGGCAGGGAGAGCAGAGGAAGAGGAGTTGGGGAGGGAGGGAAAGGAGAGAGGTTACCCTGTAGAAGCTGATAAAAACCCAACAGACTTGAGAGCCTTACCCTTGCCCCTCTAACATTGTCTCTCCATGTCGCTCTTGGGCTGAGGCATAAAATCCCATATAATTTAAGACAGACAAACTAATGGAACCTAAGAGAAAGAATACAAGTAAACATGTACAAGTGTGTCATTTTGCCATTTTCTTTCTCACACATCAATTCAAATTGTCACACAGCATTTCGAGTCAAATAGGAGAGCCACAGTCACATGAACCACGCACAAGAAACAGGGATGGAGGTTAAGGGCAGACTGGATATAGTTATTAGCACTGGATGGCACTGAAAGGACAAAAATACACAGTCGAGTTACACACAGTTAACAACGGTTAACAATAACAGCACACAACCTCAAAGAAACTGGTGCCGCCCCTCTCACGTCCGGCAGCAGCCACCAAGACATTGCTGCAGCCAAAGAACGCTTCATAGTTATCATTAGTTCATTCGTTAGGTCAATATTTTACAAAGCAACCATTCACAGCAATGTAGTAAATGTACTGAACTCTTATCACCGTAATAAATCAATGTAAATTTAGGAGATATGGTTTGGTAATTGTGAATCCCCTATAGCTCTGGGCCATAAAGCTGAACATATATACAGTATCAAAAGATGAAATGGATGATGGGGATTGTGGTGAATAAGCTGAACTAATGTTCTTTAAGGGGTGGTGAGTAGTGAAGTAATGAATTAGCCTTGATGAAGTCCCCTCAACTGTGCTAAGACGGCCATTACAGGCTGTCTGCTGCACAGGGAAGCTTTGTAATGAAGGATTCTTTGGCTGAATGCAGATTATTCAAGATGCAGGAGTGGGCAGCTGTATTAGAATTAGGTCGAATAGAGAGAAACGTGTTTTGTTCAAGAATTAGAACATGATCACAGGACCTGTATCCTCAGGAAGAAGATTTTTTTTCGTTTTTTTTCGAATCTGCAATCCCAGCCTGGATGCTGGAGGGGCTGAAACAGGGGGAGTACCAGTTCCTTACAAATAAGGAAAAATATCAACAGTGAACACATGTGAAAAGCACCTCCAACCAGCCACCGACACCAACCGGTCAAACTCATCGCAAGAAGTACACAACATCCAAAGCTTACCAAAGTCACGGAGGGAGGTTTGTAACAGGCAAAATCTTCATTTTGACTGACGCCATTATCAACATGGATTAGGCTACAAGAGACCATTTTATCAACCATCTAAGGGTGCAATGCATAACAAATATGGAAAGAGCAGCAGAAAGGGTGGCAGCATGGATTGAGGCTTCTTACTGTACATGGGCATGTTGCACCATGTTCAAACATCGGGACAGGGCTGTTATTTAGATTCTCCAAGTACTTACTCTTTGGCACAAAGTCCCTATTTAAATCAATAACCTTGCCTCTCGAAAAAAGTTAGCAGCTGTTCTGGTGGGGAGTTCAGTAAAATAAAGATTTTGCCTTGATCTACACTACAGTGTTTGGGGTAATTGTCACCTTCAGCCTGACCCCTTGGAGAGCCCCCCTTTGGGGTGCCTGGCCTCTGGCCCCCTGCTGGGCCAGCTGTGTGGTAGTGACCTCAGCGCCTCAACGTCCTTCTCACAGAGCTCTGCAAGGCAAGGCCAATGACATCTGGGGCTGTGATCCCATGATGACGACAGCACAAACCAAACAGAAATAAACCAAACTAAAAACAAAAGGGAAAAACACAACAAAACAATGATAATAATCTGAGTGAAAAAGAAAGATGAATGGAGTATGACACCTATCATCCTCACATTCACACACCTCACCATTAACACTATTAAACAAGAATGACCTACCCTAGCTGTGTTGTCACTTTAAACAGCATTAGCTGTGAGATACATATGGATTATTCCTCCTACAATATTAACTCTTATTCCTAGAAATGTAAGCAAAATATAAAAAATATACTACTTTATTTTGCAAATATCTGGCTGTGTTCTACAGTAACTATGCCGCAAAGTCAAAGTTTTAACAATTAACTTTAACATTACATTTCTTGCCATTTTTAGCAAATGCATAACAATATACAAAAGCATTCTTAGAACGAAAATCAGAAAGACATTAATCAAATGGGTAACAGAAAGATGCAGTAACACAAGGGAAATGAGGAGGAACACTCTCACACAAAGAGTCAGGCACATACACACTCAGAGAAAGAAACAGGCCGGTCTAATGATGGTGCCCCCCCTTTCTGAGTCCATGGCAATGGTTTCACCCCACAACACAGGAGGCACAGTCAGGCCACAACACAACCCAGACTCATCAAGCACAAGTCTATCTTTTTTTTTTTTGGAGGGGGAGCGCTAGTGAAGACCAAACTTACCGGCGGTCGCCTGTCACCCACCATCATTACATCTCAGCACAATATCACCACATTCCTGAGGTTACACTTTCAAGAGGGAGTGAAAGGAGGTTTGGGAAAGAGCGGAGGAGGGACGTCACTGTCTGTGACATGATCACAACTTGGGAAACGTGGCGCCCTGCACCGTCCCAAGTGTTGGGCTTGACAACACACCGACAGGGAAGTCTACAATGGTAATAACCAGAATCAGTACAGTGTGGTATGATTAGATTTGCTACAAGCTCTGTGTGCGCTATACCTTTAAAATATAGTTGAAAAATAGCTGTACACTGAATCTTTAGGAAGTCTTTATATACTCATGTGTAATTTTAAGATGTACATACTCTAAAATGAAGTGTACATTGTCTATGGCATGAAAATAAATGTATGTTTGCAGCATGAAGTCTGGGATACAGGAGCTTATAATGATTCAACATGGCAACCTCTGGCCATTGATAGGAGTCCATTCACAGGTATTGGCTGGACACTGCGGAAAGGTGGTTGGTTAGTTCAAGGAGAAAGTCAGAAATCAGGTAAATTCTTATTCTATCCTAATCCTACCACTCCAGATTACTCCTTGGTGCAGCATTTATGTAAAATGTAAATGCGTTAAGATTCTAGTCATGAAAAATGGTCCCCTCAATCTCACCAAAATTGCTTACAGTCTAAGGTTATGTTGTCTACAAAACAGACTAAATAAGATTAAAACGTGATAATATATGTCACTAACAAAGAATAGATTGAAGAATTTTCCCTGTTTCTGTCTTTCAGTCTTGACTGACACAAGGAGCAGAGAAGTACACAGAGAGAGAGGACAAAGGCACATATCAAACATCTTACAGGTCAGAGACACAGGCAGAGACAGCTGTACAGAGACGCATCTTTGACACGTCCCATTGCTCTGAGCATGACTTGAATATGGCTGTGATCAATGAGCGTGGTTGTTGATTGGCTGATTCTAATCGGTGTTCGAGTCCATGCTTTAATAGCTGTGTTCAAATGTGAATCATTTCTTCTAATTCGGCCTGAAAACAGTAACATTGGTATCTGCACCACGCAGGTCAAACAGTTTGTTGCTTGTGGCACATCGGAGAAAGTGTTTTTTTCTTTTATTTCACAAGCAGATCATTGTTGTACATATTCAAGCGTCTCAGAGTGATAAACCAATTACAAAATAGGGATTTTTGCTTGATGGAGTTGTAAAAGGTGACTCTGGCATGTGTGCACTTGAAATGGACAGACTGCAGTAGAGTCTTGTAAAACACTGTCCTTAAAGCAGGAGAAAACCAAACAAAGAGGCGTCTTAGTGTAAACAACATGCCCTCTCACCTAATGCATGTCATGAAGCAGATATTCATTTATTAACCTGACAGTTCAAACCTAACCACACCCAACAGACAACGATAGGGGCAACACTTTGAATTATCCTGTATCCATAAAGTATATGAAGTGCATATGACGTGGTTCATAACAATCTAATAAAGCAAAAGACAAATTCATTCAGCAGAAATTAGCCTTAGCGCTGCTGCTTAATAGACTGTGTTTATCTTGTGTTGCCGTTGGACCGTGCGGTTGAGGACCAAATGCTTGCTCTTCTTCTCTAGTCTACATCAAACGATAGAGGAAACAAAAGCTGGACTTACATCCACTATGAAGAAGTCCAGCCAACACCAGGCGTTGGTGAAATACTTGACAAAACCATAGGCGACCCATTTCAACAACATCTCCAGGATGAAGATGTAGGTGAAAACCCTGTCTGCATACTCCAAAATGATCCGAATGGTCTTCCTCTGCTCGATGTACACATCCTCAAAGGCCTGTGGGGAAACGGGACACATACGTCAGCCACGTAAATATTACACCTAATGATTTATGATTCCACTAATGAAATTGTATACAGCACCACAACCTGCTCATTGCTGATCACTTACAGTGATTTACGTGATTGAAAAAAAAAATCTGTTCTGGATGACATATTTGAAATAACTCCACAGCTGGTGTAGATTTACAGCAGTCTTCGCTCTTATTTTAGTAGCATTTGACATGCTTGAGAACAAGACCCCGCTCCATCCCCAGAAATAGATCCCCACTTTGATAAATGGTACAGTCCATTAATCACAGGCGCTCCTGGCCCCTCCCCCAACCCAGCGGCTCTGAGACTGAGAAGCAAACCTGACTGCACCGCTTTACCTCCTCACTGCCATACTGTAGGTACACACCTCTTTTTTTCATCTTCATTCAATCTTTATCCAGTTTGGATTTTCACATTAAAATGTGTGTTTCATTTGAAGATTAATATAATTTGTACTCTCAAGCTTTTCTATTTTGATTATTATTGAGAAAGCATTAATTTTACATTCACCATTTCACATAGCGTCAGAATTACTGCAAGTAGATACACTTAGCATTGCACACACTTTCAACTAAATATATGCATTATACAATACAGCATTAGCTTTATTTATTTACAATGGAACATGGAAAGCATTCACCTTGGGTGTTATCCCAAAAATGTAAATAAATGTATAAAGAGCGAGCTGTTAGATGCGATAAAATAATATAAATCAGATTATATTGTCATTTATACTATAAAGTCAGCTAAAGTCTGATCTTATCAGTTTAATATAGTCAGTCAATTTGGTCCAAATCAGGAGAAAAAAAACCTTTTTGGACTTTGAGAGAAAATGCCAATCTTTCCATAATAATATGTATTTCATTTATTATTTCTCTCTATTCATCAATGGTGGGTGGCTCGGATTTAAGCCACTGCCTAAGTATTTGTACCAGTCTCTCAAGTGTTTCTAACTGTTGCTTTATGTTTTAATTTCTTTGTATGTTACAGGCCTGTAGTAGGCTTCCTCACCAGGGCACCGCTGCTGAGCAGGATCATGAAGATGATGAGGGTCTCAAACCAGTTGTGCTCAACAATCAGGTAGCAGGTTTTCCTCAGCCACCACCAGCTCTTCCACCAGCCCGTAGTAATGTCAACTTCACAGCACTTATACTTGGCCACACAACCTGAGGAAACACAGGACACACGGCATTTGACAGTTAGATACATTACAGACCTGTGTTTAGAATTGTGTTTAAATGTAAGTCTTTAAATGGATATTATGGGTTTTTGAAGACACAATCTTATTCTGCTTACCCAGAGTGGTCGCCTTTTTTTATACCTCTGCATACGGTTTGAAGTCTGACTGTTGTTTTGAATGTGGAATGAATCGCTCGGTTAACCAAGTTTTGCTCAAATCCTGGATGTTTTTTGGGATTATGTCGCAACATTTCTATTGTGAAGAACCACAATACACCTTCTCCAATGCCGAGGGGTTTAATACTTTGTATGATTATCCTAATTTATTTATTTTTTGACATGTGTTTCGACAAAGACTCTTCTATTATTCCATATTATTTTACAGTTCTGAACTACATTTAGCAAAATCCGTCTATTTGTATTCAGTTTGATCAGTCATCAGGCTCTGCAGAAGTTTGAAAGGTGCATTTTCCCACTTTTTAGACGAGATGCTACTTGATCCCTGTGACAAACTGGAATTGAACTGAGCTAGGTTAATTTCACTGCTCATACAGTACTGTGCCTCCAAACTGCATATAGATACATAAAAACCCAAGTTTGTCTGACATTAGGAAATAAGGAAAACAACCCTTTGAGTGTTAAGATACTAATGTTCATGATTCCTATTACTGAAATAAAAAAAGAAAACAGGCTTTATAAATAATAATTATCTGTGAAGTTTAATGTAGTTATGTATTAGTGTCATAAATAAATAGACAGACTGATAAATAGATCGTCTCCATGGGGGAGTGATCCTTCATAATGAAACAGTCCTTCACCCCTATCACCCTCAATGAGCCCAGGGGAGTGTCTGTGCTGTGGAGTGGAGGTAATGTGTGCCATGGGAGCAGTGGTCTCACCATCTGTCCAACACGCCTCTGGATCCAAGTATTCCTCCACCGGCTCCACCACCACCACCTCCTCCACATCTGGCTTGATGTCGATGGTGCTGCCCTCTGACGAACTGGTGTCATCCAGCTGCAGAGACATGTGAGCACACACACATAGACACAGATCCAGACACAACGTTTCAGCGATTCAGAAACATTTCAGTTTTTATTGCACGGCTAAGGCACGGATAATTATGGCGAAAGCTGAACCAGTCTGGACCTGACAGGAAATGGCAATTTTATGTCATTTCAAAGTCTTTTAAAAGGGAAAAATCTTTGAGCACTATTTGATTTTAATACACAATGTTTTTTTTCCATATTGAAATGGACATTATAACAATCCTGACTATCACATATCATCCACTTGAACACTCAAATGGAATATCAAATGGAAGATCATCTGCGCTGAAAGTCTTCTAAATGTATTTTGTCAAGACAAACGTCAGCAGATATCCATTTCATCCACATTGCCTGCTTTCTCCAGCCACTCTAGATCACTCTATTGATTAATGGAGTTACAATAGTGTCTGCACACTGCAGATTAGACAGCCACACCCATGGCTTTACTGCCCTGAGAGAGGAACTTGCAAGGTTTAGAGATACTGAGGATTATAACAACAAAACCAACTTGTAGCATCACAATATCTGCATGTTGCTATTCTAAAAGTAAAATAAAGGACTTAGTAAGTGCTTAGAAATAAAAGTGTTCTTGTTATGCCTTACTGAACACTAATTAGTTAGTTTTAATAGAACACACTGTTAGAAGTGGATCATCCTCTCACTGACCTCTTTGCTGTTCTCATTTTCCGACTCGCTGCTGAAGTCCTCCGTGTTGAGGTTCTCAAAGTCAGACTCTCCCACAGCTATGGGCACGCAGACGGTCAGGTTGGGGTTGTGGATGAATGACATGTGGTCCTCATCGATCATATACTTGCCCACGCTGCTGCCAATACCGCTGGTGGTGCCGTTACCATTCTTGGCGTAGTCCAGGTCACGGTTGATGTCCACCCCGGTGTGGTTAGCAATGCAGTTCAGCTTCTTGTCATACATGTCATCCAAAGGTTTCTGCTCGTCCTCCATCTGCGGCTTCTTCAGCAGACTGGCCATCACTATCCGCATCTTTGCTTTAAACCACGCAATGCCTATCTTGATACGTCTGACGGAAATCTGCAGGTTGTTGGGCTCACCGTCGTCATCCGTCGCAGCCAAGTTGTCAGCGCTGAACGAACTCAGCAGCAAGGCAAGGAACAAGTTCAACACCTTTGGACACAAAATGAGAATCAGTAACTGGATTTCAAGTGCTCATTTTTCCATCTCTGACCACATTATAACTCTTTCAAGATGAGTTGGAGACACAACAGCCTGCTGTTTCTCAAAAAAGGACAAACCCGCACACCCTCCCAGTCTGGACACTTACCACCAGGTTACCGATGACCATGACCATCATGAAGACGATGAGGCACATGGCCTGGCCCGCCACCTCCATGCAGTCCCACATGGTCTCAATCCATTCACCGCACAGCACCCGGAAGACGATCAGGAAGGAGTGGAAGAAGTCATTCATGTGCCAGCGGGGCAGCTCACATTCAAGAGAGATTTTACACACACAGTCTTTGTAGCTCTTGCCAAACAGCTGCATGCCCACCACAGCAAAGATGAAGACGATGATGGCCAGCACCAGAGTCAGGTTCCCCAAGGCTCCCACCGAGTTACCAATGATCTTGATCAGCATGTTGAGGGTGGGCCATGACTTGGCCAGCTTAAACACTCTCAGCTGAAGAGGGGTTGGTGAAAAGAGTAGAAGGGATATGATTTAGTTGCAAGATTTTACATTTACTAACTTGCTGCTTCACTTCAGAGAAGGAAAAACATTATAAACATACAGTTCTGTTAAACTTTGAGCAACAAAATGAGCATTGTCCACATGCTTTCTCTATTTAGAGAGGAACTAAAATGAGCATTTACCAATCGGAATGACCGCAGCACAGACAGGCCCTCGACGTCAGCCAGAGCCAGCTCCACTAAACTTAGCGTCACAATGAAACCGTCGAAACAGTTCCAGGCCTCCTGGAAGTAGTAGTACGGATCCATAGCCACCAGCTTGAAAAGCATCTCCCCTGCAAAGATCCCTGTGAACACCTGGCACGTAGGAAAAGGAACAGATTTGAACAAATGGATTTGGCTCAACACCATGTTTCACAGGAGATGTTAGAATGTGAAGCATGATGGTTACAATTTGTGATATTTGTTGTGACCTATTATCTGAGTTGTGCATTATAGATGTTAATTAGATGTTATTCCCAATGCTGCTGAGAGTCATCACTGTTTCAACTCGTACATGGCCGCATAGTTTAGTAATTACTGGTATTTGTGATACATTTCGTCAGCAAATGTCATACTGAAAAGTAAAACAACAATCGCAGAGCCAGAGCTCAGATTTAATCAGTTTCCTTAAAATTGTTAACAGCGAAAATGGCCAGGTTGAGTTATGCTAGCCCTGATTCAGACACAATTTCAGAGATCATCGATCAGGCTCCATGAAATATTAATGCAGGCCTCCCACCAGTCAGCCAACCAGCGGAGAGGCAGGCTGGTCCCACTGAAGCAAACAGCAGCTCCACACAACCAGAGAGGAGAGAGGGAGAGAGAGAGAGAGAGAGAGAGACCGAGACAGAGAGAGAGAGAGCAGGAGAAGACAGGGAAAATGTGCATGTGAAAAAATGAGAAATGCAAGACAACAGCAGGGGGGTTGAGAATGTTTTTTTTTTCTCCTTTCAACTCTGAATCTGCAATGAAAGAGCTGCCAATTACGGTCCCAAAAATAACACCTCTCTATGAGCTGCAAAGAAGAAGCAGAGGAGATTCTTAACCGGTGAATCAGATTCAACAATAAAGAACAGAAAGATTGCCACTCACCAGATTGCCTACGGACAGCATGTTTTCAAAGTCGGGGGTCATGGGGTAGTGCTCCATGGCCATGAAGAGCGTGTTCAGGACGATACAGATGGTGATGGCTAAATCCACGAAGGGGTCCATGACAATCAGGTTCATAGTCTCCTTGATCTTAATCCACTTGGGGGAGCACTCCCAGATCAGGAATGTGTTAGAAAACTTATACCAGCATGGCGGACACTTGCGCTGAGACTCCTCCAATTCTGAAGACATAGCGCGAATCACACATCAAAACCAAACATACTTGCGTGCTTGAGCATAACGCATGCAATGGTATCAAATGATAATAAAACTGTATGCATTGTATGTATCTGGTACTGTTGGATATGCAAAGCAGATAAGCAGGAAATTCATGTCAAACTAATCAACCAATGAGAGCAGCCCTAGTTCAAGAATAATGAGAGAGCAGGTTAAATAGCTGGGTTAAAGTGGCAGTACCCTCCACTAGTGTGTTGGTAATGACGCTCATGACACTGTTGGCCCGCTCTTTCCGCCCAAAGGAGGTATTGAGCTGGTCCACAGACACCATCAGGGAGCCCGACAGCTTCTTCTTCACCTCAACCTCAGTAGTCGGCTGTCAGGGGGAGAGGAAGAATCAAGCACCCATGGAGAGGACATGAACACCATCCCACATCACCACCGGTGGCCGGCGGGAGGAAGTGCACAACAGCATTGGCAGGAAAAAGTCGATTTTTGGGGTGGGGATTATGTTTCAATCTTTTCTGTATCAATGCTGGTTTCAAGGAAGATGTGTGTATGCTGTAAATGCATGCAGGTCTCAGCCAAAGTGGGAGCAGTGGTTTGGGCTACTTGACCTAATTGTGTTTGAATGTAATTAGCTCATCGCGATTAAATAATAAATGGATTGTGCGATATTGTGCAATATTGTGCAAGGACAATTGCTTCTGCATGAATGCATGTTCAGTCCTGTCATGCAATAATGGAGGCTTTGCTGCCATTGCAATATAATCATTAGGTTATTTTACAAAATGTCTCCTAAATCTGGCCATTTTAAAGTTACTTGCAAATTGATGCTACTGTATCTTCCTACTTTGAAACCATACAACTTATATTGCAACCATCAAGTCAAGAGCATTGTTAGGAGATCATAAGGAGGCAGATAGTTCAGATCCATCCAGTACTCATGCATGAGCATGCTCCAAGTCAAAGAGAAGGAGAGGAAATTACAGACACCATAGCCATTGTTCTACTTGTCTATGTCATGCTTGTTCTAATTTAGGGTTTAAATCTACCATGCTAACTAGAACGAGACACAACTAATTCACTAATGTTGACATGGGAGTTTTTGGAAAACGGAGAACGGTTAAGACAGACAAGGACAGCAGCCCTCCTTTTTCTTAAATGATATATTATTAAGGCCTGATAGGATGATGAGTTACTTGTGTATCTGCTGTGGGATATTAACAGTGTATTAGGGAAGCAGATAAAAATGTCTGTGGCTCTATGGTGCTGGTCCCCTTTGTTTCCTCCACCTCCTACTGAAGATCTACCCACACAGGCTAGCATAGGACCTGGACGCCTGGAGGAGGAACACATCAACACACTAGAGCATGTTAACTCATCATTATATGGCGTTTGTTATCAAAAATGTAGTTTTATTATTAGAGTGTGTTAAACAGGAACTTGATGAGATCCCACGAAGCATGAAGTTGTGCATTAATTATTATTCAGGCTTTGATATGTGCCAAAATCGTATGGGCCAATGGGGATACAGAAGAATAATAGAATCATGTCTGTTTGATTAGTGCCTATGTGATAGAGTGAGTACGGTGCATGTATGGATAAATAATTTGATATGAACATTCAAAACATTGACATTCATCGTTCAAATCAAACAATAAAAATTGCCTGGAAGTCACTGATAGACCCAGTTTCACTAACCTATGAAATGCAGGGTTGGCTATAGTATATTCTCTATTAAAATGTATTTATTTCTCCATCCTTTGCCTACTGTTGGAGGGCAGCATACACTGCAGGGGCTGGGGGAGGGGAGGCGCGAGCGCTTAGCCAAGAGATACATACGAACTTGCAAAGATGACAGAGTAGTAGATAGAGAGCAAGAAAGAAAAAGAACGGACGAGAGAGGGGCCATGCCTAGATAGGTCTACTCATTGACTTCCTTACACTGTCGTCAGTAGCTGCCTTATCTATTTTCACCTCAGGCAGAAGGCGTCCACCTGGCCCGCGGCCGATGAGCGACACCACGCCGTTGCAATCCACCGTGCTGTTCCTCTTCCCGTGGAAGCCACTGTAGCTGTTCCGGCGATAGGGGCTGAACAGGGAGCCCCGGCGCTCCTCGCACTCCTCCACCGTGCTGTGTTCGTCGTCGGCAAACTCGTTCTCCGAGCCCACGTCCTTACCACGCCCTTTGAAACTGAAGATGCTGCTCTTGCTGTTGTGGCGGGACAGGAAAGGCGAACCGGGTATACTGAGGAGGGACTGGAGGCAGAAGAAGGAGAGGAGACATTTGTGTCACTGATGGAGTACAGGGTGCTTCTGAACTACAATTGATTGCAGCATCATTTTCCTGCTGTTTGTCATCAGTCACAGAGGTCATGATGAAAGGCAGCGTCAGTGGGGTGTGGGAAATGTAATGCAACCAGGACGCTTTTCCCTAAGGAGGCATATTCAGCTGGAGCAGTCATGTGACTTAATAAACAGAGGGAAATACATAATTAGGTCAGTGATTTCCTACACAGTCAAGGTCACACACACACACGGGACAGCGATACAGGCAGCTGAAATAACATGGAGAGGAACATGAGTCATGAGAACATCAATCTGGGCTGCTGCTAGTATTGATCCGAATATTATTATAAGGGCACACAGAGTATGCTAGCTCAACTGGAATCACATTTTTTGTCAACAATCCTCTGTTGCATAGTGCCAGTGTGCCTGAGCTTATTTGGTAACTCCTGAACTATAACACACATTATAAGAGTCAGTGGAGCCCTCGTGAGGCCTAAGCAGAGCTGCAGGATTGCTCCCTGTGAAACATTCATGCAATCACTGTAAATAATTCAGGCCCTGGACATGTGTTTCTATATCTCTGGCCACTATATGCTCCTCTATATGCGAGTTCATGCAACACCACGATGTACTGTACAATAGGGGCACTCTCAATCTGAAATATTCCTCACCTGAACAGTACACAGTCATGTCTTTCATTTATTCAGAGAGATAAAAAAAAAAAAAAAGCATCTCTCTTCCAATTCTGATGTTGTGGTACCTTGTTTGGTCTCTTTTTGTGTTTGACACTAGTAATTATCACTGAGCATCAAAAAGCTTAAAGGGTGAGTTTACCCAGGTCAACCCATTACAACGGAGGCGAGTAGAATTTCATGTTTTGACCTTAAGGCATTTAAAACGTCCACTGAAAAGCTCAAATCATGTGTTTCCAGAGAAAATGTCCCAGTGACTCAAGATAATCCATAAACTTCCCTTGTTACATTGACTAAAAAAATGTATTTCACCACGATTTAGAGGCGGAAAACTTAAATCATCTACACCATTTCATTTTGGTTAACTGACTGAAATACAAAAATTGCTAAGAAATCGCTTAACACGCCCAGACATTATCCTTCTTTCCTCACCTGGTTCATAATGGAAGACTTTCGACCCAGGCGATTATCAGGGAAACGGAAGCGGCTCCTCTTGCTGCCGTCATCCGACTCTGACTTGACAAACTTCTCACTGTCACCTTTCTCCTTGTCCTGCTCTTTCTGCCGCCACTTCTTCTTACGGTTACGCCGCTCTTTTGCGCTCTTGGAGCTGAGCTTTGACATCTCAGAGGAACTGCATGACAGACGCCCTCCTCCATCGTCCTCTACTGCGTCCTCTGACACTGTCCCCGCAGAGGTTGCCATGGCAGCCGTCTGCAAAAAAACACATGAAGGAAGTCAGGACAGTGATACAACATGAGTCAGGAATTATTTTGTGCTCCATCCATCCAAAGGGCTGACCTGGGCGTCTTCCTGCTGTCTCTTGAGCTGCTCCAGCATGGCCTTGAATTCCTCCTCCTTCTGCAGGGCCTCTTCCATGGTGGCCTGGTTCTGCTCCTCGTAGGCCATGGCCACCACAGCCAAGATCAGATTCACCAAGTAGAACGAGCCCACAAAGATCACCAACACAAAGAAGATCATGTAGGTCTTCCCTGCCGCCCTCAGCGTCTGTTGGGAGGCAGTGCAGCAGAGGTGAGGGGAGCGGAGACACTCGTCTGATACATAAAGTAAAGCCCAGAGTCAAGCTCTGTGTCATCCTCACTGCTCATCTCTCAGTGACTCATCAGAAATAAACACTCAGCTGTTTGTGGGGAAAAGAGAACGGGCAGAATCACCTTTCTGGATGCAGAAGATCAACTCAGCGTAAACGTCTGTGACTTACATTTAAATGTCTGTCTTGGTATGGGCATTAATATGACGTACTACTCTACTCTCATCTCATACAATGATGAATTGATGTACGGGAATAACATTATACCCCGTGCTCGTTAAGGTTCTCAGCATGAGGTTGTGCTGTCCATTAGGGAGAGCCATGAGATATGCATTTTGACCTACTTTTCCATGCACACTAAACCAGTGCACAGCCAAACTACTTCCCCAAATGGATTGGGATGCTATCTCCGGTCGAGACGGGAAGAGAGGAGCCTAAGCTGCAGAGGCACAGCAGAACAAATGAACAAATGTTAGTACATGATGGTATCCTTAATTTTAATGTAAGTTTAGTGCAGGGTTTTGATAAATCTACACGCGAATAAAAAAAAGTGTTTCATATTTTGTTCTATTCACAGAGGTAATTAAGAGGTTCTTAGTGTAGCAGAAGAAGACAATTTGAATTTAAATGTCACTCATCAGCCTCCTTTGGTTCCTCCTTCCAAAGGGGAACTATTGTCGTCAGGGAGCAGAGCGAAAAAGAGAGGGAAAGTGAAATCCCTCACAAATCAATTATGAATGTTGTTGACATGTAGTGCTGGAAAGTGTACATAACACAACATTTCCAACAAGAGAAGCAAAACTGATTAGCTGTCCAACTCATTGTCTTTTATTCCCACACATCACCAAATCTCATGTGGGCAGGTTAAAAAAAACCTCAGTGGCAATACTGAAGTATGAAGAGTAAGATCTCGGCTCTGACACATCATTTCCATTTCAATTCTTAACATCTGACAAAGACACATTAAACATCCTTCCTAAACACAGCTGCATAATCATCCATCTGAAGATACAGTACACAGGCAGTAGCTGGAAGCTGAATTTCAAAGATTGGAGCGAAAATAGAAGTATGAGCTGTAATGCTCCCATCATGTCTCATCTCCCTCATTGGGCATACTGTAATCCTGAGCTGTTAATATTTCATACCTCCTTCCTTCCACTCGGCCTCCGTATGTGGAGGCAGGAGTGTCTCCACGGGCTTTGTGTGGAACAGCCTGACAGACAGGACAGAAGTGGCCTGGCTACAGTTTGCAGATGTGGAGAGTCACCAGTGGGAACAAGGGAAAAAACTAAAGCGACCATTTTCTGTCTGAAAGATGGAGTTACAGCACACACTTAAACTGTGTGCATGGCTGAGGAATCAGCGGCGGAGCTGAGCTTATATATATCGGTGCAGGGGAGCCCACCTTTCGGCTACCTTGCTCTGACCAACAGTCTAAAGCTGAAAGATTTTCAATTTACAGTGATATAAAAGCATCACATTTTCACAACTAAGGAGGTGGAACCAGCAAATATTTGGCATTTTTGCTAAATAAATCACTTACTTTGATTGCTTTTCGACCAATTAATTAATGGACTATCATTTCAGCATCACCATACAATTTACAGGCAGTAGTATTTGAGAACTTGTATGTGTTGTATATGACTCCTAAGAAGCTGAACTTGTTGACACATCAGCTTTACCAGCATGTAAAGGTTTTCCCAGAAGTCCTGTGTCATGAGTCGGAAGAGAGCCAGGAAGGCCCAGCCAAAGCTGTCAAAGCTGGTGTAGCCGTAGTTTGGATTCCTCCCAGCTTTCATGCATGTGTAGCCCTCCGGGCAGCGGCTGAAGGGTGGAGGAAGAGAAAAACAGAGAGAGAGAGAGAAAAACAGAGAGAGTGAGACAGAGAGAGAGAGAGAGAGAGAGAGAGAGAGAGAGAGAGAGAGAGTGAGAGAGAGAGAGGGAGAGAGAACCGGCCCAAAAATGAGTCAGCACAATTTATTTATAATGTAATCAGACTTCAGGCAGATAGAAGGTCAGGGCTTTGTAGGGATCAGCAGGAGGAGGGCAGAGAAGGCAACTCACCCGGAGTCGGAGCTGTTCCCACAGAGAAGAGCATCCAACTGTCCGGGCAGGAAGTAGAAATTGGCTGAAGAAAAAACAAACAGCCGTAATGAGTCATTTCGCTCACATTCTGTCGCAGCCAGTCATCTGCTCTCCAACAGTCTGTAAATACATTCAGACCAATTTCTGCTCATACATGTTCAATTTAGCACAGTTTAATTTCATACCAATTCCTTTTGTCTTTCTAGAGCCAAAATGACATAGTGTTTTCATATGTTCCAGCATATGGGCTGAGTCATACTCCTAGATCGCTGCCAGCTCACCGTTGGTGAAGCCTGGCCTCTACTTACTGTCGTTCATGATGTACTCGTTCCAGTCGAAGCTCTTGGTGGTGTTTATTGGCCAGATCACACACTTGTGCCGCAGGTTGCCCATGAAGAGCTGGAGACCGATGAGGGCAAAGACGCTCAGGCAGAAGACGGTCAGGATCATCACATCCGAAAGCTTCTTCACAGACTGGATGAGGGCGCCCACAATGGTCTTCAGGCCTGGAGGGCAGTCACGCACACACGTACACAAAACACACAGGTGATGCAGGAGAAGCTGATGGCCCAGATATTAATCTAAAAGTGTCTATTTTTACAAAAGAAATTCTTTTTTAACTAATACCGCTGATATGCTAATCCTTTTAAGGGATTAATTACTGTAAAATGTCCAGTTTTGACTGGATTTAGGTCAAAAGCTGAATTTTCATGTTAAATTGTATTTAACAAATATATTTTCATTAAATTAGTGAATTATAAATGTAATAATACACCTAAATAATAATATGTGAAATATTTATTTTCTGTGCAGAACATCCCAACAAAGGGGGAAATTTCTAAGAATGAAACTTAAACTGGAGAATTAAAAAAAAAAAATGTTTTAAGAAATAGGTAGTAATACATTTTGGACAAAACTGACATATTACATACATAACGTCTCTAGAAACAAAACAAACAGGAAATATTTAGGAGCATTCCCACTCTTTTCAATTTTGTCCAGACAGAAAATATTGTAACAGAAGTTGGATCGAAAAATCAAAAAGACCAGTTTTTTTAATGGAAGAAATTTGCTTTTCGTTGCCAATGATGGACAAAGTAAACAAGAGGGGGAAGACTGTAGAAAAGTGAGATCCATAAGGAGAGCACAGCAGCACAAAGAGGGGCCATGAGAAGGACAGAGGCACAGGCAGGGGGGCTGGAAACCATGCAGGTCATTTAAACTCCAAGGCTGAACAGGAGCAATTCAATGCCAGTGCCAGTGTGGGCACTTTCTTGAACTGTCTTGTATAAGGTGTCATTAGGAAAGCACTGACTCCCCATACCGTGACCCTGCAGTCTGTCTCATCCACACCTTCGCTAAAGACAAAATCGTTTTACCTGGAGCAGGCATCCTCTGGCAGCGTTCACATGAGTCCAACAAGGACCTCAAACATGGAAGCAGGATGACCCGCACCCCCTTTTCTGTTTGGTCTCTACAGGTACAGTGGGCTTCACCAGCTGTACATGCTGTATCTTTGTGTAAAATATGCTCTAAATTTAGGCTTACACATGTGGACAATCTTACTAAAAGCTCCATTCGCTTGGCAGTTAATCAAGAAAAACGTTTAAATCAAAACAACTTTTATCATCTGGAAGTACACGACAAGATCTCACAAATCAAAATAAATGAACAAAGTATGTTAAAATATAAATTGTAGTAGGGTATTATATTAAAATATCCACATAACTTGATTAGATCTTATGAAATCGTGCCCTCCGCTGCACATGAAATATTCTCAGCTGGACTTAAACTACACTATAAAAGCTACATTTTCTCCACTCCAGTGCTACAGGCCTTCATGGATTATTCTTAAAAGGGATAGTTTGACATACACTCATAGAGAAATACACTCATTCACTCTCTGGCAGAGTTAGATGAGAAGATTGATACCACTGTTGTGTCTGTCTGTTATAAAGCTTCAGCCGGTTAGCTTAGCTTAGCATGAAGACAGGAAACAGAGGGAAACATTTATCCTGGTTCAGCCCAAAGGTGACACAATCCACCTACCAGCACCTCCAAAGTTCACTTGTTATATGTTGTTTGAGCTGGTAGGTGGATTTTATTGCCTTTAGACAGAGCAAGGCTAGCTGTTTCCCTCCGTTTTCAGTCTTTGTGCTAAGCTAAGCTAACCGGCTGCTTCATATTAACCGCTCAGACATGAGAGTGGTATCAATCTGTGGTATCAATCTTTTCATCTAACTACCAGAAAGCGAGTAAGCATATTCCTAACAATGTCGAACTATTCCTTCAAATACAGTCCGAATCCAAATATCATCCCTTTCTGTTTGCACTGGTAGATTTCCTTTTTCCCTATTTCCAAACTAATATGCCGTTTAAAAAAATAAATTCACAGTGGTTCTTTTGAGTAAGCACGACATCTCTTCCACATCCTCTATCAATAGATAGATCAGTCAAAGTCACTCAAAAAGGTCAAGAGGTCATTCAACCATCCCATCTGTGTCCCCAACCTCTACAAAGTAAGCACACCGTTTCTTTTTCTGTGTGGTATATCATTCAAGTAGGTCGTTAAAAGAGAGAGGAAAGAAAATCAATAATCAAACTAAAAACAAAAGAAGGCAAATCAAACTTTCAATGCCATTTGTCAGCCAAGCTCTTGTTAGGCTAATATTGTAAAAGCAAGTGACTGAAAAGCATCATGCAGCATAAGAGATATGTTCACAAACTAGGCTTGGCAGTCTTCATAAATAAATAATCGGTGTATTCTGTGGGATCTCTCTAAGAGCTATGCCATTTCTCATATGAACATACAGTATACAAGGTTCGTTTGTGATCCCAAAAACATGGAATCCTTTATTTCCAATTCAATCACTAGTTATAAATGTGCAACAAAATGATTTATGTTTTAATTTCACGTGCACTTTCTTTTTTTTTATGGAAGAACTATAAGGATTTCTGGCAAATTTGAGAAGGATCTATTCTTAGCTGATAAATATACCATATATAAATTATACTATTTTATACTTAAATGAGAATATTCTATCCACAATTTTCTTTGCTACAGAACAGGGCATTTACTTATTCCTAAGGCTGGTGAGAAAGGAGTGGGTTAAAACTATTTCTGAAGAGAAACACAGCTGTCTTAGAAACAAGCCTCATAATGAGAGCGCTACTGGGGCAGAAGAGAGTGCAGACACTTTGGGCCCTAGAGGAGACTGCAAAGCCTATCAAAAATGTATTAGTACCATTTTTGATAATTTTGGAGGAAAAATAAATCAAAAAATGGTTGTCTCCAATTCTTTTGCTGTTGCTTAAATCATAATTATAATCATAATAATAGTGAGTAGAAAAGAAAGGGTGAGAGAATCAGCCTTAGTGTTTAAACTGAGTCTCACCTGGAATGACAGAGATAGTTTTCAATGCTCGGAGAACTCTGAATGTTCTCAGCGCAGATACATTGCCCAGGTCCACAAACTCTGTTATATATCTGAAATAGGGGAAGGATCACACACAGAACAAACACGATGACAATAACCACACACGCCAAGAGCACAACACCACCGAACCAGGAGGAAACGACGCCACTCACAGAGCCTGTCCACTGAGGAGAAGGGTGGAAGGTAAAAGGAAAGAAAGACACACACACCTAACACCGACCCCGCCCAACCAGCACCCGCCCCATCCTGTCTTACCTGGAATTACAGAAATAGTTTTCAATGCCCTCAACACCCTGAACGTGCGCAGAGCTGAGACATTGCCTAGGTTTACAAACTCTGTTATATACCTGCAGGATCAAACCACAGTAACAACAGCTCGTTATTTACATGAAAGTATGAGGTGGAAAGGTAAGTTCACACACAGACGGGCTATGTGACAGCTCTACAAACAGTGAAGATGTATTCTGCGTGGTGGAGATCATTGATGGGTATGTGTGTGTGGTCATGGGGAGGCAGGTGAATCTGTAGTATAAATACGGGGTTATACAGTCGACGGGGGGGAACTGGGCCTTAAATTGAGTGTTGCAGAATGAAATAGAAAAGGTGTATGAGAGGGGGAGTGAGATGACAAGAGGAAGATAAATCTGATGAATGGGGCCGAGCGTTGTCAGGGAGGCCGCAGAGTGTCGGATGGAAACCTTCAACTCCCAAAGAGAAAGACCAGAGAAGTCTCAGACCAATGGAGGAAACACAGAAGATGAGTTATCATCAGACAGAAAGGTGAACAATCATCTGCAGCACTGAAAGCTCACTTCCTTAACCCACCCTCTAGAACAAAACAATGGCAATATTTGTGATTTCATTTCATTATGCACTGACATACTTAATCAAAAGAAAGATACTTACGCCATCGAAATGACCATGAAGTCCAGCCAGTTCCATGGATCTCTGAGGAATGTAAACCCGTCTATACAGAACCCACGTGCGCAGATTTTTACAAGAGACTCAAATGTATAAATTCCTGTGAATGTGTACCTAAAAGAAGAAAAAAAAAGCGTTGACAGAATCAATTTACCAGGCTGGATCAGGTCTGCACCATCGTTCGCTGCTGAAACAACCAGGAAACGACAGAGTTGAGTGCCGGACACTGGATAAATATGTGATGATGAAGTCAGGTAGATTGTTGCATATGTTGTTTTTTCACTACGAAATATGTTTTTTACAGACAACTATAAATTGACATGGCAGTTTCTCTAGAGTTAGTAGTTGGCTAGCTCCAGTTTGTGCCTCTCAAATATTACCATCACATTCTGGGCTTTTCAAAGATTGATTTTTCAGGAGATCGGATACTCGGCTCTCAGAGTAATACAGAGGCACAAACTGGGGCTAGGGGTTAGCATGCATTCATACTATTGAGTGAATATATTAAATGTGTACTTACTCTACTTGTTTTGACCACTCGGGAGGATCACTAAAGGTCATGAATATACAGTTGGTCAAAATAGTACACATAATGATCATGCTGAAAAGAGTGAGGAGCAGGTTAAGGAAAATATGGATTATAGAGGCAAACACAAACATTATAAACCATGTCAAACGTCATTGAAAACGTAGAACACATCAATAGAAAACATCAACAGTACCTTAAGTATGCATCTAATGTGATTTATGTGGTCCATTGTAGCTTAACAGCCCTCCATGTGAAGTATTATTGTCATGAAACCTACTCGCAGCACTTAACAGGAGGTGGTTTTGTGTGCTCGCTGCCACAAAGGCTATAATTCTACCTATGAAATATTCAATGGGAAATATCTAATGGAAATACAATGGCATGAACAAAACAATACTATGGTATATAACTGCAAGAGTGTCAGTGCAGAGAGGTTTACACTCAAAGGAAACAAGGAAAACCTCAGTTTGCTCTGCACGCAGCCAGACGTCAGTTATAGTTGTGGCTAAGAACGGGAGGAAATCAGCTAAATGTTACAAGAAATGCTTTAGTTTTTGTTACATCTTTGTTTTGTTTTACTTTTGAATTTGGAAAGTTATTGTTCTGTTTGGAAGAAATTTGTTCTATAAATAAGCTTTGATATTTTCTTTTTTTTTTAAATACATTTTTGTATAATTTTCATTAAAGATATTAACATACACTGAGACAATTTCAGTCTTTTAAAATAAAGATAATGCTGTTACAGTACATCAAATGACATTCAGGTGTTTTATTGCAACAAATTGTTACTATTTTGTTATCTATTGGTCTGTGTCAAATATATGTCCAACATTTTATTTGAAGTGTTTTTGTATCAAAATCCTGCTCGTCTCCTGTTCCTTCCATATTTTTGTTGACCCATCCTCAGCATTAGCTCGGGGCTCGTAGTTGCTAGCAGAGCAATATCATGGTTGGATGTGTGTGTTTGGATCTTATTTGGAAAAAAGCGTACATTTCCAAAAAAGGTCTGGCGTTAATTTATCAATTTCTCCCTCGTCCCGGAAATATGTTACTAACGGACGCTAACAGTAGTTTCACTGTGACTCAAGTGGTGACGTTTTTTTGGGAAAGGCAGTTTTGTTATCATTCATTTAGACATTTGGAGCTACAGTATAAAGCCTGATATTAGCCTTGTTACAAATTGATAACATGGAGAAACAATACCTGATCTTAATCATCGATGTTTATTTTAAATTGTTCATAGTGAGCCTGACATTGTTATAACCTATAAGTGTCGGTGGAGTGCGCTTTTAGACTTGTGTCCATGTAGCCCATCAGTTTGTTACAGTGAGGATAACTGTAGCCAGCGGACAGTTGCTGGATGAGTTTTTCTGGATGTGTTCCAGTTTCAATGTCATTTTCACAATGTGCTAAATCAATAGGCATATTTGACCTACTTTATAGAAATTCTGCTTCGATCAGCTGCAGCTTGTTTTCTAAAATAGACTTCCTTCCAGCCCTTGAGTTATTTGAGAGCTCTCTCTGTATAAAGGAAGGTACAACCTTTAAATATTCAATTTGGGTACTGAGATGGATGTAAGTGCTAAACCATAATAGGCTTATTGAGGAGATCCAGCCTGGTTTACTGATAAGGATGACTCATCATTTCTGCTAGCCTTCCCATGATAATGATAAAATGGCTACTGCTTGGCTTCCTGTTGGTCTTTACTGTAATGACATGCTATTAGTTTCATTCTATATACCAATTGTCTGTATCCTCTCTTGTAGTCACAGTCACAGGAAACATCAATGGCAGTACAAGCAGAAAGACAGAACATATCATCATGAATAATACATATGAACAGGAAACTCTTTTGTCTCTGCTGTTATGACACCATTTCAAAGGATATGCATGTATCAAAATTTTAATAGCTACTCGCCTAACCGGATTTAAAGGACTTATGAAGTACAAGGCAGGTGTGGCACTAAAACGGAAGATTGTCTTCCCTCCATTTACCACTATAAATGTCTGTGGAGAGAAGAAAAGAGAGAGAGAGAGAGAGAGAGAGAGAGAGAGAGAGAGAGAGAGTGAGAGAGAGAGAGAGAGAGAGAGAGAGAGAGAGAGAGAGAGAGAGAGTATTAATCACTTACTCAGATAAAAATACACATTTCAGTGAATGCACAATAGTATAGAACATTAAAAAACTTTCCAAAAGAAACAAAAATAAATATGTCATATAGATTTCTATTTCATGTATTGCAAGCATCTTCTCTGCATACATAGAGCTAAGTATACATAACTCATTTACAGATGTAGACACTATGTAAAAGATGATATGTGCATTTGGTCATGAAGTAAGTAAGTTGTGCACTTTCTGTCACATAAAATGATCTGAAACACATTTTTAACAGAGTGAAAATGGCTGCCAGGATGTTTCAAATGTTCATATGTTGTACCAGTCACTCAGTGACGTCCTGCACATCTCGGCTTTGGTAGTTTCAAGAGAAGGAAACGAGCAAAACCGAGAGAGGCGGGCAAGCCGCTTTCTGTGGATAACCTCATAATTGTTTAAATAAAACATGGCGATATGCATGAAACTTTAATGAGACTGTGCATTTGCACAAGTGATAGGGGCCCTCGTGCTTTTAACAAGGCTACCCTCACTACATTAAGTCCTGCAGAGCTCGCAGCTCAGGGCTGAAGGCTGGAGGCAGTGGGAGTCAGGAGGGACAGGAAGAGGAGGAGGAGGGAGACGTACAGTAAGAGGCCTCATGGTGGTCACATGGATGCATGCCATTTGTACACTTCTAACAGAGATAAGGTGCATGTGTAAAATGCTGTTATCAAGAAACATAAACATCTTAGAGAGGAACATGGAACCAAAGAAAGAACCTTTCTTCCCGGAGGACGAGACACAGTTCTGTCACTTGACCTCGCTAATATTAATTTGACTGAGACCTACAGCCAACTCAGAACAAGCCAGCACAGTTAAGTATGATTAGATAATCTTACTCTCTAGTTACTATTATAGGTCAGAGTAGCAACCTCCCCCGAGTGCTAATATTCTCATATATATATATATATGTATATATATATACTATAAACATTCCCAGTCAGCACTATGGTCAGCCATAATGACACACATGGAAACGTCCCAGTTTCTGGTAACATGACATTTCGGTTGAATACCACCATTACACACATATGTTGTGTACATGTGCACGACAAAAACACATAAAAAAGCACACACATCAACTGACGTGCACACAGACCAGAATGCACAAATCTAAAAAAAGAGCTACCAAGGTTGACATCCACACACATTCACATGGCTGCTATATATGTAGGGAGTCCTTTTTTTTTCACGCATGACTAAACTGCTGCAAAGCTACTGAAAATTTCATAATCCAGCGCTGAGCAAAGAGGAGAGCAGAGGAGAGGAAAGGCAGAAAACGGGGGAGATGAAGAGCGAGTGAAGCAGGAAGGCAGCAACTGTGGCAGCAGCAGGCTGAGGAGAAGCAGGGCAGAGGGAGCCAGAGCGAGGGAGCTGGGCAGAAGACGAAGAAGAGGGTGGGAGGGGGGATGGGCGGGAGACAGAGAGAGGGAGAGAGAGCGGCTTCAACACAGAAGCTCCAGCCATCAGGCAGGGCTGCAGCATCTGCATCCGTGAGGGCCACAGCAGCCATTCAAAGAGCCCCCTTCTTTCAACCCTTGTGGTAAATGGTAAATGAAGTGCATTTTATGGCTTCTTTAGCCCGAGAGCCACACACACACACACACACACACAGGGCTCAGCTGACATGTAAGGTGCTAACCTGCTAATGTCTTCCTCGCCACGCTATTTCCCTCTTACTGCCATTTTACATGCAAAAAGAATATGTTTCCTGTACCGAATGTCATTTTTTTTTATTTATTAGAAGCTTCAATTGAGCTTTTTGGATGAAGCTTCAAATGTTTGTCCTCATTTTTTAGGATGTCAATCTTTTTCAATACATGTTTACTTTACAGCACTCTGGAGTTGTTAGAAATGTTTGGAATACACAAGTCAGGTATTGTACACTAGTAATATTAGTTTAGTCTAATCTTTATCCACAACTGTGCAGACATACCGGGTTTAAACAATTATATATATTACATTAGCTCATCTCAAGAAGCTCTGTAGTATTTTTGCACCTTCAGGTCTTCCCCCAGCAAAAATACATTTCAGTGAGCCTGGCTGCAGCAAGAAGGAGAGCAAGTGTGCTCATGCATCCCTGCACATGTCGTCCATTTCATCCCTGTCCTCACTTCATCTCTCCCTCCCTCTCACTCTCTCTCGTTCCCCTCTTTTGAAAATGATCTGTTTCACCGGCCTTGTACATTGACACCAGGCTCGATGTGGCCCCGCTCGTCGCCTCAGCCTGCAGGCCTCTGTCCCAGCTATGATACAATCTAAAGGAGCGACAAATGAACATTTGTGATGAGGAAGATGAAATGTTTTCCTTTGCAGTTATTCCCCCCTTCCCTGCAGGAAATGTATCCAGAACCGGCCCACCGCCTCTCAGTGACAGAGATATACAGAGCATCATTCTTCCATCAAGGTCACCACCTGATCTGACGTCACGGCTGCTCGAGCTGCTAGAACCAAAGCAGCACCGGCTCTCTTTGGCATTAGAACGAGACTAGATCAAGGGCCAAAATTAGATTTGCCTGAAGCTGAGAGCTGAGAGCTGAGAGCTGAGAGCTGACAGGACTGCTGGTAGAGGCAGGGACGAGCAGCAAAACACAAGAAGCACAAAGAAGCTTGCACGACTCACATGCATCTGTGACAGTAATGCACGGACGTGAGTTGTGCGTCAGGGAATTTATCAACAGTCCCCTGTATCAATGGACCTGTTTGCCACGTGTCATCTGAATCGTGTCTCCTCCTTGTGCACTGGACTGGTGGGTTACATAACAGTCAGCGTGCACGGTGTAAAGACAGCAAGGTATGAGACAGAGACAGATACTGTGCACCTGAATGCGCGCACACACACACACACACACACACACACACAATCTAAAAAAAATCTGTTGAGCTAATGATGATGACTACACGGATATTACAAGCTTGTTTTTTCAGGCAGGACTTGCTATATTTTAAGGAACACTGTGTGGACAGGCACTGAGTTATACAACACCACAAAGTGCAGCAGTATTTAAAAGAATATGTGATTGGAGGAGACCATTTTGAATAAAAATGCCAATTTTGTTACGTAATTCTTTGTTAAAAATAGACAACAAATGGCGTTACCATGGTAGAAGATTTTGATCTTACTGCTCAGTCCGGTTTATAAACCCACCAGGATTGGACTGACCTCAGTACACTTTGCATCTCGATGAATGCTGAAGTAAAGGCATTTTATGATCAAGTATTCTTGCTTCTTTTTAAAGTAACACACAGGTTCACACTGTAAAACACAGAAGACAGGAGCACTTCAGTGCATACATGGCTCAGATTTTCCAGAATGCCTGCACATTTCAAGGAAGTTTTGAACTTTCCTGAGTCTCCATTTGACCCTCTATTAATATCTTGGGGTAATGGATTTCATATCTTTTATCGTTTTTACTCCGAGGCTGATCGATCCGACAAGAGAAAGCACATCTGACATGAATACAGAGTCCTCTAACAGTTTTGGTTGTCAGTTACACATAATGGGGATATTCAGGGACTCTCAAGGTCACCCGGCCGTCCTCACACTGAGCGTCAGGGATGACAGGAACCCCAGAGAGACACGTGTCTCCTCGAAGACAACCAGAGTCCTCTCGGCCTGCTGCTGCTTTTCGCTCCTGCCACTGATTAATTTTTTTAACAATTAGGAAAGTCTGTCATGTGGAACAACAGTCTTTCAACAGTTACCGCTTCTGACCTTTTCCCCAAAGCCCCGCGAGCACATCGGAGATACGGCCCACACAACAGCTCGAGAGCTTGACTCTCACACTCCCCAAAGGTCTTCAAGTGGGAAAACATAATTACATTCTGCAACCTAATCATGACATTGAAATAACTGTAAACACAGCACACCTGGAAGCCAAACGTCAAAAAAACACAAAATTCTGTCCTTTGTCTGAGTAACGTCCAGCTGTAAATTATGACTCACCTCGACGTCATGAGGCCACTCATCGACTGAGTATTATCTGAGATTTGAATATTCATGTTTGGACTCGACTGATAAACCAGAACCTCTTGTCTATCTGCGTAAGCATCAAAATTGACGTGTATGATGGATCAATAAGGGACAAAATCACCAGGACCAGAGGTGAACCATGTTTCTGTTGTGGTCACATTTAAATAGCGTCTCGATCTTACAATGTTCTAAATAATGTCCTCGTTATCCATCAAGATGCCCCACACTTTGAAGTTTGAAGCAAATAATAAGTGATGAGTTATCAATGAGCTCACTGGCTCGCAAATAGAGACAATATAGAGGTAATACTAAAAATGTTGGTACAATATACAGCCGTTATTTGAGATTTCGGACACATGAGGTAGAGGGACAGACGTCATTTGTAAATAGGACTGGCTATTTTCATTTTTTGATACCAGTGTTTCGGGACATATAGCCTATACTTGAGAAATATTTACTTTTTTCCTACAAAAACATTTTTTTCAGCGAAAACAGAGGCCAAAGTTCTCAAAAGATAAATGTCTAAACACTGCCGTACAAGAACTGGTCATTTTATTTAAATCAGTTACTATCTGATCAAGGAATAAGTAAACAATGCTTATGAGCAGACATATGACACACATTTTGATACTCTTTCTACAGTTTGGATGCAACTTTTCTGGTGTATTGAGGTTTGAGACCCAGCGCTACTCCTTTGGTTTCAACAACTACAGTAAATGTGAGATGATAACATCACTATGCATGTGTTTGTGTGTGTTTGCAAACTCACTTTCTGAGAATTCAGGTAGTATGGGTCCAGGTCCTCCAGTGGTACCGCCACCATTCCCTTAGGAATGTCCCCGTAGATGTAGGGCAGGCTCTTCCCAGCCTCCAGGTCGCTGTTGGGCTTGGGCTTGTTCTCGTCATCGTCGTCGCGGTAGCTGCTGTCCTGCTTGGGAGGCTTCTTGTTCTTCTCCTCATTGATGCGCAGCTCAAGAATCTCCAAAGATTCCAAAGTAAACTTCTTGAAGCTATCAGGTCCTGGCGGTGCAATAAGGGGTGCAGCCATGTTTTCATCCTGCAGCTACCTGGTCTTTAGGTTTGTACCATCCACAGTAGCAGCTCTGCGGGAGGTGCAGACGGAGAGGAAAGGTTAACCAAACTTTCACAACACTTTTCTTCTAAAGACCTCTCCTCTGGCATGTTGAGCATGTAAACAAAACGTGTTCTTTAACTAAATGTAGCAATATAATTGAACTTTTCAACAATAAACTGAAACGTATTTCTTTGTAAATAGGAAGAGCTTAGGAACGAGTGACAAAGTGTATAAGGGAAGGTCACAAACACCCAGATGCATGCATGTTTACACAAACACACACATTTACAGATTTTGTGAAGATAGAAAAATGAATTAACAGTAGAGAAAATGCAAGACAAACACTGTAAATGCAAAATATTTAATCCCGCTGGTTTCAGAATGGAAAAAAAATGACTGTTAGATAACATGAAGTACTACAAAAATGGCTGCCTGAACGTTGCACCCTTGCCAAATTATTTATTCATAATATTCCTATTTTACAAACAAGTTTTCTTTGATCCAAATGCATGTAAATAAGAAAACTGTGCCAGAGCAGAAGACAAGGAGACATCCTGATCGTAGAGGATATGGATCCACCATGATAATGTTCTCTGTTTACTTCAAGCAGCCTCCGACACTGGCCGCCTATGGACAAGTATTTATAATGTCTCACACACTCTTTAAATAACTAACTATGGCTATAAATAGATACCGTTCTGTATCTTGTGCAACACCTTTTATTTTGAGTTCACAAGTATCATTTGAAAGCAGTTAAAACAAGGCAGATGGCTGCCAAAAGCTAAAAGCTACAGTAGGCTAATTATGTAAAAAGGAAATATCCCATTAAGGACATTAAGATGCCTCATCCCACAGACTCTCTTTCCCTTTGCATTTACCTCAGTTAAGGAGATAAGATGAACGGAAACATGAACAAACTTGTGTTAAATGATCCGTTAATGTCAACAAAGAAAAAACAGAACATCTGATATATGATATGATATAGCTAGCTGGTACCTTAAAACACGCTTAGTGTCTTAAATAGGTTTACATGAAAAGACCAGTTAGATTTAAGACTGTACTGAGGTGATTGCCAGTGGACCTTATAAAGGTACCACAGATGGGCAGGTTCTGCATTTCCCCATCAGAAATTAAATGAAGTGTTTTCGTAACATTTTAGAATTAAAATATCATAAAGAAAAATAGATCTGATGATTAATTGTTCATGGTTCATGATATCAGATTTATTTTGTCTATAAAACATAAGGTGTAGTTGGTCATTTACAGAGGTTGATGAGCTCTTATTCAGCTATTTTTGTTAGCTTTGGCAGCTTCTTTGTTGGGTATTTTGTTTTGATTTTCATCTCTTGCAGACTTTTTTTCCAAAGCAAAATGAATGTACCTTACATATCAAAGAGAAACGTTATTATCCCACGTCTTATGTTCAATCAACAACAGTATAAAAGGTGCGAGTAAGAACGAGCCAATGTTTTAACCCAAAATGTTTGAAACAATGTATGGGTCCTGCATTAAACCTCCGACACAAAGACCCATTTACGGATTTTACTCCCTATGATTTTTGGAAAAGCTGTGGAAACGCTAACAGGAAACCCAGGGCACTTCATGGTTGCATGACTAGAGCCTTTTTCTAGCACACTTAGATGTAAAAAGGGTATGATGGTTACATGACAACTGTTCAAGCTGCAGGACATTTCAGGGTCAATATACTAATGCGAGGCTGTGCTGGAGGAAAGATGAGGGAGCTGAGAGGAGAGGAGCTCAGTGGAAACACAGCCACACCACAACTGAGACATTTGGCTGGATTTAGTTCATTTACATTTCATCCTTAATCCCATTGTCATTTCGCACAAATCTGTTTTTCAACGTATGTGGTGGAGGGAAAGGGGGAGGCAGCCAAATTAAGGAGAACACTAGCCTACATCCAGCAAATCCGAATCACAAGGCCTGTCACTTCCCTGCTCCCCTCTTGCATAACACAACATCATTAAACATGCTCGATGTGTAAAGCAGATATCACACAGCAAAGACTCCACACATGAAAACATGCAGCCTGTGAGCCAACACGTCTGTTTTAAAATGGACCCCGGAACCTCGCAGTCTCTGAGCCTTCTGCTGCTCTGCTGGCGCTGTCCGCTTCAGCACCACACGAGCGCGCGCACACACACACACACACTCACACACACATGCATATGTACGAATGCATACATGCACGGTTCATAGAGAAATAAATCAAAAGCGATCTGACTGGAAAACCCGTTTTGCTGTAAAGCAGACCCTCTATCGGAGCTCCCCCCTCGACGCCAGTACAGGCCTGCAGTTGATCCTTCAATTCTCTTCAATGTTAGTAAGTCATGATGACAACACTCGTATTGGTGTGTCTCAGTCTCGTGAGCTGCACATTGCTTACATCCAGGCAATCATTTTCACAGAGAAAAACGTACAGATATTTGTTGGCATCTTCTCATTTTCAGAGACCACGTAAACACTTGTTTACTAAACCTGTTAATTAAGAAGGAGGGCCCCTGGTCGCCATTGTGTGCATTTTCCCCCCAAAATGTATTTCATTGAATAGAAAAGTGTGCAGCGGTAGATTACACAGGGATTAACCCTAACCCTGTCAAGCAAATTAGCCAAAGCAATATTGCTGCAATGGATGGTTTGTAATGTTTAAAATGTCACACAAGCGTGGATTTTAAAGTCACACGTGTGATGTCAATGTGTCATTATAGAATCAGAGCAATATGTCGCTATTGATTCAGCAAAAGAAGCCAAATACGATTGATTTTTGATTTCGGGAATATTCTGTGCGTTTTTTTGCGCGTTGCCTTGAAGGATCTGCACCACACCCGTGAAGCCATGTCGACTGCCAAATCAATAAGGGCTCTATCTGTGCACAAGACAGCCCCGAGCATGAAGCTAAACAGCAGCATGAAACACACACACACCGTCTGAAATATGAGGTTGAACATAACAAATAAGATGACTAGAGAAGAGAAGAGGCTGCCACACCAACATCACCTGGAGGAATGTAAATGTCTTAGCTGTTGATGGAGGATCAGGCTACTCACATAGCTTCGAAGCCTTCTGGTGATTCATGAGACCCATCCTGTCTTCCGGATGTTATATAAAGCAAAGAATTGTGACCAGATTTTGAAACAAATCTTTAGTTTGTTTTTTTGTTTTTTAATTAAAATTATTATTTTTTTAGACTGGAGCAGTCAGACGGCGCCCTACCTGATGCCTAACCTACCTACGGGGCACTTTCTCTCACAAAGGTCTAATCAATGCCTCGGATGCTCGACGAAATAGTTAATCCGATAAATTCCTTGCGATCGACATCAACTGATTGATCAATTTCTGTTTCCGTGCTCTGGTCCAGCCGATAGATGCTTAGCAGAAGCGGACACCCTCTTCCATCCCGCTCCAAAAAAAAAAGAGATGCGGGGCAGTGTGCAGCTCTGCGACATTTACGCAAGGATAGCGACAGCGAGAACAGCATATGCACCGTTTTCCTCAGACGGTTATAAATGAAGGATACTCACTTTGTCAGCGTTACAATGAATCAGGAATCCCGTTGCAGGACTGCAGATGTGGAAAAGATCGGGGAGAAACTGCGGTTGTCGCCATATTGTTGCTGCTATCTTCCCCCTCAGCGCGAGCAGTTTCCCTGCATAATTGATGACTCTCAGCAGAATGTAAGGGAGTGTCGGCAAGTGCGTTTCGTGAAATCGTAAAGGTCATTTAGGCCTGCAGCCTCTAAACCTCAATGTGTGCTTCACTAAATGCATCTCTCTGGGCTCGCAGACGAGCCTCTGTGAGATCGTGCACAGAAAACGCGCACAAGGTTTTTCTGACAAAACGCATCAGCGTATTCAGCGTGGTGAGTTTAGTGCAGGAATTTATTTTGCTCTCAGGCTGTGGGCATTCAGTCAGAGACGGTTTCCACAAGGCCACTGCATGTCTGCGATATCCCTGATAGCTATGTCGAAATACATGCAGACATGACAACGTCATAATTACATTTACTGCCCATTACAACACACTTGAAATGCATTTAAAGCACACCATGTTATACCTGTAAGTGGGCTGATGTCACACACATGTCTCATTTATAAGTAATTGCAAACTCTTCTCATGTATATCCTCTGCATCAGACTGCTGCCCTCCTCCCGCACTCTGCTCTTTAATAAGACAAATTAATATGCAAATAGGAAGCTCCTAATTTAGTAAACTGCCCACTGTGGTGTTTGTGTGTGTGTGTGTGCGTCTGTGTGTGCGTGTGTATGATAACAACTGAAAAAAAACTAAAAATCTTTTAAAAATTCATTTAATTTATATAGATTTATTTTATTTTCTCTCTCTCTCTCTCTCTCTCTCTATATATATATATATATATATATATAATAATAATAATAAATATCGCCATAGTAATCAGTAATTATAATTTATTTATTATCATTTATTTTTAATGTTGTCATTTAACTTTTGACGCACGTTCACATGACGTCATTGTCCGGAAGGAACTGAATTGGTTTTTGTTTGCGGTCAAAAGAAAAGTCTTTTAAGAGTTTAACTTGACACTCCATGGTTATTAAAGCGCTGCTGCTGTGTGTGAGTGCTCTGTTTGTGAGTGCTCTGACTTCACCAGAGGACAGTGAGTACAACCAGGACCAGGGAGGGAACTAAGAAAAATATATTTTAAATAAAATGAATAGCACAAAAGTAAAAGAAGAGGTGAACACATCGTACCCAGAGAGACATGTTTGTTGTTTGCTGCTTGTGATCGTCTAGTGGATCACATCATCACAACTTCCCACAGCCAAAATTGACACAAAAGTGTCAAAGTCCTTGTTTAGTCTTACCAATAGTCTAAAAAGCAAAGTTATATAATTAGCAATGATATAAATAGAGGAAAGCAGCAAAGGTTTTGGGAATGTGAGAATCTTGTGGAATCATTTTCTGTTGATTGACTTTGTGACAGAACCATCAGGACTAATTTGAGTGATGTTAGCAGGAACACACACCTCAACCCACTGCCTCCAATAATATAAATAACAGGATTTAATTTGAAAAAATGACATGGAAACTTAATGTGATTGTGAAGGCTGTGGGCAGCGGACCCTGGTCGGCCCCCCTGGTTCGTCTCGTATAGTGGGGGGCCGGGAGGCTCCTGAGGGGGCTTGGCCCTGGCAGGTCAGCATCCAGATCCAGTCCAGGCATCACTGCGGCGGGACGATGGTCAACAGCCTCTGGGTGCTCACTGCCACACACTGTGAGTATAACTTACACACTGACCTGCGCTCAGTATATAACTCACTGTGCGTATGTGCACAAGGACTGAACAAAATAATGGAAACTTTGCTAGTGAACTAATAACTATGGATGAATCGAACACTTGAATTGTAATTACAGGTGTAAAAACCGATGAGACATATGCCAGTCAGCAGCATTTCCCAGCTTTTAAAGTTGTCCGGCACCACACACTTTTATATGTGAGTTATGAAACAACCGATACGCTCCAAAGAGGCCAAATCATCATCACCCAAAGTGCTTGTGCGCAGGTTTTTAGGAAACTATCTCTTTAATATGTGAAAAGAAATAGGCTTGAAGATGCTAAACACAGACAAATTGACAAAGAACGACGGTCAAAAGTTAAAACTAAAACAACATGAACGTGACATAAACATCACACACATAGAGGTGCATCAGGATGTACCACCAGGGTGTCCAGGATGTAACTGGAGGTCCATATGAACAGGTGTCTATAGTGCTATTTTACACAGATTTATGGTCAGTATTTTGCTCTCTTTATTGGTGTTTCACCAATGAAGGTTTTATAGGTTGTGAAGAAGCAATACTACTTGTGTAATGATAGTCAGGGAGACGTTGGGTTGCAAAACACAAATGACCTGAAACAAACTGTGCAGTTACAGTTGCGGGGCGCTTGGAGATGAAACACGCGGTGGTCCATAAATTCATCCATGAATACAGATTGAGAAACGCTGCTGTGATTCGGCCTAGTTTGACCCAGTGTGATTTCCACCTCGGAGCTGTGGGGAATTATTCACTTTTTCTTTTTTCCAGAGGTGTTCATGTTTGACAATTTAAAAAAAACACACAGTAAAGTGCAAAACATATAATTCAATTATTACATATATAATGTAAATGTAATTATTCCATTTTATATTATGCACTCTTTTATATTATTATTATATTTTGATATATATAATATAATACGTAAAAATGTTTACAATAAATATTACCAACACGAAAAAAATGTAAGTTTTTTTTTTCTTTGCGGCCCGGTACTGGTCCGCGGCTCGGTGGTTGGGGACCCCTGCAATAAAGGATACCAGTTAACAGCCGGTCTGCACTCCTCATAATGATACTCATGAGTTCATCCTCAACTTCAGCCACTGTTTCATCAGCGGCTGGGGGAGCTCCCAATACAGAGGTTGGTTTAGAAACACACTGATTCTGCAGCGCTGTTATGAAAGGCCTGATGAGGATCCTGAATCCTTGCACAGGCTTCTCTGACCAACTCAGACTCACTGGGAAGGAGAAATGTGCCACTTTAAAACCAGACTTATTGACCTTTACTTAACCAAGAACTCATTTGAAAACAAATTATTAAAATTGATAGAAACTTGGACATCACTTGAGGCAATTTATTAGACTTTGAGCAGCTTCCTGTGAAGCCACAGAAGGCTTTATATAGTTTATTTTTTATTTTTTTACATATGCAGTAGCACTCCCCTGAAGCTGTAACCAGACTTCATCAGTTTGCCTTTAAGGGAGACCTGGTAAAGATTAGCATCATTACAAAGTGTCAAAGTTACCATAACTCTAATAGTTGAAGTAAACAGTGATGACAGCAGGCATTCTTTTAAAAAAACAATTACAATTTTCAGTCAAATTATTTTAATCAAGGCTTTATTAACGGTTAATTAATCATCCATTGATGTTTTGCTAATCAGTATTAAGTTAAAATTCAAATGGATCCTTCGAAAGCTGCAGAACATCTGGTTCAAAAATCTATTTTTAATAACTCAATAACATTTGAAAGCTGAAGGCGAGACAGCTTATTTTAGAAAAAAATAAACCTGTGACTCTTAATAACCATGTTGGTAAACCAGCAAAACCATGTTTGATGTGTGAAGAGAAACAAGCTCGAAAGACACGACAACATATGTAGGAGGAGCAGGTATTTAATAGTACATAATAAAAAGAAACCTTTGATGTCCACCAACAGAACTGATCCTCATCTTAAAACCAGTTTTAGTAACCTTTGCTCAACAGTGACGACTGTGGCCACAAGTTACAATTACAGGATAATGGTAAAGGCTAAAACATAGTAGAAAAGAGTCTTGTTTTCTTTACTAGATTTGGTGCAGTTTGTAACTCCATTGTAAGTGTATAGAAACTGAACCTCTTCTCCCCCTAATTTGACTGTAGTGTAATGAGTGTATTTGTATTTCATTTAATTTTATACCACTTTAAATGTTTTACTTTCCTCAGTGACACTTTACTTTAAGCCCTCTATTTAGCATTTATATGTATCATACAAACATTTAATGAATAGTTTATAACACACTTTAACTTAGCTGTAACTAGGGCTGAACGATTTGGAAAAAATATGTTGTTGTGATTATTTTGACTGACATGATTTACAATATTGGAGGAGAATGATCATTCCTGCGACAGTAGCTCAGACGTCCCTACGGTCTCCTCTGGGCTAAATGCAGAGTGTACATTTCACTGTTTTTACAAAGAGACACAAAACGACCACAAAGAAATGTTAAAACGACTAAAAATAGATGCAAAGCAACTAGAAGGAGACGCAAAAGATGCAGAGACACAAAATGACTAAAAGTAGACAATTTGAGATTCTTTCAGTTTGAGTGTCTTGTTCTTATGTAGACAGGGTGCGGGGGCCTCCTACACGTCTGTGCCCAGGGGCCCATTGTATCGTAATCCGTCCATGGTGTTATTGGCTGCAGGCAGCTTCGGGCAAGAGTGCGGACTTCCTCGCAGGCCGGGGGTGTACGCCAGAACCAGCAGGTTTGCAGGTCGGCTGAAGACGAGTCAGACGGCGTCAGCTGCTCGCAGACTTCACTCGAGACTGATCTCAGCTCTGCTCAGTGCTGCTCTGAAATATCCACAGTCTGGCTGCAATAAACATCCCTGCTATATACATCAGACTGCTTACATGTTTTAGCCATCTGGATTGGGGAGGAGATGCTCCACTAACTCATCATGAATGTTTTTAGTTTTGACATCATTACCGGGTCAGCGTGATGAGCTTGTCTGAGTGATGGTCTCCAACATGGAAACTGTATTTTCTGCCAAAGTTAGAACATGTTTTGTTATTTCACAAGAGATTTACATTTCTCTGGCTGGTGTTTATCTTTTAGCTTTAATTAATCAGGAAGACTCATCTTCTGGGTTTTGAGAGCATCTGGACCAATTTCCGTCTATTAACAACGTATTAACATTTACATCAGCAGACTGCCTGGCATATTAAAAAGTGAGAAGCCCCATGAGCATGTATTATTGGATCACCAACAGTAACTCCTGTATTACCAAATAGAAACAATCGAAACCACTAATGCTTATTGAAGAACAGTCAGCCAGTTAATAAGATACATTTTTAGTATGATGAAATAACTTTTTTGAATATTAAAATATTAAGTGAGAAGTTCTATTGAAAATTATAGTGAATGTTTTTTTTCAAAATTGAAAACTGGTCCGTGACGGGAGTTCAGATGAAGTAGTTAGACTGCCACCTGGTGGTAGGAATGTGCTAGTTTCCTTTGAGGCTGCAGCTGCTTCCTGAAGATGAAAATAATAAGAATAAAAGCACAAGAAATTCTGACAAAGGATTTTTTTTTTATTTGACATGAAACACATCCAATGACAGTGTGACAGTGTTTTTGTCAAGTAAGACATGTTAGAAGTTATCGCACCATTGACTAGTTCAGAATGTCTTTGCTGCAGCTCGACGATGCATAGTGAACAGACAGTCGTTGAGGTATACATTGTGGGCCCTTGAGTCTTTTGTTTTTTTTGTGGGAAAGTTCCTAATTTCATTACCTCACATGTACATTTGTGCTTAGAATAACTTTGGAGGTTTGAAATGCACGTCATTCCTCACAACATGACAACTTGTAAAACTGAAATAAATATTAAAATAGAATGGTGGATATGTCGAGTTGCATTGTCCGTGTTGAGTTGCCTGTTGAGAAGGTTTTCATCAGATCTTGGAGCCGATGAAAACTGGTGATGACGAACAATTTGTCACAATTTGACTGAAATGTTGGCATGGAAAAAGAATGACTTATTTTCACACATAAAGGGCATCCAGGAAGAAACCTTTGTTATGACATTGGAGAACAAAAGTCTGTCAACTTTCCCTTATTGAATAGCACCAATGTCTATTGAAAAGGCTTGAAGGCCAGCATGACATTATAAAACTTTATTAAAACTTGTCAGAGTGAAAGAGTAGCAACAAAGCAATTATCACACAGCAGCTCAGAAGCTTCACTTTGTTATTTATGAGTTACTCTAACGTGCCCCACATACTGGCTCGTATACATGTCATCAGTGTCCGTCACTGAATGAAAAGTGGTTTATCGACATGTCAAGCTGCTTCAAAATAAAACAAGCAGTTTGCAGAAGTTGTGCAGTTTTAAAGAAAAGATGATATCAGGAAAATATTGATTTCCCCTAAAACCCCTAAAAAACATATCTGATTCCAATCTCGGATGGAAAGAATTAAAATACAGTGGCGGCGACATAAAAAAAAAAAAAAAAAAAGAAATAAAAAAATGTTTCAATATTCTGGGATAATCTTACAAAAGACGAACCTTGTTGCACCAGAAAAGCCAAATATCAATGTTAAACTGGAACACACACACACACACACACACACACACACACACACACACACACACACACACACACACACACACACACACACACACACACACACACACACACACACACACACACACACACACACACACACAGGGAAAGTGCACATTGTTCTTGCCAAAATAATCTGAAACCTTTTTTTCTCTCTTGCGATGTGATACCGTTAAATTAACAATGCAGTCAAGTATGAAAGATCAGTCAAGTTTTTATCAACAAAGTTCATATCCATGTACACATTAACGCCAGTAATATTTGACCTCTAAAATACAGTATACAGACAACATCCTTACCCTCATTTATTACCTCCATTTCTTTTTTAATAAAGGAGGATTCTGCCATTTTTAAATCACGGGTTGCTTATTGATTGTTGTTCATTCCTAATTTAAAAAATATTTCAGTGTTACAGACATTCAGAAAGAGTTTAAATGGTAATGATGAAATGAGAAAGGCATGACTGCAAACGTCTTCACAAAAAGAACAAGAAACCCCCCCTTCCTCTAAAAAATGTAATTCGAGTGTCTTTTGAGTTATAAACTGGCGTGAGATTCCACATGTGAAAAATGGTGGAATAGTCCTTAAAATACACTAATGGTACAGCTAGAAATGAGGGATTAAACATAAAAAAAGTACTGAAGTTCCACAGGTTTAGTAAGGCAAAGTTCTGTCCTCATTCTTGATATCTTATTTTTTTTTTTTAGAAATTCAACATCTGTAATCATAAATGTCACCATGGTGCAATAAAAAGGCACTGACTTGCCTTCTGATGATCTACATTTACCTAATCGACTGTGACGCTAACATTAAGTGAAAAGATGCTCTTTGCGTTAACATTGGAAACTACACACAGACTGAAAGCTAGCGTCTGACTTCAGTTCAAGTCAGGAAAACTGGGAAATGATCGTGTCCAGCCCTTGACCAAAAACAATCTCAACTAAAGGTCCACGTTGTTCTGCAGCTTTCAATTGTTTTACACAGTCCTCATCAGCAGAGGGATATGCCGCTGACTGCCGAACCTGACTGCTGTGTGGCTCCACGGCGCGTTACAGTTTTCTTTTTTTCACCTGCATGTTAACATTGATTGCATTTCAAATAAGCATGCACACCTAAACACCAGGTATAGCTTCAACTCTTCTTCTGAAAATCGGCGCTTTTAAAAAAATGTTATTAGTACTTCACAATCATCAGAACTATGTAACGGACCGACTCACACCGATAATGAATCCGTGTTTCTGCCCATGAAAGATCATCTTTAACACCCAGGTTTGTACGTTTAAGAAGAGTCTTTCTTTTCCCACACCAACAAATAATTCAAGTGTATTTTTTTTTTTTTTATAGGACATTTTGTAACGTGTGAATGCCGACAGCACGTCTGCTGGAAAATCCTGAATGTGCTGGGAAGTGAGAGCCACGGTGCACCTGGTGGAGGGAGGTAATCTGCACTCGCTGGTGGCACTTTTTAATACTGATGTGGATTTGCTCTCATGAAAGCAGCAAACATTAGGAGGGGGGCGGGGGGGGGGGGGGTGTTCCCTTGAGGCAGGCGAGACAGGAAGCGGACTCAGAGGTGCGAGGACTTAAAGTGCAAGAGGATTAAAGTTCCAGCTCCTCTCAGCAGTTCCAGTGCGCCTTCCTGCCTTCAAGAATCGAGGGGGTTAAAAATGAAAAAGAGAAGCACACGAGGATGAATGGTTCAGGGTAAAAACCAAGGAATGGAAGGAGGGGAGGATTTCTTTCTTTGCTGAAAGCATGTAATTAAAAATGTCTTTAAAAAACATGAATTGGAGTGATGAGGGAGAAGAGGGATGCACGGAGAGGATGATGATCACATTTCCTTCTTTTGACAGAAGGAAGATGTTCTGAGAGGGAAGCACGTTCTGGTTACAGTACTCAAACTGTACTTGCATTCCCGCATTGTTTGGTGTTTTGAATGTGTGTCTGAGCTTTAACATCGGGGTTGCTACTGAACACACGCCACAGTCCTCCTCCCTCACATCTGTTCTCAGAGCCTGGCTCAGTTTTCTGCATTCTCATCAGTTGGTGAATCACATGTTGTAGGCCACGTAGATAGGGTCCAGTTGGTCTGCCAGGAAGGAGTCTCGCAGGTGCATCCTCTGCTTCTCTCCTCTGGAGTTGATGGGAATCACCCCGGGGTCCACGATGACCACCACCCCGACGATGAGGTGGTGCTCCTCCAGGACGACGTTGGTGACGAGGGGCACCAGGTCCAAGGCCTCCTGCTCCGAGCCGCTCAGCTCCGCCACCACAACCAGCAGGTTGGTCCATGTAAACACAGCACTGAGGAGCAAGAGGTGTTCAGTCATATGTTTTCTGTTATTGTGCAAACTACAGGCTATGGTACGACGGCGTTTTTTAAAATACATTGCTAGAGGTGGGGGTGGGGTAATATTTTAAGAAAAAACAAAAAAATTGTAAGATTAAAGTTGAAAATTTACAAGAAAAAAACTTGAATATTTTCTTAAATTAGTCAATCCTAAATTTGGTGTTTTTTTTGTCATGGAATCGCTTCTTTTTGCAAGGTTGGATCGACCTCATCCCACCACAGATGCCATCTCCTCATCCAAATCAGTCTGTTGTTTTCCTCTGAATCGGTCCAATTCACGGCAACGTCCCTTCAAAGTCCGGATGATTAGGATAATATGCTGATTCTGGGCTAAAATCACGAGTATTTCCTTATTGTTAAATCTGATCGCAAAAGTATAATTTGATTCAGTCAGCCACTACCGGAATAATACACGGCAAGCGGCGGCCTCTGTGGTGTGATGGTGTTGATCCAACCGTGACAAAAAAAACAATTGTCCCAATTTCTTTTGTAAATTTGTGAATTTATAATCTTATAAGATTTGAATATTACTCGCTCCCCCAACTCCATCATTTAAAACAATGGCCCTAAGACACCGTCGCACTACGGCCTTTATCAGTGAGACGATGATATAAAATATATTGAAGAGCCTCACCTTTCTGCGATGCAGCGGTGGGCTCGGGACACAGACGTCTCGATGTCGATGGGGTGATAGCGCAAACCCCTCAACTCCAACGTTTCATCAAGAGAGCCGACCACAAACAAGGCATCATGACGATCTGTAGCAGAGAAGAACAAACACATTTGATTATTTATAGTTATGGACGATATGACAATACATACTGTAAAACTCAATACATTTGTCAACCTTTTTTACCGTTTATGCTGTGGTATCTATCTATGGTTGTATTCTGGTATTACGTGCAATGTTGCAAATCAATTAAGAGAACTGCTTTATACCAATATTAAGATTGATCTTTGCATCAACGTGATGATGGACTTTTATTTTTCAGATATTTCATTCACTAGATTACAACAATTTCTCAATACATTTTTCAGAAACTTTACAGCGTCGTGACATATGTTGATGTCGCAATATAAAGTTGTATATATCATGACAGTATGTTACTGATATCACCTGTCCTAAAACAAGGCAGAAAGGCAGTGAATGAGGTCAACTCTTTTTTTGTATTATTATTTTTTAAAATCTCTTCTCACCTCCGCTGGCATCCAGTAGCTCCGTCCTCTTGATGAAGCCCAGGTAGCCCGTCCTGGCCCACAGGGTGTGTGGCTCCCCAAAGCTGAGTCTGGTGTTGAAATGATCCGCCTGCAGGCTCTCCTCCCCATAGATGGTGTAGTAACCACTGGCACTGTGAGGGCTGGTCACCCAGATCTGAACAAAGACAAAACAAAAACATGAAGCCTGGAGTATTATTTTACATTTGTGTGACCTCTAAAATTGAGTGTTCACAGTAAATCCAAGATTTTAAAAATACATTCAATTTAGGGATTATTTTCATTATCAATTAATCTAATCTTTTTTTAGATTAATGGTTTGGTTTATAAAATGTCAGAAAATACAAAAAAATGTAAATCCCAGTTTCTAAAAGTCCAGGGTGACGTCTTTAAAGGTCTTGTATTGTCAGTCCAAAACCCAAAGTTATTCAGTTTAAGTTGATATAAAACAGAATAAAGCAGGCATTGTCCATATTTGAGAGGCTGAAAACACAAACTTTTCTGGTTTTTTTTATATGAAAAATGACTTAAACGATTAATCAACAAATGACAAAAGTCAACAAATCACTGCAGCTCTGATTCAGATGAATATATATATATATATTTTTCTAGAATGTTGCAGAAACATAAGAGGAAAGAAAAAAAAAAAAAGAAATGTTTAAATATCAGCATCCCATGATCCTCTCTGCCCGCTCACCTCCCCAAGATGTGAGTCTCCCAGCGGGCCTCTGGTCTCCGGGTTGACTATGATGACCCTCACTCCTGGTAGGATCTTAAGGAACATAAAGTGGGAGTTTAGCTTTAGAGATAATACAACTACTTCTATTACCTCGCTGCGTCTGTGGCCAGTGAGAGCGTCACACACACGCATCAGGCTTTTTCAGTCGATAATCAATACTTACAGTGCCTGACTCCATGAGTGGAAGACTCTGTGGCGCTCCTCGTTCCACCAGCCTCACCCTGAGGGACAAAAGACGGCCTGTCAATCAATCTGTTTGATCCGACCGACACGCCATGTTTGTTTTAACGAGACGGATCATGTGACAACTGCAGTTGTTTCTAGTCCTACCTGTCGTGGCGCAGAGACTTCATGTCAACATACACGGTGGAGGGATCTGGTCCAGCAGTGCCCTGAAGGTGCACAGAGCAAAATAAATCTGACTGAACCTGAAGCGTTTTGGCTCATTTATCATTCAGTGATATTTAAAGTTGGTATGGAAGAAACGTTTCTGTAGAGTAGGATTAAAAAACATGCACATGGTATGTTAAAATGTAACAAACATAACTGGAGAGTAAACACCGTGGACAAAAAAAAAATGCATACGACAGACAAGAAGGCGTTGATTTAGGGAAAGTGTGAAAGATAATTCAGTGCGTGTCCATATGAAACCAACCTGCAGGCAGATGGCCAGGTTGACCCTGGAGCCGAAGGCGGTGCTGACAGCGCGCGGCGACAGGCCGAGATCTTTGAAGAGCTTGGAGAAAGACTGCGTGAGAGTGAGGCGAGGACGCTCCTCTGCTATCACCACACAGCTACGCACGCACGACAGATTCAGCCCCCGCGCCTGGAGACACACACGGCTTATGGTTATTCACACTTTTAACAGTTACGTGTAGACCGAGCCTGGCACGAACAGGAACTGAGCATGAGAGGACATTTTTATCCAAAGTGCTTTGAGATATTGAGCTGCACTGAACCACAAGAGTAAGATTCATGACTTTAAAGAAGATGCTGTTAACACTTGCAGTCCATTTAATAAGTATGCAATTTATCTGTCCTGGTTTGAAAAGTCTGAAAGTATTCACGATGTACTGGAGTTTACTTTTCCTATTTATGTTCCCCATCTCTCTCTCTCCCCTCATTTCCTGTATGCTCCCTACTGTCACTTCACTAATAGAGGCATAAAATGCCCCAAAAAATAAACAAAAACTATGATTATATAAATAATATAAAATATAAAAAAATCAGACAGGTGTTTATTAGTTGCATTCACAGCAGATATGATTCCTGTGCAACCAATGCATCACTGTGTTGTTATTATTAGAGAAAGGACAGAGCAGTCATTTCAAAAGGGAACCACAGAATTATTTTGGGTGTGTATGAGTGCAATTCTGACCTTCAGCATCTCTGTCTGGGTGCCCAGGCCTTTGGTGCAGAGCTCCATGACAGAGTAGGAGCAGAAAGTGTCTCTGATCTTGTACTGACTGAGCGTGCTCAGCCACAGAGGCAGCGAGCTCTCCAGCTCCAGAGGAGGGATAAGGATGGACTGGTGACCTGAGTAAACACTGGGCAAAAGACACACTTGCTACAGCAACATCGCCATGTTTACAGGAACAGCATGTTATGTGAAATATGATATTCAGTCTGTGTGTGTGTGTGTGTGTGTGTTACCTGGAGAGGCACCACAGGACGAAGCCCAGGCCACAGTACGGGTCCAGGCAGATGGCTATTTGGCGTGAAGAGTAGAGCTCACACTGCAGCTTAATGGAGCGGCACAGAGTGCTGACCGCAGCATGGGACATCTGACAAGAAATAAGACACAATTTAAAAAAAAACAAATACTGTATGCTCTCAACAAACCTACACAGTAAGAGCAAATCCACCTTTAAGTCCCTCTGGCTAAAGTGATTACTTCATATTATATACAATATTTTATCTTCACACTTTTGTTTTATGGAACTGTTCAGGGCATACGAGGATAGGCAGTTCATTTTTAAATTCCAAAGCCCATTTCCGGACAGGTAAAAGAACAACAATAATAATCTATAATAAAAATAATACATTACCTTGACTCCAGTCAACATGCCTGTGGTGGACACACTGAAGTCCAGGTAGGCCAGCATCTCAGCTGTAGGAGGTTTGTAAATGTGCGGAGGCCGCTTTCTGGGGAGATCATCTGGGAGAAGAGGATTTTTGTCATTTAATAAATCACACACTTGTACTGTCTTACAGTTAGTGTTTGCTATTGGGAATGCGCTGCGACCTGCTACTTGTTCTGTGTTTTTGTATTTGTCATGTACAGCACCGCTCTGTTGCAATTTGCTGAACATATTTAGGATATCTATGTAGGAGTAGAGATGCACCGGTCGAAACCGTGACCGGCTGATCAGTCTCATATATTTAATATTTTGCCGGTCAAATTCACACACAGGTGCCACGTGGTGGTTTTGAAGTCAAATCCTGTATCTTGGTGCAGTTCTGGACAAAATTGTATTTATTTAATAGTCAATGTTTAATTATAAAGATACAATAAAATTAAATAAAATAAAATAAAAGTTACAACAATGTTTGTGTATGCTGTTATAGTTCTTAGAAAGAAAGAAAATCAGAACGTCAGACTTAAAAAAAAAAAAAAAAAGCAAAGAGAAATCGGCCAAGAAAATTGCAATCAGCGCATCTTCACTACAGAGTAGCTTTAGTCTGCATTAGGTTTCCCCAACATGTTCAAAGTTAGAAAAAGAGCAAACAGGACACCTTGTGGCCAGAAGAGGAACACGTTGCTTAGTCTCACATTTTTTGTGCTTAATCCGTGCAGTAAAGCACACAATGCCTAATGCCTCTAAGCTGTTCTAATGTGAACACGTCACTCAGCACCTGTGTCGATAATCGTGGGCCACGTCTTGATGTTGACGCTGGCAGCAGCCTCCCTGGACCTGAGGATCCTCATGAGAGGCTGAGTGGTGAGGATGCAGGCTGCTTTGCTCACCTGTAACACCAAACAAACATACAAAGACGTTCATTCATCACTTTAAAAGTCACCTCCATCCGAGGTGTCACTAATAAATTAAAAGGTTTTTAATTATTGTTATACTTTATTGATCCCCGAGGTGAAATTCTATTTTATTTATTACATTTTATTTGCTTCCCTCCAGGGAAATCACTTACAGGGGTCAACAGCAGACTACTTCACTGAATCTGGTTGGACTCAACAATTATAATAGATGGTTTATATAATATATAGTAATATATATAATAGGTTCATATTGCTTTTGATGTATATGATACATATGTTAGTGCTTGAAAGCGATGTAATATTGAAAATGTAATGCAATGTTATAAATGTTCGGTGATGAACTTCTCTGGCTAATTGTATGTTTAAAAATCTTTTTAAATTTTTTTTTTTACTAATTTTATTTAGTATATAACTAATACATTGATCACAAACCATCTCGAACGTTGGTATCTCCAGTATAATGGTGAAAATGCTCCAACAAACCCAGACACCACCTGGGGGGTGTCCTAAAATACCTAAACTATACTTTAAAGCCAAATTCCAATTGTATGCATAGTTTAAGATCGATACTGAGAGAGGGAAAACATGTTTGCTTTGGGCTTCAGGTGCACTGACCTTTTAAAAGAGCCGTGTAAGATGGAATAAATGCAAAGACAGTCTGTGTACTACTTGTTGTACTTGGATAATTGTACATGAATTACTTTATTATGCTTTAGTGATGCTTGATTGAAAAATCCGTGGTGTGCACTCACGTCAATGATCATTCGCACAGTGGGGAGAGTAGCAGCCAGGTTCTGTGGGTGGGGCGGCCTCACCGTCACAGGGATGACCCCCGCATAGAGACAGCCATAGAAGGCAGCTATCAGGTCAATACCTGCAGAAATAAGACAGGAACCTTGTGATTACAGGCAAATTAAACATTGTACTTTATCACTGTATATTACACGCGCAATATATAATTTTCTGCCACTATGGGGTCTCTCAATAAAAAAAGACTTTTGGTGGAGTTTGTAGTTGTCTTCACCACCGTCAATGGAATCAGCTTCTCTCTTAGGATTCCTTCATTCTTCCTCGTTCAGGAGGTTTTTTTACCGGGAGCTGAATTAGCTAATGTCTACTCATCACCAAAACAAACGAACCCGGTGTGAAAACCGGTTAAAAAAAAACCTGCAGTGTCACGTTTAAAATCAATTAGCCGAGCTACCGCTAACATTTGCTCAGCTTGTTTCTCTGATAACTTAAAATCCAGGCGTCTGATGATTAAAACCCTTCATGCTGTTAAAATATATATTTAAAACAAACAAAATCTAAGAAGTGAATTGTAAAAATGTTTAATGCTTAAAACTGGATAAAAAATGACAACCACAACGCTGACGCATGCTTTAAAAAGGTAATCAACGTCATTACAGGCGACTAAACGCAACCTCGATTAAAAATGACAGGTATCTCTAGGTTTGGAAATTGTTGTAAACATTTGGGATAATATAAGTACACATTGTCTTTTGACATTTTAATGCAGAAATGTTACATATTCTACCTTTGAATGGAAAAAGCATGGAAAGATGGACGTCTACAATGGTGAGGGGTGTGTGTTTGCGTGTGTTTACCTGGGGGATAAAGCAGCACCACATTGTCTCCTGTGTTGAGGCCGCCTCTCTCCATCAGGGTAGCCGTGATTTTCTCTGCTCTCTTGTGCAGCTGAGCACAAGTGGCTGTGCAAACTGCCACCCCCTACAGCGAAAAGAGAGGAAGTACAGCTGAACTCACACCCAACAAAATGGATCACGTTAGTACCATTAACAAAAATGTAAAAGAAGGACAAGTATGCACTATTTATGCGTGTGTGTAATGTACCTTTGCATTGAGCAGCACGTATAGCACATGGTCCGGGTCGGTTTGAGCTCTCCATTGCAGAGCTTCAGACAAGAACTGGTGCTGGTAAAGAGAGCGCGTCATCACATTAACATTAATGGTGGACTGACTCAATGCATGTGATGCACACACAAAAATACACAAAGCTGCATCTGTGGCAAATAATATTCCATTTAAAAATGACCCAACAGATAGAAACACATAAAAGCTCGTCAACATAGTGGCACTTCATATATCATCCAACCAACAGCCAAAAATAAACGCTTCTCAGTGACAACACATACATTTGCTCCTTTCAAACAAACTTTGTGTGGACTAGAGAAGAGAAAACATATTCTGTGAAGCATTTGACCTCTCACACAGAGGCACACAAGAACACAACAGGAGTATGTCCAGATTTTTTTCACAGGATCATGCTGAGACCATCTGCACCTGGAGCCACTAACAAGCTAGGGGCCTTTCAAACAAAAGGGTCATGACAACTTTGAAAAGTTTTGAAAACAACAGAATAGTGCCTCAGTGTATTGTTTCTTAAGCAAGGGAACCATCCAGTGGCTATTTTTAGAATTAAACACATTATTAGCCTCTTGATAAGTATCGTCAATAAGCTGAGGAACTGGTCGGTGCACAGGATCAAAAAAGACAAGACGTGAAAGCAAAGAAAGGCCGTTAAAAAGGCAGACGCCAACATTAGGCAACACATAAAGTAACAAATAAAGATCAGACAACGACGTTCTCTGGACAAACAAATATAAGTTACAGCGGTGTCATATTAAAAATCACTGGCCGAAGTCATCCTTTGTGCCACTCTCTCTCTCTCTCTCTCTCGCTCTCAGTCAGACAACGGGTCGTGCTCTGGTCAACATGAATCAGGAGTCACATCATGCAGACCGGCTGCCCTGACCACTCATCAAGCCATGCTACACATGGGAGCATCACAGTGAACACAGCGAGCAGAGGTGCACACCAAAATGTTCCTACTTAATACTTTGATTTGGGGGTTTATTAAGATATCATCATAATGCATCATAGTATATGATTACATCATCTTCAACGGTCACATACTGTATGGCAGGAGACCGTTTATAATCACTTGGTCATGTCTCCATTAGCTTCTTAAAGCAAGAAAGACGAGAAACTTTCAGTCACTTAGAGAAGATGAATGTCACTTAAAGTGGCAATAGACACTTTTTTTTTTTTTGCTTTAACTTACCATTATGAATGAAATGTTGGTCGCACAATGTAATGGCTATAGAATAATGACACCATCTGCGTTATTTCCCAGGAAAATTAAGGCTACATTTACAGAACAAAGCCGTGGAAAACAAAATGCTGTGTATCCTATGTAGTGTTGCAGACACTTAATCAATGAAAGTAGCTAGTACCAGCTCCAAAAGTCGGCAGAAGACGTTTGCATATTGCATATTGACGTCATATCGCATTTATTTGCATAAAGCTTTGTGGTTGCAGCGAAGAGACACCGCCTGTACACGACGCAGGAAGAGCGGGAGAGATCCCGTGCTGTTAGCAGACGAGCCGTGGACAGTGATGACTGTCTGGTGATGACAGGGTGGTGATGACAGGGTGGTGATGACGGTGGGATGATGGTGGGGGTGACAGGGTGGTGATGATGGTGGGGGTGACAGGGTGGTGATGATGGTGGGGGTGGTAGTCTAGTGGTCAGGCATTGAAATGGAACACTGGAAGTTTGTGAGTTCAATACCAGGAGCTGCCACCATTGGGCCCCTGAGCAAGGCACTTAACCCCGAGTTGCTCCAGTTGTAGTTAGTTCACCGTAATGTAATGTAATGACTGAGCAGCATTGGGGATGAATTACAATATAATATATTTAAATATATATCTTGATTTTCCCCTGATGTTCAGAATAAGTCGCTAAATGTGTCACTAGTAAAAAAAGTTTTTAAAAAAGGCACTGAGGAAAGCAGACAGCGATACAGTTGTCTATGCGACAGCGGGACAAACATGCCACTTGGAAACGCTAGGGGGGAAATTGAAAAGTTGTCTATTGCCACCTTAATTTACTGTTGAGCTTTTGGTTTGGCAAAGCTAGTAGGCTGCTGGCAAACTCCCGTCTTAAAAGGTGCTGGCAGAGAGTCTGTTTTAGGACACTGATAAATACAGAGCGGAATTTAACTTCATTTTTAATGTATTTCTGTATATTAGTTGAGGTGTGTGGACCCCTGCTGGCCAAGGAACCAGCCTGGACAGTCATCTGTGTACGTCGGGCCAAAGCTGCTGCTGGTGGCCGACAGGCCGTCGTGGCTGCAAAAGCACATCTGACTGACAGAAGCAGCAGAAGCAAAGACGGTTGGGGGGCCAGGCCAGAGCCTTACCATCATGGTGGGCCACATACAGAGCTAAAGACCAACCCAAGCAAAGTTAAAAAGGCAGAACAACAGAGATTTAGGATCAGACATCAGCCTCAATGTTCCCCTGAGTATTACAGGGTTAACATGGTTACAGTTTATACATCAGTTTCATTTGAATAGATATGCGTTTCATATATGTAGTGTAGGGCTGAAACTTAAGATCATAATCAATTAATTTGCAGATATTTTTCTTGATTCAGTGATTAATTGTTTTGGCTATAAAACATCAGGAAATAATAAAAAAAAATGGCCATCAATATTTCATAAAGAGGTTACGTCACCAAATGTGTCCAAAACTTACAATAATGTTAGGACAAACACATATTTGCATTTTTGCTTATTAGATCACCTAAATGATTAATCAATTGTCAAAATAGTTGCCGATGATTAATCGACTTATCATATCAGTTCTAATATTGTGTGTAATAAACATTGACTAAGCATAGAAACAGTATAGAGTTAGTATACATTTTTGTCTCACTGGAGTTAATCTCAGAGTCATAGATATAGATTGCTTTAGATATAAAAATTGACAGTAATATAAATTAAACTGTCCATTTTTCTGACACCACACCAAATGATTACGTTTCTGATAATTATTCTGGTGTCAGTGTGTTCAAAGTGTGGTTCACGGTCTGTGTGGTGAACAATACCTTTCGGATGAGATCCTGGTCCTCCACCACGCCCAGCTCTCTGCCTGTAGCCTGGGCGATCCGCTTTCCTGCCACCAAGTTGCCGACCAGCATAGAAGCAGGGCCGACGTCCACTGAACAGATCGAAGACAATCTATTCAGTGACACACTTTCAGCACTGAAATAGTCTTTGTGACACAGTAAGCATCAGTAGATGTCGTCCACTGTACCTGGCTGTTTCTGCCGTGGCTTGGGCATGTTGGTAACACAGGTGTGCGGGCACAAGAGGATATTACACGGGTGCAGGTTTCCCTCAAGGAAGTTCTGCTTGGTTTCACAGATGTGGATGCCTCCAAGGGGCGTCTTTGGGAGGGTGTTGGCCGGGACGAGCGCGAGGCAGTACAGGCCGACCTGGTGGATACTGTCGATGGCCTGAGAGGAAAATTAGGCATCAAGTGATATTGTTTAATTTGTGCAAAATGAACACGGTCTATCAGAAAATTTGATTCAGAGATCACACAGCTTTGAAGAAAAAAAAGAATCAAGCATTTACTTTAAATGCAAATGCGAAAAATAAAGTTGAAGATCATGTTTACATGAACAGCTGTTCATATTTATTTTTGATTGTATGTTTTGATCATGATTGTTTGATGCTTAGCTGGCTCCGGTTCACGTCTGGTGTGAGAGAAAATAATTTTCCAAACTTTTAAGACTTTGTACGAACCCTGTTTCTTATGAGAAAACTAACATTTTTTATTTTACCTATCATGATTTGGAAAGACACATAACTAAAAGCATAGAAGGGAGGGTTATATATGTATATGATTGTATATACAATCATAAATGTTTTTTAATATTTATTGAATATTTACACTAGATGACACGGTGTGTGTGATTTTACCTGCAGTACTCGACTCATCCACTGGAAGCTGTCTTCCTCACTGGCGTCGGGCCTCTGCTCTGCCACAATCACTATCCTCTCATCATAAAACACCGTCACAGAGAATACAGCGATCCTGCGTGAATGACAACAGAGAAATGAGCACTCACATACAGGGAGAGGCTGCAGGATGTTAGAGGGATTGTTCAGTTTGGAGGGATATACAGGAGCTATTTATATAAATCCAATAGAAATATCCCAAAATCACCCTGTTGAAAAGGTACACACAAAGTACACAATGCACATCGGCTCACAGGTAGCAGTCAGTGTCTCACCTCCCTCTGTAAACTGTTTTGACAGGCTCCACTGCCAGCGCGGTGGCCACCAGGTCGTCTGCGTTGTGGCGTCGCCCGCTCACCATCAGAAGCCCCTCAAACTTTCCCACAACAAACACCAGACTGCCCTGTGGAGCAGAGTTTCACTCAGCAAGGAAAACCAAAGTCTCACGCCATTTCTTCAGTCAAATTTCAGAAAATGTACTTTTTATTTCTGTGTGTGCATGTGTGCCTTACCGGTCCTACAAATCCAAGCAGACCAGTCCGAGTGAAGGGAATTTCTCCTATGGGTGCTCCCGCTTGGTTGACGGGGATCACCTACAGATTAGCAGAGAAAGATTGGACTTAAATGCGTACAGTACAGTAAAGCCCTTATTTACACATGCACTGCAACCCTCAAATTATCTAGACATTAGGAGCCGAGGAGCTGTATGAGAAATCACAAGTGTCTGAATCATTCGGACCGGACATCAAACAAACGTTACCCTGCTAGCTCCTTAGCACAAAGTCAGTGTGATGTCCGGTTGAGCCCATGTGTGAATAGAGGCTTATTGTCCGGAAAGTTCTCAGCGAGCGAGTGAGAGCGTGCTGATGACGTTGCTGGTGTGCAACCGGAAGAAAGTGTTTCCACTAAGTGAGAGCGCTTCCGACACGGACAATCTCCTGGCGTGTGCTGAATGTGTGAAAGGGAAACTCCGGACAATGTGCAGACGTGATTCTCTGTTTTGTTTGAGAAAATGGCTTAAATCTCACCCTGACATTATATATATAATGTACTGGACAAAAATACACTTTGAGCGTTTGAGAATAATTGGGAATAAATGCAATGAAACAGTTTCATGATGACTGTGGCTCCATCTAGTGGCTCATGTAAACCTGGGCTTCTTTCCCTTCCATCCATTTTCTAAACCAGCTTATCCCGTGCAGGGTGTTATCCTGTGCAGGGTGTTATCCTGTGCAGGGTGTTATCCTGTGCAGGGTGTTATCGATGTTATCCTGTGCAGGGTGTTGTCCTGTGCAGGGTGTTATCGATGTTATCCTGTGCAGGGTGTTGTCCTGTGCAGGGTGTTGTCCTGTGCAGGGTGGAGCAAATCCCAGCACACATTTGACAAGAGCCAGGGGACGCCATGGACAGGTTGCCGGGAAGTTTATTCTCAAGTGTTAACATTACTTTTTAAGTAAATATTTCTTTTCTCATGCCAAATATTTAATTATAAGCTACAGCATGTCTATGTTTTACACTCTATATACTCTACTATTTTGGAAGAAATTCTACATGGAGATTAGTGTATGAAGAACAGATGTGGAATGAGTCATTTCGGCAGTTCTTAAACATGTGTTTTAAACTTTGACAGACCTCAAATGTGTTCTTGGTGACGCCAGGCAGGCCGTAGTACATGGTGCCTCCGGCCCGAGAGTTGATCACAATCTCTCCTATTTCATCTGTCTTGCACAGCTGAGGAGGACCGTCCGGTTTCACAATGCACATCAGAGCTGAAACACACAAACAGGTCACAACATCACGTATGTTTAAGTACCTGAAAGATAAAAGGAAGAATGTCCTGTAAATGGGGCTGCTGCAGAGCCAAATGAAACCAACTCTGGTGGCTAACCTCCTGGCATGATGTGGCCTACGTCCTGAACAGTGAGAGCAGAGTTCTTGTCCTCCGTGTTCACCCTGATCACCCCGTGGCTCAGCCCGCCCATGGACAGGATGGCCCTGGCTGGCAGTGGAGCTCCTCGTGCACCAGGCCTGCAGGGAAGGCACAAAGAGAGGCGATGGTGTGAGAGAAATGATAATGGCTCAAACAAGGAGGCAGTAGAAACACATTGTTGAGGTCTGCTGGTGCATACAACAAGTGTCAGTCTTGAAGGCAGAGTGAGAAGGAATCACATTGTTTGGCTTTGTTTCAGTGTTGAGTAGATTTTCTCTTAAAGTGGTGACATTATTTTATTTTAAACTTGTCTATACAAGCAAAAAAGCACACAAATTTGAAAAGTCCCTACTTTTAAGACACACTAAATATAAGTGACTTAACGGTGAAAAGAAACTCTTGTTTGCCGTCAAAACTAGTTTTGCACTAGCTTTGAAGTCCCTTGTATCAGATGTGGTACCTGCGTATGGCCACAGTCAGGGCCTCAGGAGATGTGGCACAAGGACAGATCACCTCAGGCTTCAGACCATGAGACTGAAACACATTCAGGAAGGCATCACACGACGACACAGACCCTGAAGACAAACCAATGAGACAAATACATTACCAAAACAGGGTAGAAATAGGCATACATGTAAGCTCATACCATAGAAGCTCTTTCTTACAAAGAGACCATGTTTGTGCAGGAGAAGTGACTCACATGGGTTCGCTCCGTCAGCCACAATAAGCATACGTATGGAGGACAGGTTGGTGTCCCTCTGGTCCTTGTGGGCCATCATGGCCCAGTGGAGGTCACGGCACTTCACCAAGGCCACACGTGCTATCAGAGAGTAAGGGGAATATGTTATATATGGTGCACTTACATACTGTATTTACTGTTTGTTTCACCAATTATGGTTTACATTTTGTTTTTATTTTGTCCTCGACTTTTGCTGCCATTTTCCAATGTTATTTAACTTAGTGGTGTTGAAGAGAGTCATCATGTTTACGTGTCTAGTTGTATCAATCCCCCTGCCAAGGAGGTTATGTTTTCGGATCGGTTTGTTTGTCTGTCTGTCTCCGTCAGCAGCATTACGGAAAAACTACTCGCCCGACCTTTATGAAAATTGGTGGAAGGGTGAAGCAGGGGCCAAGGAAGAACTCGTGAAATTTTGGAGCGGATCAGAATCACGGGGCGGATACATAACTTGTTTTTCATATTCGTTAACATTGCGAGATAGGGGATCTGCCGGTTGTCTGCGCTCTGTGAGCACCCTTCGAGTTTAAAATAAAACCTTTTAATGAAACCCTGTTTTCTTACTTAATCTGTGTTCTACCATTCTAAATACATATATAACATTTCATAGGCAATAAAATAATGAAACTACACAAATGTATAATAGTATAAAAGTGAGATTGGACATTGGCTGCACCTTTGTGAATGTGGACCCTCTGCACCCAGGACATGGGACATGCTTTCATGACAGCATATGGCACTGTGATGGTGTGGATTCTGTTCATGACACTCTGGAAAACAAACACATAATGTCAATGTCACATTGTATACAATACATACCAAAAGTTAAAAAGGTCAACAAGTCTGGAAATACAGCATGAATTGTTCATTCAATCTCACCGTTAAGACGCCATGCCACATGCCCATATCCTTCTTGCAGTCCAACACATTAACCAGAGTCTCCCCTGAGACAGAAAACAAAGACACACAAGTGAGGACGTGCGCAATGCCCAGCTAACTGTGTCAAAGATCCCACTTCAAGTAACACCAAAAATGTAATTTTGTGGTCCATTAGAGTGTATATTCTCACTAATCAGGATCCTCAGCTAATTTTCAGAGATGACTCTCTGCTGAAGAGCTCAAGAGCTGAGCACTATTGAGTAGTAAAAAAATACTTTTAAGCTTAGTTTATAATGCTTAAGTATCCCACACTTAGACACACAAAGAGAGTGAGTGTAAGAGAGGTAGAGAAGCACGAGAGGTATAAGTTACATTGGCACTGAGCTCTGACCTTCACAGTAGTTACAGGCCTGCGTCAGGGCTTGACAGTGGGTCAGCATGGAGATCTTGGACACGGCAACGCCCATCACTGTCCCCTCCTTACTTGCTTTGTACTGGTGGAAGAGACACACACACACACAAAGTTCAATGTGAGCACATACTACCTGGAAACAAACAAATAGTAATAATATATATATTATATATATTTCATGTATAAAGCACATGTATAGCACTTGTCTAAGAGTTATATTTAAGAACTCCTTTATTTACAAGACATAAGAAAGGCATTCATTTTGAATTGAATCGAATTAAAAATGGTGGCAGACTAATAATACACATGTTGTAGAAAGAAACGATAGAACATCATATAGTGACGAAGCTCGTGATTTACACACCTAAATAAACGCATAGGAAAACATTAAACTGTAAAAAAAAGGTATTATATGTATTTGAAAGTTATTTAAAACATAACATGTAATTAATTACATTTTTTAAGTTTCTCATGTAGGACGGATGCAGAAGACTTAGTTGGATGCTAAAAGTGTGAATTTCTGTTCTGAAGAGTTACCTCTATGTAGGCAGTGTCAGTGTTGGCGGTGGGGATGTGAGGCTGCCAGTCTTTGGATGGTTTGGTCAGATACTTCGTGTCCGTCACTACCCATTTCATCCTTGGCCATCCTGGTTAACGAAATCACAAAGAAACAATATTTTAGCTAAAGAAAAGCAAAAACAAAGGTTGTTAACTCATTTGGAGCCGCACTAAATTTGCATTGTTCACCTTGCAACTGGCCAGTGAACGTCACACTGTAAATTCCCTTTAATAAGTCACAAGTCTAACGGCTCCGGAAGAGACTGAGACAGAGTTCAGCAACGCTGCATTTGGGCTGACTGACCTTTGAACTGAATGATTTCTCCGTTTGGTGTCTTGGGCAGGCCTTTGAGGCACACCTCGCTGGTCAGCGCCAGACTAACACCACAGCTGCCCAATAGGAAGCCAATCTGCTGGCTGCCTGCGTCCTATGGAGACAAGGGTCAAGAGACTCATGACACACACACACACACACAGAGGCCAGTATAATAGACAATTAAAAAACACACGTCAAGGCATCACATGACGACACAGACCCTGATAACAAACCAATGAGATAAAAAACTTTACCAAAACAGGGTAGAAATAGGCATACATGTAAGCTCATACCATAGCTCTGTCAATATATTGGTCTTATAATAAATCCATATTTTTTATATGACTTTAGGCGCAATGAGGCATTGTATTTACCATATACACAGTGATGATTAGAAGCCCATACATGGCAATATAGTGTAGTTAGTTCAAATAAAATGGCTGTTCAATTGATCTAGTTTAAGTGCCACAAAATTCAAGATACCTAATCATCATCTTCATAATCTATCCGTTTATTTTAAAACATTTATCTTGGAATGGCAACTTTTCTTTATTATGACTTTGTGCATTTTGAGCTACATCTTTTATTTTCTTTATATAAGGTTACATATTGCTTGATGTTTATATTGTGAGCCTATACTTGCCATGGTTTCATTAGATACGATACTTGATTGATTTGAGTTATTCTTAATCATGACTATGTGCATTTTGAGCTACATGCATTTGTTTTGCATGTGAGTTTATACAGTTCTTCATGTTGATATTGCAGGCAATGATGTGATTTTATAGGATACTTGATTGGTTCAATGAGTGATGTCAGTCTGCAGCCTGACCCGATTGGTCCACGTGTGATGATGAAGGTCTGTGTCCCGAAACGTTGTTATTAAACATATCTCTATGTGCAAGTGAAGAGAACAGTGTGCATGACCCTTTGTCTTCTCCTACGCACCTGTCCATCTACAGGTGTGCATGAGTTCTGCTCTTTTAGATAACTAATTAACTAACTAGGAATTCACTCGACGAAAGTGATGTCGTTACCTGTCGTGACAGTGGCACCTCAATGGGCACAGGGATGACCTCAGCTAACAGGCAGCCATAGAAAGCCACCCAGAACATGCCAGGGTCGCTGTTAGGATACACCAGTGCCACCTGAGGAACAGAAAAAGTTATTTTCCAGTGTCCTTTATTACTTTTCATACTGTGGAGTAGTGACTGAGAGACTCTTACCCGATCTCCAGGTTGTAGGACAGGTTCTGTCTTGGTGCCCAGTTTATTCAGCAGTGTATAGGCCAGTTTCAGACTGCGACTCCATAGTTTTCCTGCGGAGAAGAAAAGCAAATGATGATTTTAAAAATGTCCTGTTTATTTACCAAGTTGTATAACTGGATAGGTCAACTCCACAACCCACTGTAGCTCCTGTAGGAAATATACAAGTAGGTGTTATTCTGCTCAAGCCAGCTAAACTGTATTCAGTTGAACCTGTTCATATGCAGAAGAGATATATTTCACATTTACATTTGGTGGACACAATAACATCAACATTAACTTTGGGCACTATAAAGCCTTTGCTGTGTACCATCTACATTATATTTCTATAAGTGGAGGGGCTGCTCACCATATGTGACTGTGTAAAGGGGTTTGCCTGTGATGTCCAAAGCAGTGAGGGCGGGGCTCTTGGCCTGGGTGGCCCCCCAGCGGGCCAGGGCAGCCTGCAGGGCAGGAGGCCAGTTACTGACCACTCCAAGGGGCTCCCCCTTCACCGGGATGATTTGGCGTCCCTCTGGCTTCGGGGTGTTGGGGTCCGGCTGGGGCACTGGACAACAGCAAAGGGGAGGCAGGAGATAATTAGAAGAAGCCAAAAGCATGCAACAGTAATACCATAACAGTGTAGTAAGGTTATAATAATAGTTCAATTAAATTTATTTTTGGAGAGTTCTTTCTGTTGCCCATTAATTATACATAAATAGAGTGATGTAAGAATGACTCCTAAAACCCGGAAATTAGTTAACAGTTTCCGTACTTCCGGGTCCCCCGTCTCAAAGTCAAAGCGGTCTTGCAAACTTTTCTAACTAACTAAATATCAGCCACATTCAGTCTGAATGAAGCAACAGGTCCAACAAATGCGATATAGTCTAACAGACTGAAGGGGATCATGAAATGCACACATGATAAACGTGCTCATGTGAATAAGTAAGGGCTTATATCGGCAATTATTTCAGCTCAACCCATTTTTTCTGACAAAAATAAAAACACAAATGCACACTTTGTGTCTCACCTTCTACAATTTCCTCAGAGTCATCGAGGAAGAATTCGCTGAGTGGTGGTCTCTTCGGCCGTTTGAGTGTGTTCAACAGCTGCTGGATCTTAGTGGACACCCTGCTGTTGACAGGCACGCCTGGACAAACACCAAGACAACAGCCACTGTCACGAAAATGTGAACATACAAAACAACCCAAAAACGTAAGCACGCACCCGCACATGCAATTCTTTTAAAAACACAAACGCTAATCTACTTTATCACGCACTCTCACACACTCATGATCAGAATCAGCTGCAGCAAGGATTCAAGGGAAATTGGTAGTAGACACAGATTGAACGATCTTTAGGGAAATCAAATATAGTAGGTTCTCTAGGTAAATCAAATATGAGAGGTTCTCTACGTCTAACCCTATGACACGAGACAACAGAGAGACAGAGAGACAAAGAGACAGAGAGACAGAGAGACAGAGAGACAGAGAGACA